>OZ020565.1:357084-394584 GCA_963971465.1 Lepidochitona cinerea | reverse complement strand
AGAGACCCCCAATGTTAAGAAGACAATCACTCTAGCTGACTGAACTACAGAGGCCCCCCAATATTAAGAAGACAATCACTCTAGCTGACTGAGCCACAGAGGCCCCCCAATATTAAGAAGACAATCACTCTAGCTGACTAAGCTACACAGGCCCCCCAATATTAAGAAGACAGTCACTCTAGCTGACTGAGCCACAGAGGCCCCCCAATATTAAGAAGACAATCACTCTAGCTGACTGAGCTACAGAGGCCCCCCAATATTAAGAAGACAGTCACTCTAGCTGACTGAGCCACAGAGGCCCCCCAATATTAAGAAGACAGTCACTCTAGCTGACTGAACTACAGAGGCCCCCCCAATATTAAGAAGACAGTCACATGGAAATACTTTGTACATATTAATTAACGTTAAGTTTTACCAACCTCTTCAACTTCAGCAGAAATTATCTCCCCTTGTTCTGGTAAATTCTCACTAGGTGGCTCTGCTTGTACAGTTTCTCTGTGTGACAATATAGGTGGCATGAAAACCACATCTGCCTGGGCGGTTTCATCCACTGTAGGTCGAGGTGGTAATGGATCTACACTGAAGATATCATCAGTGTCCTATAAAAGAAAATCATCAAATAACAAAATAGTCCAAGACCCTGGCATAAATGATTGATTGATTTATGTTTTACACAGCACTCAAGATCAGTTTACTTATATGGCAGTTTTGCCAGGTTTAGTGGGGGAAGAAACTGGGCTCTTTGCCTGGTGGAAACCCCAGACCTTCGACGAGTACCTGGCAAATCTTCCACGTACACAGATCAAGTTAAAAATCCAATCAGAAATGCTAAAATTTTTATTTAGTTTTTGTCGAATTCGATCTTGTAATCAATTCAATTTATTGAAGATTTGAAAAATTTATCTCTGCATTATAAAAATAAAATATATACAGAAAACTTAAAATATATAAGGATAAAAATTCAAATCACCTGAACCAAATCTGACGTAAGTGCAAATGAGAAAGGTGCTGTGGGGCGGACGACACCCATTCGGACTGGGGCGATAAGGGCATTAGCTATCTGGCAAAGTTCCTCTATGGCGATATTGATGAGTGCCTGGAACACTTTACGAGGTCGGCTTATCAAATTACCAACAGGCAAACTGTAGAAAAGAACAAATCTTTATTCAATTACTTCATATACACATAGAAAAGTGTGAAAATGATTGGAAAAGACAATAAACATTAAATTGGCATGACCTGCCAAAATGCGAACTTTTTCCATAAATTCTGATTGCCATGACAGTAAAAACGCTTTGAAAGACATTGAAAAACTAAATGATTGACTTAAGATTTAGGAAAATGGATACAGTCTGTGTACAAGCAGAAAAAGTCTTGGAAACAAAAACAAAATTTAAATAACCGAGATGAACATTTATTCATTCTAAACCACAGTTAGTTCAAAGTGCTACAGTACTGTATCTTCACGAGACTAGAAGCACTAAAAAACTTCTGAATTTCACAAATCGAGAAAAATAGCAGATAATTTCCACATCCTGTTTTAATGGGAAAATGTCACTTTAATGTACATTGTTTTTATCTAAATACAAATAAAAGTCTGGAATTAGTGGTTTGTTTGGTATTTCACAAGTTATTAAGAAAACAATCCAAATTGATTACGTACCTCTTTTTCTTACTGGAATTTGGTTGCATCTCAATATTGACAACCACAAAAATACGCGCCACCGATCTTACAAATCTTCTGGCGATTGTTTTGGCTTCTTCCTGTCTGGCGGCCGTGTCACTCTGTATCTCTCGAATTAGAGTCGTCAGTAAAGTATCCAGCATCTGAGGAGAAATATATTGATTGATTGATTGATTGGGTGATTGATTGGGAATGACCACAGTGGGTTCACAATAAATCTGAATTGGGTTTATTCATAATAATTGAGAATGAGTCAAAATTTCTTAACGGTCACCCAGTTTGTTTTTTCAGCCAATGGAAATTGATCTCGATTATGATAGAACTAGCTTACACAGCGATAGTTTTGTATCTGGGTTATTCGAATATTGGATTGAAACTAACGCAGGTCTACTGTGCATACTTTAAACTTTCAATCAATGCCTGATAACAGATTTTTGTGTGTGTTTTTTTTAAAATTCAAAACCAATTTTGAAAATACCACAGTTTGGCTGAGATAATGTAAACCTAAAACTGTCAAAATGGCGGTACCCATGTTGGATTGTGTGTAACGTGAAACCGGCATGTACTATGTCAACTTAATTTGGTTGTAAAGGATGTCTCATGTGTTGATCTATTTGAAAATGGAAAGAAAAAGCCTTAACAAGATTTAGGTAATTAGCCACAAATCAAAACATTAACATTACCGCAAATGAAACTGTATCCTGTAACCTATAATGACACGTCAAAACAGCTTATATACCGTGCATATAAGACAAAAAAATTATCAAATTGTTTGTTCACTTGGATGGTTAGACGGGTGGTTGATTAGCCCCCAAGGTGAAGAGTGGTCCTTAACAATCAATCCAAGACCTCTCAATTACATACCAAATAAAACGTCTGTTCCGTATACAATGTCAGGATTGATTGATTGATTGATTGATTGAGGCTTAACCTCCAAGTCAACACCTGGAGAACATATGGCGACGGGAGAACTCACTGACCAAAACACAATCAATATGGGTTAAACCTAACTTTTACCTCAACATTGCATTTGAACAGGAGAAAGTTTGTAAATTTATCCAACCAGGCCGTCCCGCTTTGACTCTCCATGTAAAACTGGTCTTCATAAATAGCATCAGGACTAAAAAGAAGAAAGATAAGACAGGCACTTACACATTGATTGATTATTGTTTTATATCAAGGTTTAGAGGGGGAGGAAACAAAGACCCCTTGTATGTTTTTTTTAAATATTGTGACATATGATGATGAGATATTGGAGTGACTAGTAAAAATAGTTCCCACATATGACCATGTCTGTGTCTGCATATGACGGTGTGCGAAAAGTAAACTAGGATGTGTCGATTGTATTTTGGACAAGGGTCTGGAAAATAAAAATTGGCGTTTCATGCCGCACTCTAAAGTATATCACATTTCTTGCAGCGGAGAGAGGCGAACAAGGCTCTTTCTAAGTAGGAAGCTATCACTTTCCGCCGCATAATTGATGGTATTCGAAAACAGTTTCAATGGGAACGAGATAAGGACTGAGGGTTCATTCCACATACTTGTCGCCAAAAGCACATTCTGTTGGTTCTTCATGACCTTATCAACATGGACAGGTTTGTTGATATGATCCCCCCATTGGCCGAAAACCCCTTGACCTGATAACCTTCCTAATTTCATAACGAGTTTGTTGCTCATTGGCAAAACTTTATTGAACTGAGTGCCCATTGCCCGAATAGCCCTTGACCTTGGTTTGGTTCCTGGTAACCTTCCTGATTTCATTACGTGTTTCTGGCCCATTGGCAGAAGTTTATTAAATTGAGTGCCGATTGCCTGAATAGCCCTTGACCTTCTATTGGTTCCTGGTAACCTTCCCTATTTCATTACGTGTTTCTGGCCCATTGGTAGAAGTTTATTAAATTGAGTGCCGATTGCCTGAATAGCCCTTGACCTTCTATTGGTTGCTGGTAACCTTCCCTATTTCATTTAGTCCAAACACTCACCAGTTCTGTTTTGTTTTCGTCCCACACATTATCATAGATTTCACAGCAGTCCAATCGTTCAAAATCCGCTCTAAAGCTCGGCGACAAAACTGGGGTGGCTGGAGATCATGTTCCGGCATTTCAACATCCACTGTCAGGGCAATAAAAAAAACAATCCAAAAGTTATGACTATTTTGATAAATGAGATCTGTGAATGCAATTAGATTATCTTTAATAGTAGAGGATATAATCAAAATTACTTACAATTTTGTTAATAATACAAAAATTAAGACATCACCACATAGTTAGTTGTTTATGAACAAGCTTTCGACACCTGTACCGGTGTCTTCGTCAAGTGTAATTTTGTTGTTAGGGGTGGCTGATGTAGAATTTTAAATAATGATGATAAGAAACTATTCACAAAGTAATACATTTTGTTAAGGGTATGGAACCATATTAAAATAATAACAAATTTCTGAAGAATTGTCAGATATATCTAAGTTAAACATTTAACTAAAATTCATGTTTAATTTTCTTCAGCATTATCTACCTAAATCTGAAATGGGTGTTTTTCTTGGAGCTGACTGACGAGATCGGGTTCGATATTGTCTTTGTTCCACAGATTGTCTTCCTACAGTTTGCACCAAGAATAATAATATGTTTTCGCCTCTGGAAAATAAATTCACGACAAAATTGAGTTATTCAATATAAGAATTTAAAAGTCTTCAGAAGATGGTCTAATCACCTGGATATAGTATTAAAAATGTTATATATCAATATGTATATAACTACAGCTCCACACAATATAGGAGAACCCTCACAAAATTGATTGATTGTTTGGTGTTTTACGCAGTGCTCAAGATTATTTCACTTATATGGCAACGTTGCCAGTTTTATTGTGGGAGGAAACCGGACTCTTTGCCCGGAGGAAACCCATGACCTTCCGGTGGTAACTGGCAGCCATCCCACAAAAAATGCTAGAGTGGAAACCCAGTCAGAAAATGTTTTGGACTGAGTGGGATTCGAGACCCATTGGTGGAAGGCTGTTCGGATAAATAATTTAGTAAAATTGCTATGTCACTCAGTTACTTAATTTTAAGAGCGGTAATTGTAGCATGATTTTCTTTTTGGTCAGACTTTTAGTGATTGTTTGGTGTTTTACACCGCGCTCAAGATTATTTCACTTATATGGTGGCGTTGCCAGTTTCGTTGTCGGAGGAAACAGGGCTCTATGTCCGGAGGAAACCCACAATCTTCCGGTGGTAACTGGCAACCATCCCACATAGGTCGTTCAAGTGAAATCCCAGTCAGAAAATTTTCCATTTTTTTTTGTGTGGACTGAATGGGATTCGAACCTGTGACCCATTGGTAGAAGGCTGTTCGGATTGAGCGTCCAATGCTCTACCTACTGAGCCACAGATGCTCCCGGTCAGACTTTTAAAGTACATGTTGCACAACACACTGACGCAAATTGGAATATTTTGCCCAAGGTTGTTGTGACCTTTAAACAAGGCCAGATGACAGCAGATTCTCATAATAAACCTTACATTCAAATGCTACTTTATGAGTCCTGTAAGTACGACTATGGGATACTCCCAAACAATAAACCTCACATATAGGAGTCATGTAAGTGCGACTATGGGATACTCCCAAACAATAAACCTCACATATAGGAGTCATGTAAGTGCGACTATGGGATACTCCCAAACAATAAACCTCACATATAGGAGTCCTGTAAGTACGACTTTGGGATACTCCCAAACAATAAACCTCACATATAGGAGTCATGTAAGTGCGACTATGGGATACTCCCAAACAATAAACCTCACATATAGGAGTCATGTAAGTGCGACTATGGGATACTCCCAAACAATAAACCTCACATATAGGAGTCCTGTAAGTACGACTTTGGGATACTCCCAAACAATAAACCTCACATATAGGAGTCATGTAAGTGCGACTATGGGATACTCCCAAACAATAAACCTCACATATAGGATTCCTGTAAGTACGACTATGGGATACTCCCAAACAATAAACCTCACATATAGGAGTCCTGTGAGTACAACTATGGGATACTCCCAAACAATAAACCTCACATATAGGAGTCCTGTAAGTACAACTATGGGATACTCCAAAACAATAAACCTCACATATAGGAGTCCTGTAAGTACAACTATGGGATACTCCCAAACAATAAACCTCACATATAGGAGTCCTGTAAGTGCGACTATGGGATACTCCCAAACAATAAACCTCACATATAGGAGTCCTGTAAGTGCGACTATGGGATACTCCCAAACAATAAACCTCACATATAGGAGTCCTGTAAGTGCGACTATGGGATACTCCCAAACAATAAACCTCACATATAGGAGTCCTGTAAGTGCGACTATGGGATACTCCCAAACAATAAACCTCACATATAGGAGTCCTGTAAGTGCGACTATGGGATACTCCCAAACAATAAACCTCACATATAGGAGTCCTGTAAGTGCGACTATGGGATACTCCCAAACAATAAACCTCACATATAGGAGTCCTGTAAGTACGACTATGGGATACTCCCAAACAATAAACCTCACATATAGGAGTCCTGTAAGTGCGACTATGGGATACTCCCAAACAATAAACCTCACATATAGGATTCCTGTAAGTGCGACTATGGGATACTCCCAAACAATAAACCTCACATATAGGAGTCCTGTAAGTACGACTATGGGATACTCCCAAACAATAAACCTCACATATAGGAGTCATGTAAGTGCGACTATGGGATACTCCCAAACAATAAACCTCACATATAGGAGTCCTGTAAGTACGACTATGGGATACTCCCAAACAATAAACCTCACATATAGGAGTCCTGTAAGTACAACTATGGGATACTCCCAAACAATAAACCTCACATATAGGAGTCCTGTAAGTATGACTATGGGATACTCCCAAACAATAAACCTCACATATAGGAGTCATGTAAGTGCGACTATGGGATACTCCCAAACAATAAACCTCACATATAGGAGTCCTGTAAGTGCGACTATGGGATACTCCCAAACAATAAACCTCACATATAGGAGTCCTGTAAGTGCGACTATGGGATACTCCCAAACAATAAACCTCACATATAGGAGTCCTGTAAGTACGACTATGGGATACTCCCAAACAATAAACCTCACATATAGGAGTCCTGTAAGTACGACTATGGGATACTCCCAAACAATAAACCTCACATATAGGAGTCCTGTAAGTACGACTATGGGATACTCCCAAACAATAAACCTCACATATAGGAGTCCTGTAAGTGCGACTATGGGATACTCCCAAACAATAAACCTCACATATAGGAGTCCTGTAAGTGCGACTATGGGATACTCCCAAACAATAAACCTCACATATAGGAGTCCTGTAAGTACGACTATGGGATACTCCCAAACAATAAACCTCACATATAGGAGTCCTGTAAGTGCGACTATGGGATACTCCCAAACAATAGACCTCACATATAGGAGTCCTGTAAGTACGACTATGGGATACTCCCAAACAATAAACCTCACATATAGGAGTCCTGTAAGTGCGACTATGGGATACTCCCAAACAATAAACCTCACATATAGGAGTCCTGTGAGTACGACTATGGGATACTCCCAAACAATAAACCTCACATATAGGAGTCCTGTAAGTGCGACTATGGGATACTCCCAAACAATAAACCTCACATATAGGAGTCCTGTAAGTGCGACTATGGGATACTCCCAAACAATAAACCTCACATATAGGAGTCATGTAAGTGCGACTATGGGATACTCCCAAACAATAAACCTCACATATAGGAGTCCTGTAAGTACGACTATGGGATACTCCCAAACAATAAACCTCACATATAGGAGTCCTGTAAGTACGACTATGGGATACTCCCAAACAATAAACCTCACATATAGGAGTCCTGTAAGTGCGACTATGGGATACTCCCAAACAATAAACCTCACATATAGGAGTCATGTAAGTGCGACTATGGGATACTCCCAAACAATAAACCTCACATATAGGAGTCCTGTAAGTGCGACTATGGGATACTCCCAAACAATAAACCTCACATATAGGAGTCATGTGAGTGCGACTATGGGATACTCCCAAACAATAAACCTCACATATAGGAGTCCTGTAAGTACGACTATGGGATACTCCCAAACAATAAACCTCACATATAGGAGTCCTGTAAGTGCGACTATGGGATACTCCCAAACAATAAACCTCACATATAGGAGTCCTGTAAGTGCGACTATGGGATACTCCCAAACAATAAACCTCACATATAGGAGTCCTGTAAGTACAACTATGGGATACTCCCAAACAATAAACCTCACATATAGGAGTCCTGTAAGTGCGACTATGGGATACTCCCAAACAATAAACCTCACATATAGGAGTCCTGTAAGTACAACTATGGGATACTCCCGAACAATAAACCTCACATATAGGAGTCCTGTAAGTGCGACTATGGGATACTCCCAAACAATAAACCTCACATATAGGAGTCCTGTAAGTACAACTATGAGATACTCCCAAACAATAAACCTCACATATAGGAGTCCTGTAAGTGCGACTATGAGATACTCCCAAACAATAAACCTCACATATAGGAGTCCTGTAAGTACGACTATGGGATACTCCCAAACAATAAACCTCACATATAGGATTCCTGTAAGTACGACTATGGGATACTCCCAAACAATAGACCTCACATATAGGAGTCCTGTAAGTACAACTATGGGATACTCCCAAACAATAAACCTCACATATAGGAGTCCTGTAAGTACAACTATGGGATACTCCCAAACAATAAACCTCACATATAGGAGTCCTGTAAGTGCGACTATGGGATACTCCCAAACAATAAACCTCACATATAGGAGTCCTGTAAGTACGACTTTGGGATACTCCCAAACAATAAACCTCACATATAGGAGTCCTGTAAGTGCGACTATGGGATACTCCCAAACAATAAACCTCACATATAGGAGTCCTGTGAGTGCGACTATGGGATACTCCCAAACAATAAACCTCACATATAGGAGTCCTGTAAGTGCGACTATGGGATACTCCCAAACAATAAACCTCACATATAGGAGTCCTGTAAGTGCGACTATGGGATACTCCCAAACAATAAACCTCACATATAGGAGTCCTGTAAGTGCGACTATGGGATACTCCCAAACAATAAACCTCACATATAGGAGTCCTGTAAGTGCGACTATGGGATACTCCCAAACAATAAACCTCACATATAGGAGTCCTGTAAGTACGACTATGGGATACTCCCAAACAATAAACCTCACATATAGGAGTCCTGTAAGTGCGACTATGGGATACTCCCAAACAATAAACCTCACATATAGGATTCCTGTAAGTACGACTATGGGATACTCCCAAACAATAAACCTCACATATAGGAGTCCTGTAAGTGCGACTATGGGATACTCCCAAACAATAAACCTCACATATAGGAGTCCTGTAAGTGCGACTATGGGATACTCCCAAACAATAAACCTCACATATAGGAGTCCTGTAAGTGCGACTATGGGATACTCCCAAACAATAAACCTCACATATAGGATTCCTGTGAGTACGACTATGGGATACTCCCAAACAATAAACCTCACATATAGGATTCCTGTAAGTGTGACTATGGGATACTCCCAAACAATAAACCTCACATATAGGAGTCATGTAAGTACGACTATGGGATACTCCCAAACAATAAACCTCACATATAGGAGTCATGTAAGTGCGACTATGGGATACTCCCAAACAATAAACCTCACATATAGGATTCCTGTAAGTACGACTATGGGATACTCCCAAACAATAAACCTCACATATAGGAGTCCTGTAAGTGCGACTATGGGATACTCCCAAACAATAAACCTCACATATAGGAGTCATGTAAGTGCGACTATGGGATACTCCCAAACAATAAACCTCACATATAGGAGTCCTGTAAGTGCGACTATGGGATACTCCCAAACAATAAACCTCACATATAGGATTCCTGTAAGTACGACTATGGGATACTCCCAAACAATAAACCTCACATATAGGAGTCCTGTAAGTGCGACTATGGGATACTCCCAAACAATAGACCTCACATATAGGAGTCCTGTAAGTACGACTATGGGATACTCCCAAACAATAAACCTCACATATAGGATTCCTGTAAGTGCGACTATGGGATACTCCCAAACAATAAACCTCACATATAGGAGTCCTGTGAGTACGACTATGGGATACTCCCAAACAATAAACCTCACATATAGGAGTCCTGCAAGTGCGACTATGGGATACTCCCAAACAATAAACCTCACATACACCTGATGCAATTTAAACCAGTGGCCCAAGTGTCTTTTAAATACCTCTAATAATCTTGTGCTATTTGTCACCTTTTCATTATTATTTCACAGCGTTTAAAACTGACAATAAAATCTAGATATCATTGAAAAGTTTAGTAAAATCAGAACCTGCTATTTGGTAGAGTAACTAATCCCGTTTCCGTCAGAATCTGATTCAACAATTCAAATCGTCCTCCTTGTTGCCCAGCAACCAACGCTTTACATTTGCATTTTTCCCAGCAGTCGCAGTACGCTGTAGGCGATGTCCTCTTCAGTCTATGGAGGGGAGAAAACACAGGCGTGTAAAAAAAAATGACTTTGAGACAACAAATTAACAATGTTAATCGAATCTACTTCCACTTTTCATTGGTTATATCTCGTTATTTTTGGGAGTACATTTTCTGAGACATAACGATAATAGTATTATACTCACAAATTAAAAGGGCTTTTGAAGCACTGATTGTGTTTTCAATACAATGGTAAACTTTTGATAACCTATTTTATGAAAGCTGCACGTAAAGATACAATTTGATCTGAAGTGGACTTACTTGCAGTCATGGCCCTTGTGACAAACTCTAGCACATTCCGTACAACAACACAGAGTGCCCAGTAATCCACAAGTACGACATTCAAATATATCCTGAAATAACAAAATACATGTAATTTCTGATAGATTGATGTTGTATGCCATCCTCAAGATGCTTTACTTTTATTGCCAGGTTTAGTGGAGTAGAAAAACCCCGAACTTTAGCAGGTACATAAGGTCATCGCATGACAACCAGAGTTTGTTCAAATTGCTAGGAGTGGGATTTGAAATTTCGAACCCATAATCCATTGATGGAATTCACAGTGACTGAGCGATTCAGCCGATAGGGAAACCGATTGATTGATTGTTTGGTGTTTTAAGCAGCGCTCAAGATCATTTCACTTATATGGCGGCGTTGTCAGTTTTATTGTGGGAGGAAACCGGGCTCTATGCCCGGAGGAGACCCACGACCTTCCGGTGGTAACTGTCAACCATCCCACAGACAGGGAAACAGAAGCCCCTCTTCTGATAAAAAATAAACCATATGAGTTTATGTTAATACACTTCAGACGACAAGTGGGGTTAGTACATAAATAAACACCAATAGAAATGATCACTGTGAATTTACAGGTTCAGGCCTGTCATTAGGAATAGACAGGAAGAGTTACAATATGCTCTCCCAAAACTGTCAGGGTGACCTGTTTCACTCTCCCCCATAAATGATCTCCCAAAATTCAATGGGAGTGCACTTCCTCTCCCATGTTTTTCAGAGAGAGAACACAGTCATGATAAAATAAAAGGGTCTAAAGTTACAGGAAAGGAATTGTCATTTTAGTATACTTAATTATATATGTCAGAATTGTCGTGCAAATTCTGGAGAAAAAATCTATAACAAAATGTTATCCTACTTTTTCATATTATCAAACAGTTAATTCTATGCTAAATTGTTAATGGACATGAAATGGTTGGAGAATAGTTTCATCTTGGGAGAGTGAAAAACATAAACAAGGGGCCTGAAACCGGTAGGGGGAGTAATAAACAAGTCTCTTCAGACTCCTCTGGGGGTGTGTGGAGGGGAAGGAGAGCAATCACTCTCCCAATAATGACAGCCCTGAGGTTTAAACAGAGGAGACCATACCTGATTAATGTGTTCAGCCCCTGTCCAGGTAAAGCTGCAGGTGTCATTACAACATATCATGTGTAACGGTGAGTTATCCAGTGTGGAACCAGGCGGATAAATCATACTCATGAGTACAGTCTTATCTACTTCCCCACATTTCTTAGTCGCAAGTTTTTTAGCAGTTTCAAAAATCACTAGTCCTGCAATATAAGCTCTCCCACAAACTGCCTGCATGAAAGGGGTGCAGCCCTCGGCATTCCTGAAAACGATAGAGTAATTTGTCACAGTTCCTGTACAATTTCTCATGAGAGAAAGGATTAAGAGTTTTTATACAAAAACAAATTAATTCATAATAATTAATATATTATTTGTAACAAAAATAGGCTGCTAGGAAGTGTTGAGCATTTCAAGGGAAAATGAAAGTTCACCAGTCATACAAATTTTTCTGATATACATAAATGGAATGATGTTTTATGCAGTACTCAAAATTATTTCCCTTATATGGTGCCATTGTGAGGCTTAGTATGAGAGGAAATTGAGCTCTTTGCTCATAGGAAACCTGCCTTAAGCAAATCCTGCCAACCAATAAACATAGCAAGATAAAGGTGTCAGAATAAGACACATGTGAATCGTGGGAAGACGGATGTTGGCGAGAGAAATGATGGCTTTACCAGCTGAGCCAATTAGACCCTTTGAGGCACATTGATCATTTAATAGGTGTTTTATCCAGCCCTATCGTTTATTTCACTTATATGGTGGCATTGCAAAGCAAGCTGGGAGATTGATCGTTTGGTGTTTTACGCCGCGCTCAAGATTATTTCACTTATATGCCAGTTTTATTGTGGGAGGAAACCCGGCTCTATGCCTGGAAGAAACCCACGACCTTCCGTTGGTAACTGGCAACCATCCCACATAGGTCGGTTATGTGAAAACCCAGTCAGAAAAGTTTCCAATTTTTTTTTGGACTGAGTGGGATTCGAACCAGCGAACTATTGGTGGAAGGCGCAAGCAAGCTGGGAGAAGGCAGGCTTTAAACAGGGAGAATCCCTCCTGTTCTCTGTTTAAGATAATCAGATAAAAGCCTTACGTAGATATAAAACTAATATCTCTATATATACAGACCTTGCAGAGAGAAGCTCTAGGAGATGTGGGTTGAGGGCTGATGACTCACACAGTCGATGGAGAATCTGTAGAGCTCTACTTCGCCTCTCTTTGTCTTCTAGTTTAACGTGGGGCATTGAGTACGTACTGTTGTCGGTGATAACACTGCTAGTTCCTGCTGAAGAAACAGGTGTTGTTTGAGGAGCAGACCGAGAGAGATTCTGACCTTCTGTATCTAGAGGAGAAATCAGACAAATTGTACATGTTGAAGAAACAGGGGTTGTTTGAGGAGCAGACCAGGAGAGATTCTGACCTTCTGTATCTAGAGGAGAAATCAGACAAATTGTACATGTTGAAGAAACAGGGGTTGTTTGAGGAGCAGACCAGGAGAGATTCTGACCTTCTGTATCTAGAGGAGAAATCAGACAAATTGTACATGTTGAAGAAACAGGGGTTGTTTGAGGAGCAGACCAGGAGAGATTCTGACCTTCTGTATCTAGAGGAGAAATCAGACAAATTGTACATGTTGCTTTCCCAGATAAGTCCATAACAGTAGAAAATGTGTTTGCAAAATGCACTTGTTTATGGTTCTTTTGTCCGATACCTGTCAAACACAAGTTTTTTTCTTGGAAAATTGTATGTGTTGATTTCTGAAATCATTAACCTTGTATACAAAATCCACTTGTTTTTTGTACTTTGTCAGGTATGGATCAAAGGAAGGGGAGTGTTGTTCTTTGAAAAAATCACACCAAATAATACATGTTGCTTTGTGAGACCAGTAACGCGGAGTAGGTACTTGAAAAAGGTGGAGAGCTTCTTCTCACCAAGAAACCTGGTTTCCTCTCATGCTAAACCTTGCAAAAATGCCACAAAATGAAAAGATCTTTAGGGTGGCATAAAACACAAAATGAAATCATCTTTAGGGTGGGATATAACACAAACTGAAATCATCTTTAGGGTGGCATAAAAACACAAAATGAAATCATCTTTAGGGTGGCATAAAAACACAAAATGAAATCATCTTTAAGGTGGCATAAAACACAAAATGAAATCATCTTTAGGGTGGCATAAAACACAAAATGAAATCATCTTTAGGGTGGCATAAAACACAAAATGAAATCATCTTTAGGGTGGCATAAAACACAAAATGAAATCATCTTTAGGGTGGCATAAAACACAAAATGAAATCATCTTTAGGGTGGCATAAAACACAAAATGAAATCATCTTTAGGGTGGCATAAAACACCAAATGAAATCATCTTTAAGGTGGCATAAAACACAAAATGAAATCATCTTTAGGGTGGCATAAAACACAAAATGAAATCATCTTTAGGGTGGCATAAAACACAAAATGAAAACATCTTTAGGGTGGCATAAAACACAAACTGAATCATTTCAGGGTGGCATAAAACACAAACTAAACTCATCTTTAGGGTGGCATAAAAACACAAACTGAAATCATCTTTAGGGTGGCATAAAAACACAAAATGAAATCATCTTTAAGGTGGCATAAAAACACAAAATGAAATCATCTTTAAGGTGGCATAAAACACAAAATGAAATCATTTTAGGGTGGCATAGAACACAAACTGAATCATTTCAGGGTACAGACTGACCTGAATGTAGGGACTCGTAGCTGGGAGGGTCCGGGGGCCAGTTCATCGTGGGAATAGCTATCCCAGAATCCTCTCTGTCACTCTCTCGGGCATCTATGCCGGCCACTGCACGAGCAGCAGAGGTCGCCTGACGCATCATTTCATGAATACTGCTACAAAGGGGAGTTCAAACAAATGTTGTGTTTGTTAACAGTGACATTTTATATGGACTTAATCAAATTCAATACAATCAAATAAATTAACATATTAGCAGTTTCGTATAAAAAATATCAAGCATAAATATTGAAAGTTAAAATCAGTGATTTTTTTCTAATAATTTTGGTCTTTTTATCTGTTCTGTCTTCAAAATCCATGGAATAATTGTCAACCATTTAAAAAGTGGCATTGCATAAATACATGAAGGACTTTTATAATAATGATAGATAAATTTAATGTATGGTGCAAAGAAGGCAAGACCTATACGGATACTTACGGTCTGGGGGTTCCATCTGCGTGACGACCTTGAATTGATGCAAGTGCATCCACAGCGTTACTCACAGCATTAATAGCATCAAGAGTGGAACTTAAAGAGTCACTGTTAGCGGACACTTGAGGAGTGGAATTATTCTCTATAAATTAACAAAAACAAAAATAAGATGTTAAAGTGGCATGAGCTGCCAAAATGTTGATATTTTGACGTTAAAGCAGACTGTTGAAATTATTGGCCATTTTTCATAAGACGTATAATTCAGAAGCTTTTTATTGCTTCTAGTCTCGAAAATGTACGATAAAGTATTGTTTTGAACTACTTTTGGCTTAGAATGAATAAATGGTCGTCTCGGTTATTTAAATTTTGTTTACATTTCAAACACGTTTTCGGTTTGTACAGGCCACATTCTGTATGGATTTTTCTCATTCCAACGCCATTTTTTAAAGTTTTTTGATGGCCCTCAAAACTTGGCAGGGCATATAACTGATGAGTTTTATTAATTAGTATCTTTTAGAGAATACTGTCATATAACTGATACAGATGCTAGTTTTGTTATACATCATACTGGCTTTCATGATGGGTAACAGATTTTCGTTTCCGTAGTTTTAGAACAACAGGCTACCGGAACCGATCGTTGACGTGAAATCCTATGGCCTGCTTGGGCAAGTGACCTGAGCGGGTCAAGAAATAATGTAGAGGACTAAATGAAGGCGTACCTGGCTCAGTCTCTCTATTAGAAGCTGGTACACACATGGCTGTACAGGTATGGATGATGTTGCGAGATCCGTCACAACGTTCACTGAGCAGGTTCTCTATTGAGGCCTGGGACACAGAACCTAAGCACAAAAAAAGGGAGATATAAAATTGAATGTTTGTTTTAATAAGATGAGAAAAATCACACCAAGTAGCAAATTTGTTCTTTGAACATTTACTCTATGGTGATGTTGTAATTGTCCACTAAAGATCTGGGGCCGGTTGTTCAAAAGAAAATTAGCTTAACGGCAGGTTAGATGACGTCGCGTCACAAAGGAATTTCTTTGTTACACCACGTCATTTAACCTGCCGTTAAGCTAATTTGCTTTTGAACAACCGGCCCCTGAAGCCTTGGAATGAATTCAAGCCATACCTGTGTCTTGTTCCACTGATGATAGAAGGGAGGTAACTTTATCCAAATCACACCTCAAAATGGGAGTTATCAAACTTGGATGCTGTTAGGAGAAAAAAGTGTGTGAGGTTATTATTCAGATCACTGGAGCCAAAAATACACAAATTACTGACTAAGCATTAATAGCCAGTTGGCCTACTCTGTAATGTAAGTCTGTCCTAATATGGTTTTAAATGATTAAATCAGAATGATAAATCATTGATTGATTGATTGGTGTTTTAAGCAGTGCTCAAGATTATTTCACTTATACTTATATGGCGGCGTTGCCAGTTTTATTGTGGGAGGAAACCGAGCTCTATGCCAGAGGAAACCCACGGCCGAGTTCCGGTGCTAACTGGCAACCATCCCAAATGGGATAAAAGTTAACAACTTGTTGGATTTCAAATTTTATGGTTGGATTGAAAAAACTAACAATTATGGGATATCAACAGGGGTTTTTGATTGACTGATGTTTAACGCTGCATTCAAAATTATTGCCAGGATTAGTTGTGGCGGAAAGCAAGTCTGTTTGAATTAACCACCATTATAGAAGGCCTGGTAGTGCAACAAGACTCTTACTTTTCCGTGCTGAGTACGTTGGATCTCTCAATGACGTCCTTTTGTACCTCGATGACATCATCAAGCAATCAGTGTATCCAGACAATTCATTGACTCACCTCAACTGCCATTAAAATAATGGCCGCCTTGTTTTTCATGTTGGTTCCCATGGTAACAAGTGATTGTATTCCGACACCCAGACAGTTAACAGGAGGTAAGTCCAGCCATAATGGATCTCGAATCCCGGTGACACAATCTTTAGCCACAGGGTAGACACACCTGTTTCCGTCTCGTAACACCAGCGGGGACTCCTAAAGAAAACAATCTATATCAACGCCCTGACTACAATGTATATATATTTATGATTGATTGGTGGAATTTTATTATCAGATCTTTTACAAAGATTTTCTCCAAACAATGACATAAGAACTTTAAGAACTTGTTCCCAATCCCATTGAATTTAATGTCAATAAAATAAGTTCAATTCAATGACATGGTAGGTATAAGGTAGATAATAACTCCATAAAACAGTATATCTTAAGTAGGAGGGGGTGGTCTTTTTAACAGCTTTAGACCCTTATTTACAAACTGATGAACACTACAACACACTGAAAATGTTCATGACCATGGAAACAAGTTTTTAATTGTGTTCAAAAAGTGGGTATGTCATTTAGACACTACAATGCATATGGTGTATATAAAATAAAACCGTTTTTAAATGTGGGTTTTATTCCAATGAGAAGTAACAAATACATCAGTACAAAGTTCTGTGGGTTACTTTACCTGATCTGAACTGCTGTTAACCAGTGAGATATTTCTTGAGTTCTGACCGAGGAAGGCCTGTGTGTGAGTCGGGAACTGACTGTGCTGTTCAACTTTACCAGAGCTTAGGTTGTACACCATGTAACTTAACTTAGACCCATTCCTCATCACAACTTGAACACCTTTGAGAAAATAAGGTGAAGAATTACTTATGGATAATGATAAGAGATAATGACAATAATAATGGAAAGGAGATAGTGATAATGGATATGAGAAAAGACAAGAGTAAAAATTGTTGCGCCATCATACTTCTAAGATCAATGAAACGGCACCAACAGTGATGTGCTATTACATAGCTGATTAGGTTTGCCCATTTCTTAGCAAAGCGGTGTTACTACAGCGGTGTGGCGTAAAAGAACAGCGCAGGCCATAGGATTTCACGGTAACGATCGGTTTTGGTAGCCTGTTGCTACTGTTGCTCTAAAACTACGGAAACGAAAATCGGTTACCATCATGAAAGACAGTATATGGTATGAAAACTAGCATCGGTACCGGTTGGTTTCCAGCATTTCAATATACGGAACCTATTCAATATTTCCGACTGACACTGAAATTATATGGCCTGCAGTGATGTGTTATTTTATAGCGGATTGGGTTTGCCCATTTCTTATCAAAGCGGTGTTACTACAGCGGTGTGGTGTAAAAGAACAAGAAATCATAAAATTAATGTGATTAAGCTGTGGGAAGGTTGCCCGATACAAACAGAAGTTCTGATTTTTCTAGTCAATCTTGACTGTGGCGTAAACAACAAGCAATCCAGTAATAAATTATATCAGTCTTTGCCATTAACTTATCACGGGACCAAGGTTTTCTTCCAGGCAATACAGTCTGGTTTTCTCACCCAATATCTTCCCCAAAATCAATCAATCCAAAAAAATATTGATATATTTACCTTCAGAATCCACAGCTACTGCCTGTATCTGTCCTTCACTCAGCGGTATTTTCTTGGGCTGCTTCTGGAAACAGTCTGGCACTCTGGGGGCGCTGGTACCTTTAACAACCTGATTGTGAGGAAAACAATTTGAAGTAACGAAAATTCAAATATTTGGATAAGGGTCAAACGGTTTCTACCTGATATTTACCTGAAGTGGAATTTTGTAAAAGGTTCCTGTGTGCCAGTGTGTTTTTGCAAAAATTCTAGAAAACTAAAGGTTAAAAAAAAGTTTAACCCAAACATTGCCCCTTAAAGCAGCTTTAAGGCTAACTAACTTTTTTTAAGACTTACTATTAATTCGTCTTTCCTTAGCAGGCGACATTCTTGTAACAAACATGCTGGGTCTTCTTTCCCTGGGAGAGCGGGGCCTACAGGGGTCCCTGGGGCAGGTGCTGGGGCCTCCGCTTCCTTTGATTGGAACTTTACAGCAGCATAGGCGCCATCCACCTGCCAATCAAAATTGGGGAGTTTAAACTGTTATTAAGTGAGTCAGCTGAATTGTTAATAATACCGACACAGAGTTTCAACTCACCGTCAAGTTTATTTCACTGATAATTCAACCTTTTATGATGACCATACATGAACCCCATGGAGCTTGATTAATGTTTTACGCCACATTCAAGATTGTTTCACTTATATGGCGGCATAGCCAGGTTTAGTGGGGGAGGAAACTGGGCTCATTGACCTTCCGGGAGCACCTAGCAACTCTTGCACATATGGCGACCCCATGGAGAGAAAAGGCAGAAATTGTAATGATGAATGTATTTGTTTTGATCGATACCTTTAAGACCTTTCCTAAGGGCATAGTTTTCACGTCTTCCACAAACACCACGTCTTTTAACATACAGTTCTCTGTGTCCTCCATTAATTCCTTAATTGGTGTGTTCGACTTTTTCCTCTCTGTTACAGAAAGAAAGAAAATTTCATGAATTAACAAACAAAAAAGGAGAGGCCCAACAGCAGAGCAAATGAAATGGTTCATACCATATAATCACACATACAATTTTAGCAGTTTTTCTTTAATCTTTTAACCCACTTGTGGATAGGAGAAATTTTGCATCAAAATGCGGATAGCTGGGCCAGTTGTTCAAAGTGCTATTAGCTAAACCGACTTAAAATGTTATCAGTAGTACATATGTACCTAATGATCCATTAACAGTCAGTTGAGCTAATGCTCTTTAAATTTTGATAGTTCACAGGGTTTCTTTGTGGAAGTTGACAGATCTTCATCCCAAGCCAAAATGGTTTGGGTTGTTCAAGTGTTTTCCCTTTTTTTTGGGGGGGGGGGGGGGGGGGGAGGGGGGATTGTTAATGGTCTAAGAAACTTTGAGCCTAAACAACAGTGTGATTGGCAAACATTATGGCGTAACTGTCTCAGCCAAGAATCTCTACATCACAGGTTCCCTAAGCCTTTGTTGGTTATGTAAAGACTTGCAACTAGTGCCTGTATTATATTTTGACATATACCTTGAAATGGACAATCAAAAAACAAGTCAGAAAAGTCATTGTCTTTGTGGAGTTTGGGGATTAAAAGTTCAAATAAAGCTGAGAAACAATAATAAAGCATCTTACTGAGGGAGGCTGGACTCTTGATGGAATGTCCACTGTGATCGCTACACGTGGAAGAGGCTGGCGAGGGTGGGGGTGGCATGTCTGGCTTACTCTCACTTTTCTTAGATTCTGTCTTCCCGTCAGATTTCGCTTCACTGTATAAATTACAACAATAGAATAGAGAGGGGTCATTCCAAGACAATATCTCTATTTTTGCTCACACAATTTCTAAGAGGCAAGACGAATATTTGAAAATGTATGACAATAAAATAAGATACATGATAAATGAAATATATTCAAACGTATCAATGTTAACGATTGATTTAATATCAATCAGAGACATTTTCCTTCATGGTTTCTGTGAGTAAAGACAAGCATGGAAAACTTATATCAGGTTGAAGGAGACACATATGGAAGGCCTTTCCCCTTTTCTCACTTTCTGAACTCTACTTCTGAGATAAAGTAGTGAACACTAGCAGCTTTTGACAAATAACACTATTTTCAGTCAAGTCTACCAGTTCTCCAGAAATGAAGTGGCTCAGTCTGTTAGAGTGAAAGTACCTCAGTCCAACACAGGCCTTACATTGATGTGGCATAGGTTCAAATAAAAATTGTGTGTATTATTCACTTGAACGCTGTATGTGCACGAGTTACCAATCAATCTTCTCATTTTAATTGATTTGCACCGTTTTCAATCCCCCAAAATTTGGTAGTTTTAGAGGAAAGGAAAGACAGAAATTTCAAATACTTACGTGGATGACATCTTGAGTTCAAATGTGAAACTGCCAGCTAATGTCCACGCTGACGACATCAACTGTCCAACTTTTGGAACGCCATTCACTATCGTAAAACCGATAGCTCCTTTATGATACATGGGACTACTACGCAGACAAACCTGGTGTTATTTAAAAACAGGATAAAAGTTAGACATAGTCAGGATTCCACTCTGGCTTAACCAGAACAAAAAATAAGTGCTGTATAAAACATCAACCAATCAAACAAATAGGTTTACATGTACATTTTTGGTGGAAAGTCAACTTGCAGCCTTTCATCCGAGATTGATCACTTCTTATTTTTCTAATAATCTGAAGTTCAACGGAGAATGACAACAAACTTAAGCGGTGTATCCTCTTAAAGGTTCAAGATACTAAACAATTAGTTGATTAGATTGGGCTTACCATTGAGCCAGCAGTGATTTCATTATGTCCAGCATCTTTTCCTTTCTTCTTCTTACAGCGACTTTTTTCCAACATCTTCTTTCTCTGACCAAATGGCATTACACCCCTACAGTTAGACCATTCACACAATTTGTTTAATTTTCATTTTACTTCAGGTTCCATGAAACCAAAAGTTTCTCACTAAAAAATAAATCTAATCTCATCCAATAAATGTCAGTATGCAAAACAATACTACTGGCAACAGAACATTTGTGAAATAGACGCTTTCTGCATAGAACGTTTTTCATGAAATTGATTGAATTGCAAAGCATTGACGTCATTTCTCTGTTGCAGGCGCTTTGACACCTCTTGATAGCATTGCGTCATACACGGGTACAATTTCAACATCGGATTGATCCAAAAACTTAATGTAGCATGATTTTGCCATACACAGAGGCTGCAGCACAAGCGTCTTAAGACAAAAGGATCTATTCTCCAAATAAATTTCTGTAATTTTCCCAATCTCTCTACACAACATACACCCCTTTATTGAACATTTATTCGATTAAACTAAACTGCTTAAGTTTTCCTGATGTCACTTACCACCAGTAGAGGGAGCCACTTTGCAGCCTGGCACATGTGTACAATGGTGAGACATGTAATGATATAATCTGTCACTTACCACCAGTAGAGGGAGCCACTTTGCAGCCTGGCACATGTGTATAATGGGGAGACATGTAATGATATAATCTGTCACTTACCACCAGTAGAGGGAGCCACTTTGCAGCCTGGCACATGTGTACAATGGGGAGACATGTAATGATATAATCTGTCACTTACCACCAGTAGAGGGAGCCACTTTGCAGCCTGGCACATGTGTACAATGGGGAGACATGTAATGATATAATCTGTCACTTACCACCAGTAGAGGGAGCCACTTTGCAGTCTGGCACATGTGTACAATGGTGAGACATGTAATGATATAATCTGTCACTTACCACCAGTAGAGGGAGCCACTTTGCAGCCTGGCACATGTGTACAATGGGGAGACATGTAATGATATAATCTGTCACTTACCACCAGTAGACGGAGCCACTTTGCAGTCTGGCACATGTGTACAATGGGGAGACATGTAATGATATAATCTGTCACTTACCACCAGTAGAGGGAGCCACTTTGCAGCCTGGCACATGTGTACAATGGGGAGACATGTAATGATATAATCTGTCACTTACCACCAGTAGAGGGAGCCACTTTGCAGTCTGGCACATGTGTACAATGGGGAGACATGTAATGATATAATCTGTCACTTACCACCAGTAGAGGGAGCCACTTTGCAGCCTGGCACATGTGTACAATGGTGAGACATGTAATGATATAATCTGTCACTTACCACCAGTAGAGGGAGCCACTTTGCAGTCTGGCACATGTGTACAATGGGGAGACATGTAATGATATAATCTGTCACTTACCACCAGTAGAGGGAGCCACTTTGCAGCCTGGCACATGTGTACAATGGGGAGACATGTAATGATATAATCTGTCACTTACCACCAGTAGAGGGAGCCACTTTGCAGCCTGGCACATGTGTACAATGGTGAGACATGTAATGATATAATCTGTCACTTACCACCAGTAGAGGGAGCCACTTTGCAGTCTGGCACATGTGTACAATGGGGAGACATGTAATGATATAATCTGTCACTTACCACCAGTAGAGGGAGCCACTTTGCAGTCTGGCACATGTGTACAATGGGGAGACATGTAATGATATAATCTGTCACTTACCACCAGTAGAGGGAGCCACTTTGCAGCCTGGCACATGTGTACAATGGGGAGACATGTAATGATATAATCTGTCACTTACCACCAGTAGAGGGAGCCACTTTGCAGTCTGGCACATGTGTACAATGGGGAGACATGTAATGATATAATCTGTCACTTACCACCAGTAGAGGGAGCCACTTTGCAGCCTGGCACATGTGTACAATGGGGAGACATGTAATGATATAATCTGTCACTTACCACCAGTAGAGGGAGCCACTTTGCAGTCTGGCACATGTGTACAATGGGGAGACATGTAATGATATAATCTGTCACTTACCACCAGAATAGGGAGCCACTTTGCAGTCTGGCACATGTGTACAATGGGGAGACATGTAATGATATAATCTGTCACTTACCACCAGTAGAGGGAGCCACTTTGTAGTCTGGCACATGTGTACAATGGGGAGACATGTAATGATATAATCTGTCACTTACCACCAGTAGAGGGAGCCACTTTGCAGTCTGGCACATGTGTACAATGGGGAGACATGTAATGATATAATCTGTCACTTACCACCAGAATAGGGAGCCACTTTGCAGTCTGGCACATGTGTACAATGGGGAGACATGTAATGATATAATCTGTCACTTACCACCAGTAGAGGGAGCCACTTTGCAGTCTGGCACATGTGTACAATGGTGAGACATGTAATGATATAATCTGTCACTTACCACCAGTAGAGGGAGCCACTTTGCAGCCTGGCACATGTGTACAATGGGGAGACATGTAATGATATAATCTGTCACTTACCACCAGTAGAGGGAGCCACTTTGCAGTCTGACACATGTGTACAATGGTGAGACATGTAATGATATAATCTGTCACTTACCACCAGTAGAGGGAGCCACTTTGCAGCCTGGCACATGTGTACAATGGGGAGACATGTAATGATATAATCTGTCACTTACCACCAGAATAGGGAGCCACTTTGCAGTCTGGCACATGTGTACAATGGGGAGACATGTAATGATATAATCTGTCACTTACCACCAGTAGAGGGAGCCACTTTGCAGTCTGGCACATGTGTACAATGGGGAGACATGTAATGATATAATCTGTCACTTACCACCAGTAGAGGGAGCCACTTTGTAGTCTGGCACATGTGTACAATGGGGAGACATGTAATGATATAATCTGTCACTTACCACCAGTAGAGGGAGCCACTTTGCAGCCTGGCACATGTGTACAATGGGGAGACATGTAATGATATAATCTGTCACTTACCACCAGTAGAGGGAGCCACTTTGCAGCCTGGCACATGTGTACAATGGGGAGACATGTAATGATATAATCTGTCACTTACCACCAGTAGAGGGAGCCACTTTGCAGCCTGGCACATGTGTACAATGGGGAGACATGTAATGATATAATCTGTCACTTACCACCAGTAGAGGGAGCCACTTTGCAGTCTGGCACATGTGTACAATGGGGAGACATGTAATGATATAATCTGTCACTTACCACCAGTAGAGGGAGCCACTTTGCAGTCTGACACATGTGTACAATGGGGAGACATGTAATGATATAATCTGTCACTTACCACCAGTAGAGGGAGCCACTTTGCAGCCTGGCACATGTGTACAATGGGGAGACATGTAATGATATAATCTGTCACTTACCACCAGTAGAGGGAGCCACTTTGCAGTCTGACACATGTGTACAATGGTGAGACATGTAATGATATAATCTGTCACTTACCACCAGTAGAGGGAGCCACTTTGCAGCCTGGCACATGTGTACAATGGTGAGACATGTAATGATATAATCTGTCACTTACCACCAGTAGAGGGAGCCACTTTGCAGCCTGGCACATGTGTACAATGGGGAGACATGTAATGATATAATCTGTCACTTACCACCAGTAGAGGGAGCCACTTTGCAGTCTGGCACATGTGTACAATGGGGAGACATGTAATGATATAATCTGTCACTTACCACCAGTAGACGGAGCCACTTTGCAGTCTGGCACATGTGTACAATGGGGAGACATGTAATGATATAATCTGTCACTTACCACCAGAATAGGGAGCCACTTTGCAGTCTGGCACATGTGTACAATGGTGAGACATGTAATGATATAATCTGTCACTTACCACCAGTAGAGGGAGCCACTTTGTAGTCTGGCACATGTGTACAATGGGGAGACATGTAATGATATAATCTGTCACTTACCACCAGTAGAGGGAGCCACTTTGCAGCCTGGCACATGTGTACAATGGGGAGACATGTAATGATATAATCTGTCACTTACCACCAGTAGAGGGAGCCACTTTGCAGTCTGGCACATGTGTACAATGGGGAGACATGTAATGATATAATCTGTCACTTACCACCAGAATAGGGAGCCACTTTGCAGTCTGGCACATGTGTACAATGGGGAGACATGTAATGATATAATCTGTCACTTACCACCAGTAGAGGGAGCCACTTTGCAGTCTGGCACATGTGTACAATGGTGAGACATGTAATGATATAATCTGTCACTTACCACCAGTAGAGGGAGCCACTTTGCAGCCTGGCACATGTGTACAATGGGGAGACATGTAATGATATAATCTGTCACTTACCACCAGTAGAGGGAGCCACTTTGCAGTCTGGCACATGTGTACAATGGGGAGACATGTAATGATATAATCTGTCACTTACCACCAGAATAGGGAGCCACTTTGCAGTCTGGCACATGTGTACAATGGGGAGACATGTAATGATATAATCTGTCACTTACCACCAGTAGAGGGAGCCACTTTGCAGTCTGGCACATGTGTACAATGGGGAGACATGTAATGATATAATCTGTCACTTACCACCAGTAGAGGGAGCCACTTTGCAGTCTGGCACATGTGTACAATGGGGAGACGTGTAATGATATAATCTGTCACTTACCACCAGTAGAGGGAGCCACTTTGCAGTCTGGCACATGTGTACAATGGGGAGACATGTAATGATATAATCTGTCACTTACCACCAGAATAGGGAGCCACTTTGCAGTCTGGCACATGTGTACAATGGTGAGACATGTAATGATATAATCTGTCACTTACCACCAGTAGAGGGAGCCACTTTGCAGCCTGGCACATGTGTACAATGGGGAGACATGTAATGATATAATCTGTCACTTACCACCAGTAGAGGGAGCCACTTTGCAGTCTGGCACATGTGTACAATGGGGAGACATGTAATGATATAATCTGTCACTTACCACCAGTAGAGGGAGCCACTTTGCAGTCTGGCACATGTGTACAATGGGGAGACATGTAATGATATAATCTGTCACTTACCACCAGTAGAGGGAGCCACTTTGCAGTCTGACACATGTGTACAATGGGGAGACATGTAATGATATAATCTGTCACTTACCACCAGTAGAGGGAGCCACTTTGCAGCCTGGCACATGTGTACAATGGGGAGACATGTAATGATATAATCTGTCACTTACCACCAGAATAGGGAGCCACTTTGCAGTCTGGCACATGTGTACAATGGGGAGACATGTAATGATATAATCTGTCACTTACCACCAGTAGAGGGAGCCACTTTGCAGTCTGGCACATGTGTACAATGGTGAGACATGTAATGATATAATCTGTCACTTACCACCAGTAGAGGGAGCCACTTTGCAGCCTGGCACATGTGTACAATGGGGAGACATGTAATGATATAATCTGTCACTTACCACCAGTAGAGGGAGCCACTTTGCAGTCTGGCACATGTGTACAATGGGGAGACATGTAATGATATAATCTGTCACTTACCACCAGAATAGGGAGCCACTTTGCAGTCTGGCACATGTGTACAATGGGGAGACATGTAATGATATAATCTGTCACTTACCACCAGTAGAGGGAGCCACTTTGCAGCCTGGCACATGTGTACAATGGGGAGACATGTAATGATATAATCTGTCACTTACCACCAGTAGAGGGAGCCACTTTGCAGTCTGGCACATGTGTACAATGGGGAGACATGTAATGATATAATCTGTCACTTACCACCAGTAGAGGGAGCCACTTTGCAGCCTGGCACATGTGTACAATGGGGAGACATGTAATGATATAATCTGTCACTTACCACCAGTAGAGGGAGCCACTTTGCAGCCTGGCACATGTGTACAATGGGGAGACATGTAATGATATAATCTGTCACTTACCACCAGTAGAGGGAGCCACTTTGCAGCCTGGCACATGTGTACAATGGGGAGACATGTAATGATATAATCTGTCACTTACCACCAGTAGAGGGAGCCACTTTGTAGTCTGGCACATGTGTACAATGGGGAGACATGTAATGATATAATCTGTCACTTACCACCAGTAGAGGGAGCCACTTTGCAGCCTGGCACATGTGTACAATGGTGAGACATGTAATGATATAATCTTGTCTGATTGGAATTCACTGAAACTTTGGGCTGAGTGTTCTAGTTTAGCAGACACAAGGCTAAGGGAATCGTCTATCCATGTGGCCACCTGAACATTTCAACAACAACAAAAATAAAACTTTAATTAATGATAAAGTTTGATGAATAACAAGATCCAGATAATCTAGTACTTTGTAATTCCTCCGATGGCTCGCGGGGTTCGAATCCCACTGAGCACAAACAAAAAATTGGAAAGTTTTCTGACCCGGGTTTTCATTCTAACGACCTGTGTGGGATGGTTTCCAGTTACTACCAGAAGGTCGTGGGTTTCCTCCCACAACAAAACTGGCAGCGCCATATAAGTGTAATAATCTTGAGCGCGGAGGAAAACACCAAACAATCAATCAATGTTTTTTTTTTTTTTTTTTTCTAAACATCTTTATTGCTCAATAAATGGCTGTACACTTAAGCCGTAGGCTTATTCTGTGTACCGTGATGACATTTAATTTTTTCAAAGAACGTATTTACAATTGTTTAATCCGTTAAAAGAAATATAAAATTATATAAATAAATTATTATAATTCTATCCATTCTGAATTATTACATATATACAATATAAGCATAAATGATGAAAAGTAGAAATAATATTACACGAAAACATAGATTTGTACATTCCAGGTGAAATATAAAACATTGGACAAGGTCAGAAGAGGGCCCCTTTGGGGTGGCTATGTAAAGCGTTTGGTAGCTATAATATATGTGCACACCGATTCCATTATTAATTTGTTTTGTAGAAATGTTAGCTCAGCAGAGCCATACAACAAGAGCGTTGTGCTTATATCATCAATAAGTCCACCATTTTGTATATCAGTAATTAGCTTTGAGCGTTGGACAGTATACATAGGACAATGAAGAAGATAGTGGTCGGCTGTTTCAATTGAGATTTGACAAAGGCACTTTGGCGAATCGGTAATAAAATTGTTAAATAAATCATCATTGAGTGAGCTGCAGCCATTTCTCATGCGACAGAGGATGATGTTTGCAAGACGGTCTCCTACGTAGTACCAGAGCGGAGGCCGGTTTAAACGAAACACACGAAAAAGTTTTGATTTTGAATGGTTTATTATTGATTTAATATCCTCAGGGAGGCTATTCCAGTCGCGCAAAGTAGAGGGAAAGAATGATTTACTAAAGGAAGCTGTTCTGCAGAAAAAAGTGGTAAAATTATTGTTTGACCTCTGTGGATAAGGATTTCTTGTTGATACACGTTGGGGTAACTTACTGTGTTTTTCCTCAATTCATCATTTATTTAATGCCCCAAAATTTATAGTGCTAAAAAAAACCTGAGCGATCATTTTGTAATTTGTTTTTCTTTTCAAACATAAGAATTGCTTTTTATTTACAATCAATAATCAGTCAATCATGGAACAAACTGAGTTTGATTGATGGGTAGCCACAATAGTCATTATTGCTGGGTTTACAAGGGGAAAAACCCAGAGTGGGGTTGACGATAACATCAACTTTCCAATGGTACAGGGGCCTCCGTGGCTCAGTAGGTAGAGCGTTGTACGCTCAATCCGAACAGCCTTCCACCAATGGGTCGCGGGTTCAAATCCCACTCAGTCCAAAAATTGGACAATTTTCTGACTGGGTTTTCACTCGAACGACCTGTGTGGGATGGTTGCCAGTTACCAGCGGAAGGTCGTGGGTTTCCTCCAGGCACAGAGCCCGGTTTCCTCCCACAATAAAACTGGCAACGCCGCCATATAAGTGAAATAATCTTGAGCACAGCGTAAAACACCAAACAATCAATCAATCAATCCAATGGTACAGGCCATAATGCCAGAAGTTGTGGGATTTGGTGTTGGAAGTTGTATTCAAAATCCTTTCCCTTGTATGTGGTTGCAAGGCTAATAAGTTAGTTCCTATACTAGTACTTGCCAACGTTCCCAGATAAGTTTACTAGAAAATACGCAGGTTAGATGACACAGCATCACAAAAACCTATTTGTTACATCACATCATTTAACCAGCCCTTATGCTAATTTTCTTTTGAACAGCAGGCACCTGGAAAAACACTTGTTTAATAATGTTCACATTATTGGGACCATGCCAGATTCAAACCACCAGCCCCTTGTTTTAAGGCTTTTGAGAGAGAGATGAGTGTTGTTTACCTTGCCAGACTCTGTAAATACTGATGCTCGGACCGCACACGCAGACATACCCACGATCTTCTCCGACACGAGACAAAGTTGCACGGCACGAGGATGATGGACATTTGGGTTCTGAAACATAATTATTATTTTGATGAATATAAATGAGGAACCATTTATTATCTAAAAGCCGATCAAAGGCAGGCTCTTTGTAGAAGCTATAGCAGCAGCCTATGTTTTAACGGGGGTACGGATGGCTCAGTCGGCAAAGTGATAGTCAGATACAGGCCTTCCATCAAGACGTACACTCAGACTTAATATAAGTGGCTATCGCCATCAGGACCCCTCGGGTCTGGGCCAAAGAAACCAAAGATATATTTATTTTCCAGACAATTTGTTGCGAGTGAAAAACTACTCCACATACATGCATCACATTTACAAGAAGGTTTTTGGCTGAGTCATGTAAGGGGCATAACTCTTGAAAAACAGGTCCAAGCGCGTCGATTTTAATTAGGCTTCTTGTACTTGCTGTGTTGAACAAATGTAAAAAGTTTTAAAAATGTGATTGAAAGACTTTTTTAGATAATGTGTTTACAAGGCTTTTTATAGCAGCGGTAATTTAAGGGGCATAACTCTTGAAAAAAACATCCGAGCGCGTTGATTTTCAATAGGCTTCTTGTACTTGCTGTAATAAACAAATGTGTGAAGTTTCAAAGTTGTAAGTTAAAGACTTTTTTAGATAATGTGTTTACAAGGACCAATGGACAGACGGACGACGGAGGCAACGACAATACCCTTCGGGCAAAATTTGCCCGAGGGGTAAAAATAGAAACATTTCTAACTGAATATTTCACTCCATCTTCGTATGTGGAATAGTTGCCAAGTACTCACTGAAGGCCAACTAAAACTGGCACTATACAAGTGGAATAATCTTGAAATATTTAATTTAACAAATAATATACATATAGAGTAACTTATAATGAGAAATCATTAGGATTTCACCAGACCACAAAGTAAGTTTTTGTGAACAACAACCCTATGAAATTTCACCTGATAAAAAAATAATTTCACAAAAACTTTGTGGGTGATCCGGTAATTATTTCTCATTAGAATGGAAGCCACGTTTACAGAGAGTTTCTAGCAGGATGATCAATTTTAATTTCTAATTATCTTTTCTCATGAACTTTGACCTCATCACTTACTTCAGTATTATGGTAAGGTTCAGATTCCGACCACTTCCAACTACACAATTGGCCACTGGTTGACACGGCAACAAGGTCAGAGTGCATGGATCCAATATGGCTGAACTTGCCAAAATTCCCATCCTAAATAATATACAACATTTTAGATAATTAGGAATGTATATCATAACGGAAAATACATAAGAAGAAAAAAAAAGAAAGATAAATGCCACCAAAAAAGTTCCAAGTTGGGAATCAGTTGTTAGCGGAATCCGAACATTTATTCCTCAATGTGAAGCATTAAAATTGTACAGCCGCACAGGTTAGGCTCTAAAACTGATGCTGAGGACTTTATGCTAAGCCAGTTCAGAGCAACACCTGTAACAATAATTACAACCTTCGTTTGGGAGGGTTACAAAATCAACAGTCAACCAGCTTGGAAGAAAAAAACCAACCAATTAAAAACCATCATTTTACTGGAGAAAATGACCTCATTTAAATTACTAGCTTAAATCATGGTTGCCAATAACAGTGTTCAGTTTTTTAGAATCCAATAATGTCACTTACTTTTTCTAGCCAATACTGAAGCTCATCTCCAAATATGAGAGGGCTCTGAGTCTGTTGTTGTTGTTGTGCTCTTTTTGTGTTTTCTGCATTAGTTGCTTCCCCTTTGGCTTCCCGTTCCAGAGATCGTAGCGTGTCATCTCGTAAGACGCTGTCTAATCTCCTTCGATCTCGTATTCGAAAAATTGATTCGTGTACTCGGTCTCGGTCAGCGTCCCGGTCACGTTCACCACCTTAATGGAGAAGTTTAATAAAGTTAAGAAATATCTAGGCCTTCTTAGTTAGTTTGTCCCAGATGATAGGGACTCGGCTATATGCTGTGAGGAAACCAGCCTGTTAAGGAACCTTCTTAGTTAGTTTGACTTACGTCCCAGATGATAGGGACTCGGCTATATGCTGTGAGGAAACCAGCCTGTTAAGGCCCCTTCTTAGTTAGTTTGACTTAAGTCCCAGATGATAGGGACTCGGCTATATGCTGTGAGGAAACCAGCCTGTTAAGGCCCCTTCTTAGTTAGTTTGACTTAAGTCCCAGATGATAGGGACTCGGCTATATGCTGTGAGGAAACCAGCCTGTTAAGGCCCCTTCTTAGTTAGTTTGACTTACGTCCCAGATGATAGGGACTCGGCTATATGCTGTGAGGAAACCAGCCTGTTAAGGCCCCTTCTTAGTTGTTTGACTTAAGTCTCAGATGATAGGGACTCGGCTATATGCTGTGAGGAAACCAGCCTGTTAAGGCCCCTTCTTAGTTAGTTTGACTTACGTCCCAGATGATAGGGACTCGGCTATATGCTGTGAGGAAACCAGCCTGTTAAGGCCCCTTCTTAGTTAGTTTGACTAAAGTCCCAGATGATAGGGACTCGGCTATATGCTGTGAGGAAACCAGCCTGTTAAGGCCCCTTCTTAGTTAGTTTGACTTAAGTCCCAGATGATAGGGACTCGGCTATATGCTGTGAGGAAACCAGCCTGTTAAGGCCCCTTCTTAGTTAGTTTGACTTACGTCCCAGATGATAGGGACTCGGCTATATGCTGTGAGGAAACCAGCCTGTTAAGGCCCCTTCTTAGTTGTTTGACTTAAGTCTCAGATGATAGGGACTCGGCTATATGCTGTGAGGAAACCAGCCTGTTAAGGCCCCTTCTTAGTTAGTTTGACTTACGTCCCAGATGATAGGGACTTGGCTATATGCTGTGAGGAAACCAGCCTGTTAAGGCCCCTTCTTAGTTAGTTTGACTTAAGTCCCAGATGATAGGGACTCGGCTATATGCTGTGAGGAAACCAGCCTGTTAAGGCCCCTTCTTAGTTAGTTTGACTTACGTCCCAGATGATAGGGACTCGGCTATATGCTGTGAGGAAACCAGCCTGTTAAGGAACCTTTGGTGAGAAATTCTACAAAAATTGAATGGAGTCCGGAATTGAATGCTTTCTGAAATAACGTTTTTTAAGCTTTTTAAATTTATTTTGTGGTAGATATAAGATGTTAAAATCGGTGGTCAGGAAACATTTGCCATTATAACGTGGCCGCCATTGAGGGGTTAATTAAAATATTGAAATCAATCGACAAAGTCTAATGAGAAAATGCCAGTTGGGTACAGAGTGCACACAGTTGTATCTACAAATGTCAGTTGGGTACAGAGTGCACACAGTTGTATCTACAAATGCCAGTTGGGTACAGAGTGCAGACAGTTGTATCTACAAATGCCAGTTGGGTACAGAGTGCAGACAGTTGTATCTACAAATGCCAGTTGGGTACAGAGTGCACACTGTTGTATCTACAAATGCCAGTTGGGTACAGAGTGCACACTGTTGTATCTACTCTGCCCAGTTATCTCGCTTAAAACCAATTGATTGATGTTTTACGATTGATTGATGTTTTATGGCACAACAAGTATAGAGGGGGAGGAAACCAGGCTCTTTTGTAGAGTAACTCAATTGAGTGAGAGAAATAGCTGACCTGTCCGTGACCTTGTGCCTGACCCCCGACCCCTCAAAGATGAAAATCCGAAGAGATCCTCGCTAAACATTGCGTCGGCATCAATAATTACGCTAGGATGGTCTGAATGCATTCCACTGTCTAACAATGACATCAGGTCATCTGAAATAAAGTTTGAGTAAAAACTGCATGAAAAATAGTTTTATCTTCCTGAATGCTTTTAAAGGCCCGTTCTCACTGTGCGATTTGTCGAACCGACTTGTAGGATGCGATTAAAATGGATGCATTTGATTGGTTGATAAATAATTTTGACCAATTAAAAGCATCCATTTTAGTCGCATCCTACAAGTCGGTTCGACAAATCGCACAGTGAGAACGGGCCTTAACAAATTCAAGGGAAAGACATTTGCAAAAATTGCCAAGGTCGAGGGCTGTTTTCGGGAAGAGACGCGTTATCTCTACCACTAAACCTGGCAATGCCGCCATATAAGTGAAAAAAGCTTGAGTGCTGAGTAAAACATCTATGTATGAGTCAGCACGATAAAGTAAAAATTGTAAATAATGCAGTAAACTTTATGAATTTTATTAAAGTTCATCTCTGTCCAAATAAATTAAAGTGTGATACTTTGAGTCTGCAATTCATTACTAGGACAGGGGCCTCTGTGGCTTAGTGGGTAGAGCCAGGGGCCTCCGTGGCTCAGTAGATAGAGTCAGGGGCCTCTGTGGCTCAGCAGATAGAGCCAGGGGCCTCCATGGCTCATTAGGTGCGTTGGACGCTCAATCCGAACAACCTTCCACCAATGGGTCGCAGGTTCAAATCACACTTAGTCCAAACAAGATAGCATAATTTTCTGACTGGGTTTTCACTTGAATGACCTATGTGGGATGGTTGCCAGTTACCACCGTAAGGTCGTGGGTTTCTGCAGGGCATATAGCCCGGTTTCTTATCACAATAAAACAGGCAACGGCGCCATATAAGTGTAATAAGCTTGAGCGCTGCATAAAACACCAATCAATCATTTCATTTCTAGGTCAATTCAAATATCAAAGATTGAGATCAATAAATTGTACTGTATCATGTCAAGGGAGCTAAATCTTGATTTCAAATTGAATTTTTGTAACAGAATATTCTAATGCAGCCATTTAAATTCAACACTGCATTATGCAAGGTTAGTGATTGTTGCAGTAAAAACAAATTCAACAGGCCAGAAATTTTCCTGCTAGTCTGCAATGCTGTTTTTGCCACAGTTAAAATGTGAATCCTGGTGGTTGTCTAACATACCTCCTCCATTGACATAAGAATCCTGACTGTCTTCATCATTGTCCTCTCCTTCATCGTCCCTACTCAGCAGATTATTCACCGCCAAATTCACATCAAGATTCTGAAACAAGGTTACTGTTTGTATTAACAAATATTTTACAAGTCGTCAGAAGATCAAGCTAGTTTTACAATAACCATTGAATTAATGCCCAAAATCTTTTAACGTCCAAACATTTCTTTTGTTTTGTAATTAAGATTATTTAGCTAGGACAGGAATTTTACAGTACTTGCACAGTAATGAAAGTTAAGCAAAAATATTTTAACAATAAAAACATTGAACAATCACAAAAGTCTGATTGGGTAATGATATTCTATTCAAACTCAAAATCATTTCTGGGAATGTCCCACTTAGATTAAAATATATACTTACCGTTCGTTGAAGTTCACGAATGATCAGATTTCTTGATTTTCCTTGAAGTACAACTTGGCACTGGGGGGAAAAACAAACGATTCATTAGACATTAAAGGATAAATGCCATGATCTGAACACCTATCGGTGATTTGTTTTTGTAAATTGACAAAATGTGAATCTAAAAATAAAATTCTGAAATAAAACAAACTTCCTGTAAGGTTCCAGGGTGTCAGGAAAGACGATTGAAAATAAGCATATCTTCCGTCACCAATCAGAAATATCTTCGCATTTGGCGTCATAGTTCATATTTGAATGTTTTTGGCATCATTTTAACCAACCATGAAGACGCCCTGGCTCAACGTCGTTTGTGTATGACGTCACAACAATAGTAACGTACATATCAGATGTCAACTATGACGTCACGGTGCTAAAGCTAATTAATTTCCTTATCTAGACTGTAGAGAGAAAAAGAATGCCTTGAATTTTGTTGTTTTAGCGCCTGAAATCTCATTTTTCTTTTGGTTGAGTTCATAGGTCTATAGTACGGTGCATGTTTGATTACCAAATAGGAGGCATTGACTTAAACTTGTCATTTATCCTTTACGGTCGTTTGAAATTGTCCTTTTTTACCAAGATAAAGGTGTTGTGTATATAACTTAAAAGTTTCAAATAAGTGCAATCCCAGAAATACAAACATTCAAAATGATTGATTGGGGATTTACACCATACTCAAGAGTATTCCACATACTTGATTAATCAATTCTTCTGGTACAACTGATGCTGGTACAATAGGGCGTGTTCCCACGATGACCCCTGACCTACGACCTCTACTAGCATGGACAGTTCTCTGTATGCGACTGTAACCTGGCTGTGCAGCGCTTCTCGCTCCACCTGTTGCACCTGTTGTTGTATTTGCTGCTCCACCTCCCCAGCGTCTGAGAAACCAAAAAGTATAAACAAATATCTCGGACAAAAATAGCTATGGAGGCAAATGTTATACCTGGATAAAAAGCCTAAAGTTGCAGCTGGATTTCAACAGAACTTATTTCAAAATTCTATGGGCGGATCGCATCAGAATCCAAAGTTGTGATCCATTTTAGCTGATAATTTTAATATTTTTTTTTTTTTTTTTTCATCTCATAGATGTCAAACCAGTGATCCACCTTTGAGTGATTTAATTCATTGATGTTTTACGTTGCACTAATTGTGGCATTTCCAGGTTTAGTGGGGGAGGAAACCCCACACCTTTGACAACAAGTACCTGACAACCATTCCACAAAGGTAGACGGAGTGAACTTTCATTCAGAATTTTCTTCAATGTTCTCCTTGGAATCAGTAGAATTTGAAAAGGGGGAAAAACGGAAGCCTAGTGTCACCGTGAAAGCATCATTCTAAAGACTACCGTTCGCCAGACAGCCTCACTCACTAGTTTACGGAGGCCTAGTGTTACCGTGAGAGTATCGTTCTACACTCCGCCAGACAGCCTCACCCACTAGTTTACGGAAACCTAGTGTCACCGTGAGAGTGTCGTTCTACACTCCACCAGACAGCCTCACCCACTAGTTTACGGAAACCTAGTGTCACCGTGAGAGTGTCGTTCTACACTCCGCCAGACAGCCTCACCCACTAGTTTACCGAAACCTAGTGTCACCGTGAGAGTGTCGTTCTACACTCCGCCAGACAGCCTCACCCACTAGTTTACCGAAACCTAGTGTCCCCGTGAGAGTGTCGTTCTACACTCCGCCAGACAGCCTCACCCACTAGTTTACCGAAACCTAGTGTCACCGTGAGAGTGTCGTTCTACACTCCGCCAGACAGCCTCACCCACTAGTTTATGGAAACCTAGTGTCACCGTGAGACTGTCGTTCTACACTCCGCCAGACAGCCTCACCCACTAGTTTACCGAAACCTAGTGTCACCGTGAGAGTGTCGTTCTACACTCCGCCAGACAGCCTCACCCACTCGTTTACGGAAACCTAGTGTCACCGTGAGACTGTCGTTCTACACTCCGCCAGACAGCCTCACCCACTAGTTTACGGAAACCTAGTGTCACCGTGAGAGTGTCGTTCTACACTCCGCCAGACAGCCTCACCCACTAGTTTACGGAAACCTAGTGTCACCGAGAGAGTGTCGTTCTACACTCCGCCAGACAGCCTCACCCACTCGTTTACCAAAACCTAGTGTCACCGTGAGAGTGTCGTTCTACACTCCGCCAGACAGCCTCACCCACTCGTTTACGGAAACCTAGTGTCACCGTGAGACTGTCGTTCTACACTCCGCCAGACAGCCTCACCCACTAGTTTACCGAAACCTAGTGTCACCGTGAGAGTGTCGTTCTACACTCCGCCAGACAGCCTCACCCACTAGTTTACCGAAACCTAGTGTCACCGTGAGAGTGTCGTTCTACACTCCGCCAGACAGCCTCACCCACTCGTTTACGGAAACCTAGTGTCACCGTGAGACTGTCGTTCTACACTCCGCCAGACAGCCTCACCCACTAGTTTACGGAAACCTAGTGTCACCGTGAGAGTGTCGTTCTACACTCCGCCAGACAGCCTCAACCACTAGTTTACGGAAACCTAGTGTCACCGAGAGAGTGTCGTTCTACACTCCGCCAGACAGCCTCACCCACTAGTTTACGGAAGCCTAGTGTCACCGTGAGAGTGTCGTTCTACACTCCGCCAGACAGCCTCACCCACTAGTTTACGGAAGCCTAGTGTCACCGTGAGAGTGTGGTTCTACACTCCGCCAGACAGCCTCACCCACTAGTTTACGGAAACCTAGTGT
>OZ020565.1:5000-356884 GCA_963971465.1 Lepidochitona cinerea | reverse complement strand
CCTCATTTGTCATTCTCGATTGAAAATTAAGCAAATTATGTCAAAAAAGCCTTTGTAATTTAAGTCATAATGTTAAAAGATTTCACTACATTTGACCAATTCAAAATTAATTTTTTCTTAAGATTTTAAAAACTTATAGCTTTTCGACTTGGTTATCCTAGTATAACAGTATATGAACTTACATGAAATTTGTTTTTAAGTTTATCGGTGATGCGGAATTAGGGGAAATGGTTGTTGTCCTGTGCGTACTGTGTCGCTTTATCTAAAGCTTCAAAAACACATCAAAATCAATAAGACAAACCTATATATCTCCTTCAAATGCAGTCATTGGTAACGGTTCATCTTCAGGAATCAGAAGAATGAATTTGAGCCAGAAATAAAGTGTTTCCTCCAACTTATAGGGCTTTTCGCTATGTGTCATTAGCTTTTTAATGGTTCGCGATATTCGAATCGAAATGACATCCTCAAGAAAACTTTGAAAAATGATTCCACATAAAATTGATTCATATTTCCTGTTAGAGTACAAGATTAGCTATAGTATGAGCCCTTATTTGTCATTCTAGATTAACAATTAGGCAAATTATGCCAAACAAGCATTTGTAGATTAAGCCGTAATATTAAAAGATAGGCAATTTTACCAAATTTGATCAATTCAAAATTAAATTTTTCTAAAAAATTTATAAACTTATAGTTTTTCAACTTAGTTATCCTAGTATAACAGTATATGGACTTACGTGAAATTTATTTTTAAGTTTATCGGTGATGGGGAAGTAGGGGAAATTGTTGCTATCCTGTGCATACTGTGTCACTTTATTTAAAGCTCCCAAAACACATCAAAATCTATAAAACAGGCCCAAATATCTCCTTAAAATACAGTCATTGGTAACTGTTCATCTTCAGGAATCAGAAGAATGAATTTGAGCCAGAAAGAAAGTGTTTCCTGCAAATTATAGGCTTTTCGCTATGTGTCATCAGCTTTTTAATGGTTCGCGAAATTCGAATTCAGGCTGTGAATCGAAATAACATCCTCAAGAAAACCTCGAAAAATTATTCCACATAAAATTGGTTCATATTTCTTGTTAGAGTACAAGATTAGCTACAGTTTGAGCCCTCATTTGTCATTCTCGATTGAAAATTAAGCAAATTATGTCAAAAAAGCCTTTGTAATTTAAGTCATAATGTTAAAAGATTTCACTACATTTGACCAATTCAAAATTAATTTTTTCTTAAGATTTTAAAAACTTATAGCTTTTCGACTTGGTTATCCTAGTATAACAGTATATGAACTTACATGAAATTTGTTTTTAAGTTTATCGGTGATGCGGAATTAGGGGAAATGGTTGTTGTCCTGTGCGTACTGTGTCGCTTTATCTAAAGCTTCAAAAACACATCAAAATCAATAAGACAAACCTATATATCTCCTTCAAATGCAGTCATTGGTAACGGTTCATCTTCAGGAATCAGAAGAATGAATTTGAGCCAGAAATAAAGTGTTTCCTCCAACTTATAGGGCTTTTCGCTATGTGTCATTAGCTTTTTAATGGTTCGCGATATTCGAATCGAAATGACATCCTCAAGAAAACTTTGAAAAATGATTCCACATAAAATTGATTCATATTTCCTGTTAGAGTACAAGATTAGCTATAGTATGAGCCCTTATTTGTCATTCTAGATTAACAATTAGGCAAATTATGCCAAACAAGCATTTGTAGATTAAGCCGTAATATTAAAAGATAGGCAATTTTACCAAATTTGATCAATTCAAAATTAAATTTTTCTAAAAAATTTATAAACTTATAGTTTTTCAACTTAGTTATCCTAGTATAACAGTATATGGACTTACGTGAAATTTATTTTTAAGTTTATCGGTGATGGGGAAGTAGGGGAAATTGTTGCTATCCTGTGCATACTGTGTCACTTTATTTAAAGCTCCCAAAACACATCAAAATCTATAAAACAGGCCCAAATATCTCCTTAAAATACAGTCATTGGTAACTGTTCATCTTCAGGAATCAGAAGAATGAATTTGAGCCAGAAAGAAAGTGTTTCCTGCAAATTATAGGCTTTTCGCTATGTGTCATCAGCTTTTTAATGGTTCGCGAAATTCGAATTCAGGCTGTGAATCGAAATAACATCCTCAAGAAAACCTCGAAAAATTATTCCACATAAAATTCGTTCATATTTCTTGTTAGAGTACAAGATTAGCTACAGTTTGAGCCCTCATTTGTCATTCTCGATTGAAAATTAAGCAAATTATGTCAAAAAAGCCTTTGTAATTTAAGTCATAATGTTAAAAGATTTCACTACATTTGACCAATTCAAAATTAATTTTTTCTTAAGATTTTAAAAACTTATAGCTTTTCGACTTGGTTATCCTAGTATAACAGTATATGAACTTACATGAAATTTGTTTTTAAGTTTATCGGTGATGCGGAATTAGGGGAAATGGTTGTTGTCCTGTGCGTACTGTGTCGCTTTATCTAAAGCTTCAAAAACACATCAAAATCAATAAGACAAACCTATATATCTCCTTCAAATGCAGTCATTGGTAACGGTTCATCTTCAGGAATCAGAAGAATGAATTTGAGCCAGAAATAAAGTGTTTCCTCCAACTTATAGGGCTTTTCGCTATGTGTCATTAGCTTTTTAATGGTTCGCGATATTCGAATCGAAATGACATCCTCAAGAAAACTTTGAAAAATGATTCCACATAAAATTGATTCATATTTCCTGTTAGAGTACAAGATTAGCTATAGTATGAGCCCTTATTTGTCATTCTAGATTAACAATTAGGCAAATTATGCCAAACAAGCATTTGTAGATTAAGCCGTAATATTAAAAGATAGGCAATTTTACCAAATTTGATCAATTCAAAATTAAATTTTTCTAAAAAATTTATAAACTTATAGTTTTTCAACTTAGTTATCCTAGTATAACAGTATATGGACTTACGTGAAATTTATTTTTAAGTTTATCGGTGATGGGGAAGTAGGGGAAATTGTTGCTATCCTGTGCATACTGTGTCACTTTATTTAAAGCTCCCAAAACACATCAAAATCTATAAAACAGGCCCAAATATCTCCTTAAAATACAGTCATTGGTAACTGTTCATCTTCAGGAATCAGAAGAATGAATTTGAGCCAGAAAGAAAGTGTTTCCTGCAAATTATAGGCTTTTCGCTATGTGTCATCAGCTTTTTAATGGTTCGCGAAATTCGAATTCAGGCTGTGAATCGAAATAACATCCTCAAGAAAACCTCGAAAAATTATTCCACATAAAATTGGTTCATATTTCTTGTTAGAGTACAAGATTAGCTACAGTTTGAGCCCTCATTTGTCATTCTCGATTGAAAATTAAGCAAATTATGTCAAAAAAGCCTTTGTAATTTAAGTCATAATGTTAAAAGATTTCACTACATTTGACCAATTCAAAATTAATTTTTTCTTAAGATTTTAAAAACTTATAGCTTTTCGACTTGGTTATCCTAGTATAACAGTATATGAACTTACATGAAATTTGTTTTTAAGTTTATCGGTGATGCGGAATTAGGGGAAATGGTTGTTGTCCTGTGCGTACTGTGTCGCTTTATCTAAAGCTTCAAAAACACATCAAAATCAATAAGACAAACCTATATATCTCCTTCAAATGCAGTCATTGGTAACGGTTCATCTTCAGGAATCAGAAGAATGAATTTGAGCCAGAAATAAAGTGTTTCCTCCAACTTATAGGGCTTTTCGCTATGTGTCATTAGCTTTTTAATGGTTCGCGATATTCGAATCGAAATGACATCCTCAAGAAAACTTTGAAAAATGATTCCACATAAAATTGATTCATATTTCCTGTTAGATCTATTGATAGGTTGAATATAGCCCAGATGGACTGCTCCCACCATATGTTCATTTGGTTTTTTGTGTCTATTTTAATAGCAGCCATTTCAGTCCCAAATAGGTTTTCTCTGCAGGTATAAGTTTCTACCGCTAGTTGTCAACAACAGTGCGCGTTTGTAAACCCAGGACTAAATAATAAAAAACGGATTTACACAGCGTTTGGTCACTTTTATTCGTAATCTTGCCAAAATGGGAAATAGGAAGGTTATGATACTGATATAATTGATGTTTATAGGTTTTTACTGAGTCTGTCTGATGAAAGATGAACGTATCAGACTTCGATTTTAATCGTTTTGATTTACAGTGAGGTTTTTTAAAGTTTACGAGTTCCATTGAGAAGAGCAATGAACTATATGCGTGGGCCGCCATTGATAGTTGACAAGCGTGCATAACAGATCTGGATGGACGCTCAACTATCTCATGGTAATGGCGGCTTTCGAAGCAAATCAAACACCATGTGATATCCATTCCACGCAAATTGGAGAAGAGGGCTTTCTAAAACTAAAAACTGAAAAATAAAAAACACGGACTTAACCAGAATTCGGTCCATTTTATTCTCAATATCGTCAAAGACCGGGAATTTAATGTTATGATACGATATAAATTATGTTTTCACGTTTCTACCAAGTGTGTATGAATAATTTAAGCACAACGTTCTTCAATTTCAATGGATTAATCTTGTAGTGAACGTTTTAGCGTTAAAGGGAGGTAACTGAGAACAGTGCAGCATGTTGCAAATGGCCGCCGAAAGTGTTTGAACAATTTAACTCATCTCTTTGAGTCAACTATGCAGTTTTTTGGATAAATTAACCTCAAAATCGGTATGTAGCTTTGCAGTTTACTTCTTCTTGCTTCTTATCGACTGGCTGGTTGGTTGTAAAATAAACAGTTTTGTCTTCCTAAACCATACTTGAGGTGACGCTAGTTTCACTGGACAGGATATAGAATAGATAGGCCTATATAGCGTGTAATGAAGCTCTGGCTTGGGTAAGAAACAAGTCCCCTGCTGGTCTCTGGGTAGATCAGATGGGTGCACAGTGGGTGAGGGGGTTTATCGGCTCGATTAAAATTCTGTCTGCTAACTACAGTTTCCTGTCTGTGCAGGTTGTGAATTGCAGATGCTCTCCATGTGAAGTTTTGTGATTTAATTTTATATTTAAGTTGGAAAATTATCGTGAATAAAGTTTAGGAGATATTAGGCAGATATATATTGTTTTAATTGATTTTATTTACTTTTAATATCAACTATCTGAAAAGCCTTTGAAAGACAAAGAAAAAAATACCTCTAAAGGTTTTCTATGATTGATTTAAGTATTGGACTTTGTTGTTTTCAGGCATATTATGTAGAATTCTCAATATATATATGCCAAGGAAAATTGCCATAATGTAGGGCAAAACAGATATCATATTTCAGTGCGAAAACATAATATTCATAAATGGGGATCACACATTTCTTCGCTGACAGTGTTACTTCTGTGACGGCACAGCTCAGCTTAATTTTTCTAGTACAAGGCAACTTTGATTGTATATATTACGGAGATCGCTGTAGGCCTACCTGCATGTTATATTGCGTGGATGCTTTTTAAAGTCATCATAAATCATCAAGCACTACCAATAACCATCACGTACCACAATGTACGACGAAGTACCACCATGTACCACAATGTACCATCACGCACTGTACCATCCTATGTCAGTCTGTTCCAACATGTACCACCAAGTACCACAACTTTTCATCATGTACCCCCCAAGTACCGTCACATAACACAATGTACATCAAAGTGCCACCATGTACATCCAAGTACCGGTACCACCGTGATGGTACAATGTTGAACGTGGTGTTAAGTTATGGTATGTAATACGTCCAATATATTGCAAGACCTGATAATATATGGTAAATGACATGGATACTCGAATGCATGATACAGCTTATCGTCCACAATTGATATTACTGTACAATTTATTAAATGTCCAAAAGGGGTGGAAGGGTTCTATCAGCATAAAGAATAATAGTTGTGGTACATTATGGTACATGGTGGTCTGTGGTGGTACATGATGGTACTCGGTGGTACGTGAACATACATTGTGTTAATTGGTGGTACTTGGTGGTACGTGAATATACATTGTGATACTTGGTGGTACTATATTATATGTACGGTAAAGGAGCTGTAGACAGGTACGGTCAGAAGGCGTAACTTTATGTAATGTATTCCGGAATCCTATGGAAATAAAATACAACCTCAGACTTTATTTTATACTTTTTGTTAATAGTATTCCATATTCTTTTTAAAACTGCAACACAATATTTACAGTAATTTTTTTAGCCCAACATCAGGCTTTTCAAATCGCTTCACCGTGGTCTGTCGTCTGTCCGGTTTGGTTACTTTCCAAGAAAACTACCAAGCCAATCATTATCAAACTTAACATACATCAACGCCCTATGGTCTAGTTGTGCATCGTACATTTTCATCTCATTTGCATATTCAATGTGGCCGCCAGGGGCGATGTTGTTTTTCTTTGTTACCTTTATTCCAAGAAAACTACCCGTCCGATTTTCACCAAACTTGGCTTATATTGTCTTGCTATATAGTCTAGTTGTGCACCGTAAATTTGGACCTCATTTGCATATTAAATATGGCCGCCAGGGGGCAATTTTGTTTCTTTTTGTTACCTTTATTCCAAGAAAACTACCGTCCGATTTTCACCAAACCTTTGCATTATCTCGCTAGAGTCTAGTTGTGCACCGTACATTTTCATCCCATTTGCATATATATGTAATATTCAAAGCTTAAAAAACACATCAAAATCAATAAGACAAACCTATATATCTCCTTTAAATGCAGTCATTGGTAACGGTTTATCTTCAGGAATCAGATGAATGAATTTGAGCCAGAAATAAAGTGTTTCCTCCAATTTTATAGGCTTTTCGCTATGTGTCATTAGCTTTTTAATGGTTCGCGATATTCGAATCGAAATGACATCCTCAAGAAAACTTGGAAAAATGATTCCACATAAAATTGGTTCATATTTCCTGTTAGAGTACAAGATTAGCTATAGTATGAGCCCTCATTTGTCATTCTAGATGAACAATTAGGCAAATTATGCCAAACAAGCATTTGTAGATTAAGCCGTAATATTAAAAGATAGGCAAGTCTACCGAATTTGATCAATTCAAAATTAATTTTTTCTAAAAAATTTATAAACTTATAGTTTTTCGGCTTGGTTATCCTAGTATAAGAGTATATGAACTTACTTGAAATTTGTTTTTAAGTTTATCGGTGATGCGGAATTAGGGGAAATGGTTGTTGTCCTGTGCGTACTGTGTCGCTTTATTTAAAGCTTCAAAAACACATCAAAATCAATAAGACAAACCTATATATCTCCTTAAAATGCAGTCATTGGTAACGGTTTATCTTCAGGAATCAGATGAATGAATTTGAGCCAGAAATAAAGTGTTTCCTCCAATTTTATAGGCTTTTCGCTATGTGTCATTAGCTTTTTAATGGTTCGCGATATTCGAATCGAAATGACATCCTCAAGAAAACTTGGAAAAATGATTCCACATAAAATTGGTTCATATTTCCTGTTAGAGTACAAGATTAGCTATAGTATGAGCCCTCATTTGTCATTCTAGATGAACAATTAGGCAAATTATGCCAAACAAGCATTTGTAGATTAAGCCGTAATATTAAAAGATAGGCAAGTCTACCGAATTTGATCAATTCAAAATTAATTTTTTCTAAAAAATTTATAAACTTATAGTTTTTCGGCTTGGTTATCCTAGTATAAGAGTATATGAACTTACTTGAAATTTGTTTTTAAGTTTATCGGTGATGCGGAATTAGGGGAAATGGTTGTTGTCCTGTGCGTACTGTGTCGCTTTATTTAAAGCTTCAAAAACACATCAAAATCAATAAGACAAACCTATATATCTCCTTAAAATGCAGTCATTGGTAACGGTTTATCTTCAGGAATCAGATGAATGAATTTGAGCCAGAAATAAAGTGTTTCCTCCAATTTTATAGGCTTTTCGCTATGTGTCATTAGCTTTTTAATGGTTTGCGATATTCGAATCGAAATGACATCCTTGAGCCTATGTTTCACTCTACCAATGTGCCCAGGTGCATGAACCTATGTTTCACTATACCTATGTGCCAAGGTACATGTACCTATGTGTCACTATACCTATGTGTCCAGGTACTTGAACCTATGTTTTACTATACCAATGCGTCCAGGTACTTGAACCTATGTTTCACTATACCTATGTGTCCAGGTACTTGAACCTATGTTTCACTATACCAATGTGCCCAGGCCAGGTACTTGAACTTATGTTTCACTATACCTATGTGTCCAGGTACTTGAACCTATGTTTCACTATACCAATGTGCCCAGATACATGAACCTATGTTTCACTATACCTATGTGTCCAGGTACTTGAAATGTTGTTTTACTATACCTTATGTGTCCAGGTAGTTGAACCTATGTTTCACTATACCAATGTGCCCAGGTACTTGAACCTATGTTTCACTATACCTATGTGCCAAGGTACATGTACCTAGGTTTCACTATACCTATGTGCCCAGGTACTTGAACCTATGTTTCACTATACCTATGTGCCCAGGTACTTGAACCTATGTTTCACTATACCTATGTGTCAAGCTACATGTACCTATGTTTCACTATACCTATGTGTCCAGGTACTTGAACCTATGTTTTACTATACCTTTTGTGTCCAGGTACTTGAACCTATGTTTCACTATACCTATGTGCCCAGGTACTTGAGCTTATGTTTCACTATACCAATGTGCCCAGGTACTTGAACCTATGTTTCACTATACATATGTGTCCAGATACTTGAAACTATGTTTTACTATACCTTATGTGTCCAGGTACTTGAACCTATGTTTCACTATACCTATTTGCCCAGGTACTTGCACCTATGTTTCACTATACCTATGTGCCAAGGTACATGTACCTATGTTTCACTATACCTATGTGTCCAGGTACTTGGACCTATGTTTTACTATACCTTATGTGTCCAGGTACTTGAACCTATGTTTCACTATACCTATGTGCCCAGGTACTCGAGCCTATGTTTCACTATACCAATGTGCCCAGGTACTTGAACCTATGTTTCACTATACCAATGTGCCCAGGTACTTGAGCCTATGTTTCACTATACCAATGTGCCCAGATACATGAACCTATGTTTCACTATACCAATGTGCCCAGATACATGAACCTATGTTTCAATATACCAATGTGCCCAGGTACTTGAACCTATGTTTCACTATACCTATGTGTCCAGGTACTTGTACCTATGTTTCACTATACCAATGTGCCCAGGTACTTGAACCTATGTTTCACTATACCTATGTGCCCAGGTACTTGAGCCTATGTTTCACTATACCAATTTGACCAGATACATGAACCTATGTTTCACTATACCAATGTGCCCAGATACATGAACCTATGTTTCACTATACCTATGTGCCAAGGTACATGTACCTATGTTTCACTATACCTATGTGTCCAGGTACTTGAACCTATGTTTTACTATACCTTATGTGTCCAGGTACTTGAACCTATGTTTCACTATACCTATGTGTCCAGGTACTTGAACCTATATTTCACTATACCAATGTGCCCAGGCCAGGTACTTGAACCTATGTTTCACTATACCTATGTGTCCAGGTACTTGAACCTATGTTTCACTATACCAATGTGCCCAGATACATGAACCTATGTTTCACTATACCTATGTGTCCAGGTACTTGAACCTATGTTTCACTTTACCTATGTGCCCAGGTACTTGAACCTATGTTTCACTATACCTATGTGTCAAGCTACATGTACCTATGTTTCCCTATACCTATGTGTCCAGGTACTTGAACCTATGTTTTACTATACCTTTTGTGTCCAGGTACTTGAACCTACGTTTCACTATACCTATGTGCCCAGGTACTTAAGCCTATGTTTCACTATACCAATGTGCCCAGGTACTTGAACCTATGTTTCACTATACATATGTGTCTAGATACTTGAATCTATGTTTTACTATACCTTATGTGTCCAGGTACTTGAACCTATGTTTCACTATACCTATTTGCCCAGGTACTTGCACCTATGTTTCACTATACCTATGTGCCAAGGTACATGTACCTATATTTCACTATACCTATGTGTCCAGGTACTTGGACCTATGTTTTACTATACCTTATGTGTCCAGGTACTTGAACCTACGTTTCACTATACCTATGTGCCCAGGTACTCGAGCCTATGTTTCACTATACCAATGTAAGAAACAAGTCCCGTGCTGGCCTCTGGGTAGATCAGATGGGTGCACAGTGGGTGAGGGGGTTTATTGGCTTGAGTAAAAGTCTGTCTGCTAACTACAGTTTCCTGTCTGTGCAGGTTGTGGATTGCCGATGCTCTCCATGTGAAGTTTTGGGATTTAATTTTATATTTAAGTTGGAAAATTATCATGAATTTTATAAATGGTACTTTCCAAGAAAACTACCAAGCCAATCATTATCAAACTTAACATACATCAACGCCCTATGGTCTAGTTGTGCACTGTACATTTTCATCTCATTTGCATATCCAATGTGGCCGCCAGGGGGCGATGTTATTTTTCTTTGTTACCTTTATTCCAAGAAAACTACCAGTCCAATCTTAATCAAACTTACCATATATGATCGTCCTATGGTCTAGTTGTGCATCGTACAAATCTAGCTGTTTGTCTGATACTTTTCATCTCATTTGCATATTTAATATGGCAGCCAGTGGGGCAATGTTGTTTTAACAGTCAAGGAGAGGAAAATGTCCACCTGTGTACATGTAGTTGGTGAGGAAAATGCCCTGTGGGGAAACTGTCCTTGGTCGGGATTGGGTTGAGTAAAATGTCCGTTCCCCAATTCCTATATCCAGCTAATGCTGTAACGATCTTTAAGATGGATAGATGACGACGGGCGTTAAAATCCTTTTAAGGGTTTTCCTGTATTTAAAATGGTGTATTTCTCAGACTTTATTTTTTACTTTTTGTTAATAGTATTCCATATTCTTTTTGAAACTGCAACACAATATTTACAGTAATTTTTTATTATTTTAGTTTTCCTGTATTTAAAGGGGCCTCGGTGGTGCAGTATGTTAGAGTGATCGTTCCTCAGTCCCACAGACCTTCCATCGAAGCGGCGCAGGTTCAATTCCCACTCAGACCAAATAAGATTTAAAAATTTCTGAGGGGATTTTCTACCTGGTCGCTGTATGTGGAAGAGTTTTCAGGTACTCGCCGAAGGATGTGGGTTTCCTCCGGGCAATGAGCCCGGTTTCCTCCCCCACTAAACCTGGCAACACCGCCATATCAGTGAAATAATCTTGAGTGCGGCGTAAAACACCAATGAACCAACCAACCAACCTGTATTTAAAATGGTGTATTTCTCAACTTATTGGTCCTCATTTTGTACTAGGTGGTACAATATTATATGTAATGGTACTTGAGCCGAATATTATAGTATTATTTCGTGCCAATTTCAATAAGTACATGTAGATAACTATCAAGATTACAGATGTAAACATTTATTTACATATTATGTGGGATTGATACAGTTTAAAAAAACATTAACAATAAAGGGAATACAAAAAGGAAGCAGTTTACATCTTTTACTTAATAATAATGTATCTATGTCATTGTCAAGCTGGATTTTGGTAGGTTCATCCTGTATTGTTCTCTGCCCAAAAAATGGCTCCACGTAAACTTAGGAAGAAGTTCGTATTTCCTTGGTTATTCAGATGAACTCCATCTGCGGAAAAATTGCTTTCTAACGGGCTCTTCATTTTATGTCTCCAAAATTTAATTTCTGTATTTTGAAGCCTTGTTTTCAAACAACTGTTGATGGTTTCCATCTGTATTTCATAGTTTCTTCTGCTCATTCCCCTAGGTTTCAATCTATTAAATAACCTGCAAACAACAATTCTCTTGACTCCTAAATCGGTTAACTCTTTACAGAGTTGAATAATACATGAGACAATGTCATTGGGTCGACTTCTGTTGTTTATATCATTTCCTCCTATCTGTAATATTAATACTCTGGGCGGTTTGCCCTGCGGAAAAAGCATTGTTGGGTTGGCCAAAAGTGTGTTGGTAGTAGCACCTCCAATCCCACTAAAAGCAACGTTTTCCACATTACCAAAGTGAAGTCCTTTGTCTGAAACATATTTTCCAATTCTCCTCACAAAACTGTGACCAGCAATAAGATAGGACATTATGGCAGTAGAAGTATATGTAAGACAATCAAAATCACAATGGAGGCAAGGATAATGGAGGCAAGGCAAATTTATATATAGTGTGCAATGAACCTCTGGCTTGGGTAAGAAACAAGTCCCCTGCTGGCCTCTGGGTAGATCAGATGGGTGCACAGTGGGTGAGGGGGTTTATTGGCTTGAGTAAAACTCTGTCTGCTAACTACAGTTTCCTGTCTGTGCAGGTTGTGGATTGCTGATGCTCTCCATGTGAAGTTTTGTGATTTAATTTTATATTTAAGTTGGAAAATTATCGTGAATAAAGTATTAGGCAGATCTATATTGTTTTAATTGATTTTATTTACTTTTAATATCAACTATCTGAAAAGCCTTTGGAAGACAAAGAAAAATACACCCCTAAAGGCTTTCTATGGTTGCTTTAAGTATTGGACTTTGTTGTTTTCAGGCATATTATGCAGAATTCTCAATATATATATGCCAAGGAAAATTGCCATAATGTAGGGCAAAACAGATATCATATTTCAGTGCGAAAACATAATATTCATAAATGGGGATCACACATTTCTTCGCTGACAGTGTTACTTCTGTGACGGCACAGCTCAGCTTAATTTTTCTAGTACGAGGCAACTTTGATTGTATATATTACGGAGATCGCTGTAGGCCTACCAGTATGTTATATTGCGTGGATGCTTTTTAAAGTCATCCTCTGCTATTATAAAATGTCATGTCAAGGAAATTGAAGGCATTTATGATACCATTTAAAGTGGCATAAGCTGATAATTGTTGATATTTTGACAGTAAAACAGAATGTTGAAATTATTAGATATTTTCTTAAGACCTATAATTCAGAAGATTTTTAGTGCTTCTTGCCTCGAGAAGGAAGACTATAGTATTGTTTTGAACAAATTTCATCCCGAATAATTAAATTTTCTTTACATTTAGAAGATGTTTTCAGTTCGTACAGTGACACACTGCATAGGTTTTCCTCACTCTGCGCCAATCATTTAGGTTTTTCGATGGCCTTCAAATCCTCTTACTGTTGTAATGATCAGAAATTATAAAAAGAAAGAATTTTGGCAGCACATGCCACTTTAATGAGACTGCATTTATTAACACATCTTATCACTGGTCACACATTCTGAAGACATCTGTATTGAGATGAAATTGTCTTACTTAAACAGTGGATTAAAAGAATCCGTAGAACCCATTTTATTTCATGAACTATATCCTTATTCTTAGGATTGTCTGTACATGACTTTGTTAATATCAAGTATTTGTTCGGTTCATACAGGGCGTATACTGTATAGGTTTTCCTCATTCCAACGCCAATGATTTAGTTTTTCGATGGCCTTCAAAGCATCTTACTGTCCTGACGATCGGAAATTATAAAAAAAATGTGAATTTTGGCAGATCATGCCACTTTAAGTACCTCAAACCTAATGATGACTGAATAAAAGTTGAAATATTGAGTCAGTATTCAGTTTTCGTTTTTCAGAATAACCCTACATGTAAACATACATATGATAAAAAATATCAGGCAAAACACGAGATAAATACATGATTAATAATACAAGCTTTATGAATATATATACACATTTTCAAATAGGGCACCAGTTAAGCTTGACATAACTAAATTGTACTTTTACCAACCAGTAATGAAAAGGGTTTGTAAGAAAAAAAATATAACCCGACCTGTGGTGGCTAAGAATTGTATATTTCAAAGTTGTAACCTTTCTTATCGTCAAAATAAATGTACTATTTTTTAGATGACATAGGATTGGAATGTTTCTGAACATATTACCCATTACCAAAGAATTATGCTTGCATGTCATTAGGAAATATGAAAATAAACATTTAAAAATAGTGTCTTAAATAATTAGCCTCATTTATAGAATTGCTTGGTATTTATTTTGCGCTATCTGCAATCCGAATCATAACAAATTTGTATGTTTTATTCATTTTGTTTTATTTAAATATTCCTTAACTGCTGACATGTTTCGTTCAGAAATTGCTACTTGTTTGTTGTCTTGTGTTCAATGTCAGACATCCTGCTGTTGAGTATTTGCTCATAGTCCACTGATAATCCCAGTTAACAACCTCAGACTAGGTGATTGGTATTAAGCTGATTAATCATACTGACCTCTGACATCATGCTGTCATGCATGTTGGTGATCTTTAAAATCCTTCATCTGACTAACTGTCTTTTAATTTTAAGAATGTTTCAATTACCAGTCTGACTGACCAATCATATATCAGCTTTTTCTTTATTATAATTCCAAAGTGAAAAGTATAAAAGTCAAAGAATTACTCAATGTTCATCAGATATATTATATTATTGGCTTATGCAAGTTTCATAGCAATATATAAGTGAGGCTTTTTCACAACTAAATTATTTATTAATTGACTTAAGTTAATACTTCACATTGAAAAAGTTCACAGAGAAGATCTCAGCTATGAAAGGTAAGATTATATTTTTAACAGGCATTGTTTATGCCTGTAGTTAATTTATTTTATAATTTCTTTCTCAATAGTATCTACATACCTGTAAACTACATAAACAAATCATAGCCTACATTGCTCAGTATAGCATAACAAACTTTAATCTGAACAGCCTTCCAGTTTAAAACCCACTCAGTTATAAAGAATAGATTTTGTGACTGGGTTCTCATTGATAGACCTATGTGGAATGATTGGCAGGTACCACATGAAGGTTTTCAATTTCCTCCAGGCAACGTTTGAGGCCCTATGTGGGATGGTTGCCAGTTACCAACGGAAGGTCGTGCGTTTCCTCGCACAATAAAACTGGCAACGACGTATAAGTGAAATAATCTTGAGTGCGGCGTAAAACACTCCCACAATAAATCAAATGTCTATAGCTATGTAATTGGTTGCTGGTGGATTGCAGCTACATGTATGGTTTAGGTCTGCTTTGTAGCTACATGTATTTAATATTACAAATATGTGTACTGTGATTAACAATTTAAAGTTTAGATTATATCAGTTGTTTGTATATTATTTTTAGCCCGCCATCATTCTGATGGAGGGCTATTCAAATTGCTTTTCCGTGGTGACGGAGGCTATTCAAATCGATTTTCTGTGGTCCGTCAGTTGACTTTTAGCTTGTTAACTTTATTCCAAGAAAACTACCAGACCAATCCTAATCAAACTTAATATACATAATCATGCTATGGTCTAGTTGTGCACCGTACATTTTCATCTCATTTGCATATTCAATATGGCCCCCAGGGGGCGAATTTTTTTAATTTTTGGTTACCTTTATTCCAAGAAAATGACGGGTTTGATTTTCACCAAACTTGGCTTGCACTGTCTCGCTAAAGTTTAGTTGTGCATCGTACATTTTCATCTCCCAGTAGAGGGAGCCACTTTGCAGTCTGGCACATGTGTACAATGGGGAGACATGTAATGATATAATCTGTCACTTACCACCAGAATAGGGAGCCACTTTGCAGTCTGGCACATGTGTACAATGGGGAGACATGTAATGATATAATCTGTCACTTACCACCAGTAGAGGGAGCCACTTTGCAGTCTGGCACATGTGTACAATGGTGAGACATGTAATGATATAATCTGTCACTTACCACCAGTAGAGGGAGCCACTTTGCAGCCTGGCACATGTGTACAATGGGGAGACATGTAATGATATAATCTGTCACTTACCACCAGTAGAGGGAGCCACTTTGCAGTCTGGCACATGTGTACAATGGGGAGACATGTAATGATATAATCTGTCACTTACCACCAGAATAGGGAGCCACTTTGCAGTCTGGCACATGTGTACAATGGGGAGACATGTAATGATATAATCTGTCACTTACCACCAGTAGAGGGAGCCACTTTGCAGTCTGGCACATGTGTACAATGGGGAGACATGTAATGATATAATCTGTCACTTACCACCAGTAGAGGGAGCCACTTTGCAGTCTGGCACATGTGTACAATGGGGAGACGTGTAATGATATAATCTGTCACTTACCACCAGTAGAGGGAGCCACTTTGCAGTCTGGCACATGTGTACAATGGGGAGACATGTAATGATATAATCTGTCACTTACCACCAGAATAGGGAGCCACTTTGCAGTCTGGCACATGTGTACAATGGTGAGACATGTAATGATATAATCTGTCACTTACCACCAGTAGAGGGAGCCACTTTGCAGCCTGGCACATGTGTACAATGGGGAGACATGTAATGATATAATCTGTCACTTACCACCAGTAGAGGGAGCCACTTTGCAGTCTGGCACATGTGTACAATGGGGAGACATGTAATGATATAATCTGTCACTTACCACCAGTAGAGGGAGCCACTTTGCAGTCTGGCACATGTGTACAATGGGGAGACATGTAATGATATAATCTGTCACTTACCACCAGTAGAGGGAGCCACTTTGCAGTCTGACACATGTGTACAATGGGGAGACATGTAATGATATAATCTGTCACTTACCACCAGTAGAGGGAGCCACTTTGCAGCCTGGCACATGTGTACAATGGGGAGACATGTAATGATATAATCTGTCACTTACCACCAGAATAGGGAGCCACTTTGCAGTCTGGCACATGTGTACAATGGGGAGACATGTAATGATATAATCTGTCACTTACCACCAGTAGAGGGAGCCACTTTGCAGTCTGGCACATGTGTACAATGGTGAGACATGTAATGATATAATCTGTCACTTACCACCAGTAGAGGGAGCCACTTTGCAGCCTGGCACATGTGTACAATGGGGAGACATGTAATGATATAATCTGTCACTTACCACCAGTAGAGGGAGCCACTTTGCAGTCTGGCACATGTGTACAATGGGGAGACATGTAATGATATAATCTGTCACTTACCACCAGAATAGGGAGCCACTTTGCAGTCTGGCACATGTGTACAATGGGGAGACATGTAATGATATAATCTGTCACTTACCACCAGTAGAGGGAGCCACTTTGCAGCCTGGCACATGTGTACAATGGGGAGACATGTAATGATATAATCTGTCACTTACCACCAGTAGAGGGAGCCACTTTGCAGTCTGGCACATGTGTACAATGGGGAGACATGTAATGATATAATCTGTCACTTACCACCAGTAGAGGGAGCCACTTTGCAGCCTGGCACATGTGTACAATGGGGAGACATGTAATGATATAATCTGTCACTTACCACCAGTAGAGGGAGCCACTTTGCAGCCTGGCACATGTGTACAATGGGGAGACATGTAATGATATAATCTGTCACTTACCACCAGTAGAGGGAGCCACTTTGCAGCCTGGCACATGTGTACAATGGGGAGACATGTAATGATATAATCTGTCACTTACCACCAGTAGAGGGAGCCACTTTGTAGTCTGGCACATGTGTACAATGGGGAGACATGTAATGATATAATCTGTCACTTACCACCAGTAGAGGGAGCCACTTTGCAGCCTGGCACATGTGTACAATGGTGAGACATGTAATGATATAATCTTGTCTGATTGGAATTCACTGAAACTTTGGGCTGAGTGTTCTAGTTTAGCAGACACAAGGCTAAGGGAATCGTCTATCCATGTGGCCACCTGAACATTTCAACAACAACAAAAATAAAACTTTAATTAATGATAAAGTTTGATGAATAACAAGATCCAGATAATCTAGTACTTTGTAATTCCTCCGATGGCTCGCGGGGTTCGAATCCCACTGAGCACAAACAAAAAATTGGAAAGTTTTCTGACCCGGGTTTTCATTCTAACGACCTGTGTGGGATGGTTTCCAGTTACTACCAGAAGGTCGTGGGTTTCCTCCCACAACAAAACTGGCAGCGCCATATAAGTGTAATAATCTTGAGCGCGGAGGAAAACACCAAACAATCAATCAATGTTTTTTTTTTTTTTTTTTTCTAAACATCTTTATTGCTCAATAAATGGCTGTACACTTAAGCCGTAGGCTTATTCTGTGTACCGTGATGACATTTAATTTTTTCAAAGAACGTATTTACAATTGTTTAATCCGTTAAAAGAAATATAAAATTATATAAATAAATTATTATAATTCTATCCATTCTGAATTATTACATATATACAATATAAGCATAAATGATGAAAAGTAGAAATAATATTACACGAAAACATAGATTTGTACATTCCAGGTGAAATATAAAACATTGGACAAGGTCAGAAGAGGGCCCCTTTGGGGTGGCTATGTAAAGCGTTTGGTAGCTATAATATATGTGCACACCGATTCCATTATTAATTTGTTTTGTAGAAATGTTAGCTCAGCAGAGCCATACAACAAGAGCGTTGTGCTTATATCATCAATAAGTCCACCATTTTGTATATCAGTAATTAGCTTTGAGCGTTGGACAGTATACATAGGACAATGAAGAAGATAGTGGTCGGCTGTTTCAATTGAGATTTGACAAAGGCACTTTGGCGAATCGGTAATAAAATTGTTAAATAAATCATCATTGAGTGAGCTGCAGCCATTTCTCATGCGACAGAGGATGATGTTTGCAAGACGGTCTCCTACGTAGTACCAGAGCGGAGGCCGGTTTAAACGAAACACACGAAAAAGTTTTGATTTTGAATGGTTTATTATTGATTTAATATCCTCAGGGAGGCTATTCCAGTCGCGCAAAGTAGAGGGAAAGAATGATTTACTAAAGGAAGCTGTTCTGCAGAAAAAAGTGGTAAAATTATTGTTTGACCTCTGTGGATAAGGATTTCTTGTTGATACACGTTGGGGTAACTTACTGTGTTTTTCCTCAATTCATCATTTATTTAATGCCCCAAAATTTATAGTGCTAAAAAAAACCTGAGCGATCATTTTGTAATTTGTTTTTCTTTTCAAACATAAGAATTGCTTTTTATTTACAATCAATAATCAGTCAATCATGGAACAAACTGAGTTTGATTGATGGGTAGCCACAATAGTCATTATTGCTGGGTTTACAAGGGGAAAAACCCAGAGTGGGGTTGACGATAACATCAACTTTCCAATGGTACAGGGGCCTCCGTGGCTCAGTAGGTAGAGCGTTGTACGCTCAATCCGAACAGCCTTCCACCAATGGGTCGCGGGTTCAAATCCCACTCAGTCCAAAAATTGGACAATTTTCTGACTGGGTTTTCACTCGAACGACCTGTGTGGGATGGTTGCCAGTTACCAGCGGAAGGTCGTGGGTTTCCTCCAGGCACAGAGCCCGGTTTCCTCCCACAATAAAACTGGCAACGCCGCCATATAAGTGAAATAATCTTGAGCACAGCGTAAAACACCAAACAATCAATCAATCAATCCAATGGTACAGGCCATAATGCCAGAAGTTGTGGGATTTGGTGTTGGAAGTTGTATTCAAAATCCTTTCCCTTGTATGTGGTTGCAAGGCTAATAAGTTAGTTCCTATACTAGTACTTGCCAACGTTCCCAGATAAGTTTACTAGAAAATACGCAGGTTAGATGACACAGCATCACAAAAACCTATTTGTTACATCACATCATTTAACCAGCCCTTATGCTAATTTTCTTTTGAACAGCAGGCACCTGGAAAAACACTTGTTTAATAATGTTCACATTATTGGGACCATGCCAGATTCAAACCACCAGCCCCTTGTTTTAAGGCTTTTGAGAGAGAGATGAGTGTTGTTTACCTTGCCAGACTCTGTAAATACTGATGCTCGGACCGCACACGCAGACATACCCACGATCTTCTCCGACACGAGACAAAGTTGCACGGCACGAGGATGATGGACATTTGGGTTCTGAAACATAATTATTATTTTGATGAATATAAATGAGGAACCATTTATTATCTAAAAGCCGATCAAAGGCAGGCTCTTTGTAGAAGCTATAGCAGCAGCCTATGTTTTAACGGGGGTACGGATGGCTCAGTCGGCAAAGTGATAGTCAGATACAGGCCTTCCATCAAGACGTACACTCAGACTTAATATAAGTGGCTATCGCCATCAGGACCCCTCGGGTCTGGGCCAAAGAAACCAAAGATATATTTATTTTCCAGACAATTTGTTGCGAGTGAAAAACTACTCCACATACATGCATCACATTTACAAGAAGGTTTTTGGCTGAGTCATGTAAGGGGCATAACTCTTGAAAAACAGGTCCAAGCGCGTCGATTTTAATTAGGCTTCTTGTACTTGCTGTGTTGAACAAATGTAAAAAGTTTTAAAAATGTGATTGAAAGACTTTTTTAGATAATGTGTTTACAAGGCTTTTTATAGCAGCGGTAATTTAAGGGGCATAACTCTTGAAAAAAACATCCGAGCGCGTTGATTTTCAATAGGCTTCTTGTACTTGCTGTAATAAACAAATGTGTGAAGTTTCAAAGTTGTAAGTTAAAGACTTTTTTAGATAATGTGTTTACAAGGACCAATGGACAGACGGACGACGGAGGCAACGACAATACCCTTCGGGCAAAATTTGCCCGAGGGGTAAAAATAGAAACATTTCTAACTGAATATTTCACTCCATCTTCGTATGTGGAATAGTTGCCAAGTACTCACTGAAGGCCAACTAAAACTGGCACTATACAAGTGGAATAATCTTGAAATATTTAATTTAACAAATAATATACATATAGAGTAACTTATAATGAGAAATCATTAGGATTTCACCAGACCACAAAGTAAGTTTTTGTGAACAACAACCCTATGAAATTTCACCTGATAAAAAAATAATTTCACAAAAACTTTGTGGGTGATCCGGTAATTATTTCTCATTAGAATGGAAGCCACGTTTACAGAGAGTTTCTAGCAGGATGATCAATTTTAATTTCTAATTATCTTTTCTCATGAACTTTGACCTCATCACTTACTTCAGTATTATGGTAAGGTTCAGATTCCGACCACTTCCAACTACACAATTGGCCACTGGTTGACACGGCAACAAGGTCAGAGTGCATGGATCCAATATGGCTGAACTTGCCAAAATTCCCATCCTAAATAATATACAACATTTTAGATAATTAGGAATGTATATCATAACGGAAAATACATAAGAAGAAAAAAAAAGAAAGATAAATGCCACCAAAAAAGTTCCAAGTTGGGAATCAGTTGTTAGCGGAATCCGAACATTTATTCCTCAATGTGAAGCATTAAAATTGTACAGCCGCACAGGTTAGGCTCTAAAACTGATGCTGAGGACTTTATGCTAAGCCAGTTCAGAGCAACACCTGTAACAATAATTACAACCTTCGTTTGGGAGGGTTACAAAATCAACAGTCAACCAGCTTGGAAGAAAAAAACCAACCAATTAAAAACCATCATTTTACTGGAGAAAATGACCTCATTTAAATTACTAGCTTAAATCATGGTTGCCAATAACAGTGTTCAGTTTTTTAGAATCCAATAATGTCACTTACTTTTTCTAGCCAATACTGAAGCTCATCTCCAAATATGAGAGGGCTCTGAGTCTGTTGTTGTTGTTGTGCTCTTTTTGTGTTTTCTGCATTAGTTGCTTCCCCTTTGGCTTCCCGTTCCAGAGATCGTAGCGTGTCATCTCGTAAGACGCTGTCTAATCTCCTTCGATCTCGTATTCGAAAAATTGATTCGTGTACTCGGTCTCGGTCAGCGTCCCGGTCACGTTCACCACCTTAATGGAGAAGTTTAATAAAGTTAAGAAATATCTAGGCCTTCTTAGTTAGTTTGTCCCAGATGATAGGGACTCGGCTATATGCTGTGAGGAAACCAGCCTGTTAAGGAACCTTCTTAGTTAGTTTGACTTACGTCCCAGATGATAGGGACTCGGCTATATGCTGTGAGGAAACCAGCCTGTTAAGGCCCCTTCTTAGTTAGTTTGACTTAAGTCCCAGATGATAGGGACTCGGCTATATGCTGTGAGGAAACCAGCCTGTTAAGGCCCCTTCTTAGTTAGTTTGACTTAAGTCCCAGATGATAGGGACTCGGCTATATGCTGTGAGGAAACCAGCCTGTTAAGGCCCCTTCTTAGTTAGTTTGACTTACGTCCCAGATGATAGGGACTCGGCTATATGCTGTGAGGAAACCAGCCTGTTAAGGCCCCTTCTTAGTTGTTTGACTTAAGTCTCAGATGATAGGGACTCGGCTATATGCTGTGAGGAAACCAGCCTGTTAAGGCCCCTTCTTAGTTAGTTTGACTTACGTCCCAGATGATAGGGACTCGGCTATATGCTGTGAGGAAACCAGCCTGTTAAGGCCCCTTCTTAGTTAGTTTGACTAAAGTCCCAGATGATAGGGACTCGGCTATATGCTGTGAGGAAACCAGCCTGTTAAGGCCCCTTCTTAGTTAGTTTGACTTAAGTCCCAGATGATAGGGACTCGGCTATATGCTGTGAGGAAACCAGCCTGTTAAGGCCCCTTCTTAGTTAGTTTGACTTACGTCCCAGATGATAGGGACTCGGCTATATGCTGTGAGGAAACCAGCCTGTTAAGGCCCCTTCTTAGTTGTTTGACTTAAGTCTCAGATGATAGGGACTCGGCTATATGCTGTGAGGAAACCAGCCTGTTAAGGCCCCTTCTTAGTTAGTTTGACTTACGTCCCAGATGATAGGGACTTGGCTATATGCTGTGAGGAAACCAGCCTGTTAAGGCCCCTTCTTAGTTAGTTTGACTTAAGTCCCAGATGATAGGGACTCGGCTATATGCTGTGAGGAAACCAGCCTGTTAAGGCCCCTTCTTAGTTAGTTTGACTTACGTCCCAGATGATAGGGACTCGGCTATATGCTGTGAGGAAACCAGCCTGTTAAGGAACCTTTGGTGAGAAATTCTACAAAAATTGAATGGAGTCCGGAATTGAATGCTTTCTGAAATAACGTTTTTTAAGCTTTTTAAATTTATTTTGTGGTAGATATAAGATGTTAAAATCGGTGGTCAGGAAACATTTGCCATTATAACGTGGCCGCCATTGAGGGGTTAATTAAAATATTGAAATCAATCGACAAAGTCTAATGAGAAAATGCCAGTTGGGTACAGAGTGCACACAGTTGTATCTACAAATGTCAGTTGGGTACAGAGTGCACACAGTTGTATCTACAAATGCCAGTTGGGTACAGAGTGCAGACAGTTGTATCTACAAATGCCAGTTGGGTACAGAGTGCAGACAGTTGTATCTACAAATGCCAGTTGGGTACAGAGTGCACACTGTTGTATCTACAAATGCCAGTTGGGTACAGAGTGCACACTGTTGTATCTACTCTGCCCAGTTATCTCGCTTAAAACCAATTGATTGATGTTTTACGATTGATTGATGTTTTATGGCACAACAAGTATAGAGGGGGAGGAAACCAGGCTCTTTTGTAGAGTAACTCAATTGAGTGAGAGAAATAGCTGACCTGTCCGTGACCTTGTGCCTGACCCCCGACCCCTCAAAGATGAAAATCCGAAGAGATCCTCGCTAAACATTGCGTCGGCATCAATAATTACGCTAGGATGGTCTGAATGCATTCCACTGTCTAACAATGACATCAGGTCATCTGAAATAAAGTTTGAGTAAAAACTGCATGAAAAATAGTTTTATCTTCCTGAATGCTTTTAAAGGCCCGTTCTCACTGTGCGATTTGTCGAACCGACTTGTAGGATGCGATTAAAATGGATGCATTTGATTGGTTGATAAATAATTTTGACCAATTAAAAGCATCCATTTTAGTCGCATCCTACAAGTCGGTTCGACAAATCGCACAGTGAGAACGGGCCTTAACAAATTCAAGGGAAAGACATTTGCAAAAATTGCCAAGGTCGAGGGCTGTTTTCGGGAAGAGACGCGTTATCTCTACCACTAAACCTGGCAATGCCGCCATATAAGTGAAAAAAGCTTGAGTGCTGAGTAAAACATCTATGTATGAGTCAGCACGATAAAGTAAAAATTGTAAATAATGCAGTAAACTTTATGAATTTTATTAAAGTTCATCTCTGTCCAAATAAATTAAAGTGTGATACTTTGAGTCTGCAATTCATTACTAGGACAGGGGCCTCTGTGGCTTAGTGGGTAGAGCCAGGGGCCTCCGTGGCTCAGTAGATAGAGTCAGGGGCCTCTGTGGCTCAGCAGATAGAGCCAGGGGCCTCCATGGCTCATTAGGTGCGTTGGACGCTCAATCCGAACAACCTTCCACCAATGGGTCGCAGGTTCAAATCACACTTAGTCCAAACAAGATAGCATAATTTTCTGACTGGGTTTTCACTTGAATGACCTATGTGGGATGGTTGCCAGTTACCACCGTAAGGTCGTGGGTTTCTGCAGGGCATATAGCCCGGTTTCTTATCACAATAAAACAGGCAACGGCGCCATATAAGTGTAATAAGCTTGAGCGCTGCATAAAACACCAATCAATCATTTCATTTCTAGGTCAATTCAAATATCAAAGATTGAGATCAATAAATTGTACTGTATCATGTCAAGGGAGCTAAATCTTGATTTCAAATTGAATTTTTGTAACAGAATATTCTAATGCAGCCATTTAAATTCAACACTGCATTATGCAAGGTTAGTGATTGTTGCAGTAAAAACAAATTCAACAGGCCAGAAATTTTCCTGCTAGTCTGCAATGCTGTTTTTGCCACAGTTAAAATGTGAATCCTGGTGGTTGTCTAACATACCTCCTCCATTGACATAAGAATCCTGACTGTCTTCATCATTGTCCTCTCCTTCATCGTCCCTACTCAGCAGATTATTCACCGCCAAATTCACATCAAGATTCTGAAACAAGGTTACTGTTTGTATTAACAAATATTTTACAAGTCGTCAGAAGATCAAGCTAGTTTTACAATAACCATTGAATTAATGCCCAAAATCTTTTAACGTCCAAACATTTCTTTTGTTTTGTAATTAAGATTATTTAGCTAGGACAGGAATTTTACAGTACTTGCACAGTAATGAAAGTTAAGCAAAAATATTTTAACAATAAAAACATTGAACAATCACAAAAGTCTGATTGGGTAATGATATTCTATTCAAACTCAAAATCATTTCTGGGAATGTCCCACTTAGATTAAAATATATACTTACCGTTCGTTGAAGTTCACGAATGATCAGATTTCTTGATTTTCCTTGAAGTACAACTTGGCACTGGGGGGAAAAACAAACGATTCATTAGACATTAAAGGATAAATGCCATGATCTGAACACCTATCGGTGATTTGTTTTTGTAAATTGACAAAATGTGAATCTAAAAATAAAATTCTGAAATAAAACAAACTTCCTGTAAGGTTCCAGGGTGTCAGGAAAGACGATTGAAAATAAGCATATCTTCCGTCACCAATCAGAAATATCTTCGCATTTGGCGTCATAGTTCATATTTGAATGTTTTTGGCATCATTTTAACCAACCATGAAGACGCCCTGGCTCAACGTCGTTTGTGTATGACGTCACAACAATAGTAACGTACATATCAGATGTCAACTATGACGTCACGGTGCTAAAGCTAATTAATTTCCTTATCTAGACTGTAGAGAGAAAAAGAATGCCTTGAATTTTGTTGTTTTAGCGCCTGAAATCTCATTTTTCTTTTGGTTGAGTTCATAGGTCTATAGTACGGTGCATGTTTGATTACCAAATAGGAGGCATTGACTTAAACTTGTCATTTATCCTTTACGGTCGTTTGAAATTGTCCTTTTTTACCAAGATAAAGGTGTTGTGTATATAACTTAAAAGTTTCAAATAAGTGCAATCCCAGAAATACAAACATTCAAAATGATTGATTGGGGATTTACACCATACTCAAGAGTATTCCACATACTTGATTAATCAATTCTTCTGGTACAACTGATGCTGGTACAATAGGGCGTGTTCCCACGATGACCCCTGACCTACGACCTCTACTAGCATGGACAGTTCTCTGTATGCGACTGTAACCTGGCTGTGCAGCGCTTCTCGCTCCACCTGTTGCACCTGTTGTTGTATTTGCTGCTCCACCTCCCCAGCGTCTGAGAAACCAAAAAGTATAAACAAATATCTCGGACAAAAATAGCTATGGAGGCAAATGTTATACCTGGATAAAAAGCCTAAAGTTGCAGCTGGATTTCAACAGAACTTATTTCAAAATTCTATGGGCGGATCGCATCAGAATCCAAAGTTGTGATCCATTTTAGCTGATAATTTTAATATTTTTTTTTTTTTTTTTTCATCTCATAGATGTCAAACCAGTGATCCACCTTTGAGTGATTTAATTCATTGATGTTTTACGTTGCACTAATTGTGGCATTTCCAGGTTTAGTGGGGGAGGAAACCCCACACCTTTGACAACAAGTACCTGACAACCATTCCACAAAGGTAGACGGAGTGAACTTTCATTCAGAATTTTCTTCAATGTTCTCCTTGGAATCAGTAGAATTTGAAAAGGGGGAAAAACGGAAGCCTAGTGTCACCGTGAAAGCATCATTCTAAAGACTACCGTTCGCCAGACAGCCTCACTCACTAGTTTACGGAGGCCTAGTGTTACCGTGAGAGTATCGTTCTACACTCCGCCAGACAGCCTCACCCACTAGTTTACGGAAACCTAGTGTCACCGTGAGAGTGTCGTTCTACACTCCACCAGACAGCCTCACCCACTAGTTTACGGAAACCTAGTGTCACCGTGAGAGTGTCGTTCTACACTCCGCCAGACAGCCTCACCCACTAGTTTACCGAAACCTAGTGTCACCGTGAGAGTGTCGTTCTACACTCCGCCAGACAGCCTCACCCACTAGTTTACCGAAACCTAGTGTCCCCGTGAGAGTGTCGTTCTACACTCCGCCAGACAGCCTCACCCACTAGTTTACCGAAACCTAGTGTCACCGTGAGAGTGTCGTTCTACACTCCGCCAGACAGCCTCACCCACTAGTTTATGGAAACCTAGTGTCACCGTGAGACTGTCGTTCTACACTCCGCCAGACAGCCTCACCCACTAGTTTACCGAAACCTAGTGTCACCGTGAGAGTGTCGTTCTACACTCCGCCAGACAGCCTCACCCACTCGTTTACGGAAACCTAGTGTCACCGTGAGACTGTCGTTCTACACTCCGCCAGACAGCCTCACCCACTAGTTTACGGAAACCTAGTGTCACCGTGAGAGTGTCGTTCTACACTCCGCCAGACAGCCTCACCCACTAGTTTACGGAAACCTAGTGTCACCGAGAGAGTGTCGTTCTACACTCCGCCAGACAGCCTCACCCACTCGTTTACCAAAACCTAGTGTCACCGTGAGAGTGTCGTTCTACACTCCGCCAGACAGCCTCACCCACTCGTTTACGGAAACCTAGTGTCACCGTGAGACTGTCGTTCTACACTCCGCCAGACAGCCTCACCCACTAGTTTACCGAAACCTAGTGTCACCGTGAGAGTGTCGTTCTACACTCCGCCAGACAGCCTCACCCACTAGTTTACCGAAACCTAGTGTCACCGTGAGAGTGTCGTTCTACACTCCGCCAGACAGCCTCACCCACTCGTTTACGGAAACCTAGTGTCACCGTGAGACTGTCGTTCTACACTCCGCCAGACAGCCTCACCCACTAGTTTACGGAAACCTAGTGTCACCGTGAGAGTGTCGTTCTACACTCCGCCAGACAGCCTCAACCACTAGTTTACGGAAACCTAGTGTCACCGAGAGAGTGTCGTTCTACACTCCGCCAGACAGCCTCACCCACTAGTTTACGGAAGCCTAGTGTCACCGTGAGAGTGTCGTTCTACACTCCGCCAGACAGCCTCACCCACTAGTTTACGGAAGCCTAGTGTCACCGTGAGAGTGTGGTTCTACACTCCGCCAGACAGCCTCACCCACTAGTTTACGGAAACCTAGTGTCACCATAAGAGTGTTGTTCTACACTCCGCCAGACAGCCTCACCCACTAGTTTACAGAAGGCTTGTGCTGGTTGAAGGTCCACAGTTCCACCCTAGGATGATCGCTCAAGATTGTTAGGTCTTAAATTTGACAACGGTCAGTGCCCAATTTGCCTCAATGCCCACCCTCTGTGTCTGATTGTTTTGCCCATGCTGTGTCATCTAAGAAAGGCCATATTGAATAAAGTGGCCTTTGAAAAAGATGTAAACATCAGTTCCTTGTCAATGTTAAGTGGCCACCCATTGAGACCTGATGCCCTTTTGAGGGCATTAGGTGATTGATTGATTGGTGTTTTACGCCGCGCTCAAGATTATTTCACTTATATGGCGCCAGTTTTATTGTGGGAGGAAACCTCGCTCTATGCCCGGAGGAAACCTTCGACCTTCCGGTGGTAACTGGCAACTATCTCACATAGGTCGTTTGAGTGAAAACCCTGTGAGAAAATTTTCCAATTTTTTGTTTAGACTCAGTGGGATTCGAACCAGCGACCCATTGGTGGAAGGCTGTTCGGATTGAGCGTCCGCTCTACCTACTGAGCCACGGAGGCCCGAGGGCATTAGGAAAAACAAAGTAAACATAAGTTTCTTACCCAGTTGGTTGCGTAGTTCCTGATCCCACGACATCGGACACAAGAACTAGTGGACTCTCAACAATCAGGGTATTATTTCTAGCAGATCCCGGTTCCAACTTTTCCAGCTTACGAATTTTACTCCTGGGAAAAAAACTGTTTTTCTCTCAACTTACATCAATTAAGAAAAAACTGATAAATTCTTTGAGAAAAAATGGCAATGAAATATTGGCAGAAAGATCTTTTGTAACAGTTCATACAGCTTGTTTTTTATTTCTCCAACTGACCGCTTGATTATAACTCAATTCACAGAATATCAATTTGATTGATTGATGTTGTATGGGGCACTCAAGATTATTTCACTAAATATGGAGGCGTTGTCTGGTTTTGTTGGGGAGGAAACTGCGCTTTGTGCCCTGAGGAAACCGGGGCGAGTACTAGGCAAGTCATATATAGGATAAAAGAGTCAAAAAGTCATCCAAAATTTCTCATTTTTTTTTTATTCGAGCCCCCAACCCATCAAAGGGACAGCGAATATAGGTCTGCTGACTGGGCATGAAGAAAATCATAAAATCAAATGAATATTTTAAATAAATTTTGACAAATAAACTATCAATCTCTTCATTTATATCACAAACATCTAAACGATTCATAAACATTTAAAGGATCCATTATTTTACTGAGGATTGAAAGTGACTTGTGTCTGTAAATTGACTTAATATGTATTCAAAATACATTCAGTTGAAACAAAATCTTTCTATCAGCTTTCTATCTCTTTGGAGAGATCAGATCAATGTTTACAGTTTAAAGCTATAATCATTAACAGAGAGATATTGGTTTTGTCCTAAGGTAGTTTTGAAATCAAAGATTGAAATAATGAAAATCAAACTATTGACTTGACTTACGCTTTTACATCAGTAGTTTTACTGAGGTCTAGCCTATCATTTATCACAGAAAATGCCACTCGGCAGACACGACCATCCTACAACAAAATAATTCATTAGCTCAAGAAAAGCATTTAAAAAAATAAATTTTCATATTCATAAGATAAGTTCATCACTGACGATTATAGACCATATTGGCGTGCATCCAAATAGCTTTTCTAGTAAAAAGATCATTCTTGTTCATGTGCCAGTGTATATATAAGTAATCTATTCACAGAATGTTAATATCATCCTTCTTAAAAAGTACATTATATAAGGATTGACTTCAATGTTTCTTCAGTTCATCGAGTTATGAACTAACTTGCCCCTGTGCAAACTAAATAAATCCGCGAAGCGGTTTATGAAAAGTTTGCACAGGGGCCAGTTCGTTCATAACTCGATGAACTGAAGAAACATTGAAGTCAATCCTTATAATTTAATTACTATCCCACATACTTCGTAAACAATACAAAATATCCAACATAAGTGATATATTTTATTTTCAAGAATCAAAACAAACAAACGCGCGCAAAGCTACACCACCAAGTGACGTCACAATCACAGGCAAAGACGATTGTAGGTGATGACGTCATCTCGCGTCATAGCGTTGAGCCTGTCAATGCAGTTGTGCTGACAAGAGTGCAAACATTTACGTATGCCAACATAATAAGTTCATCTTTATTTCTTTGAAATCTTATCGGAATGAAAAATAAATGAGCAGGTATTTATTCAACATATTTTCAAATTAATTGCATTCTCCGTTTCAATAAATAGCAGTACAGCTATTGTTGTTTCGTCAGTGCGTCACGTAGGCTATGTCATTGTCAAAAGTAGTCCGGAGCTGGTTCGTTCATCGGACTATGAACGAAAGCAGATTAGCCAATCAAATTGCAGTATTCGTCGTAAACACACTGGAAATTAAATTATAGAATATTGAATTGTGTTCTTTTGCTTATGTTTTGCTGCAGTCTGACTTGGTCTATACTTTTTGCTTAGCTCAGAGAAGACCCCAGCCTTCGAGGAGTACCTGACAACTCCTCCACATAGAAAGGTTCCATGTCTGGGATCATCATTATGCATCCCAGCTCCATCACACAAAATAACATTACCTCCAGTAGAAAGCTCCATCAAACAAAATAACATTACCTCCAGTAGAAAGGCTACATGGCCAGGTCCCACTACGCACTGAGTGATCGTCAGATTCCGTAAAGTGTTAAAGGCAGGAGGGCTTGTGAATCCATGGCGATTCAACTTATCAGCAACTTCTCGTAAACTGAAATCAAATTTTGTTGTGGATTACACAATATTATTTTAATGAGGAGTTGAAAACAAGTTGCAACCTTACATTGATTCATACCATTTTTTTCATATTATGCCAGACTTTATTTCCCACTGCGCCACGATGGCTGCTTTGTCAAACTTTACATGTATGTACTTCAATAGTTAACGATGTCTAATTTCAGTCAATTAAAAAATGTTTCTGATTCTATCATTTCCATAAAAGGCAGTAAAGCAGATGATATATTTCAAGGGCAATTTCTGACATTTCATTATTACACTATTTATATTATTTCAATGATTTTTTTTATCCCATTCAAGATTATTTCATTTATAAGGTGGCATTGCCAGGTTTAGTGGTGGAGGAAACGGGGCTCTATGACCTAGATATGGAATCCAGGTTTGATAGGCCGGAGAGGCAGAGATGGAGTAATGTGAGCAGAACAGAGATTTATCGAATCCCTGACTCTTAAGCACATTATTCTGAAACTTGCCCCATTAAGCAAATCTTCCCAGCTGCCATGTGCTGGAGTCAAGTTACTAAAGTAGTTTTAATATGGCCATAATCACGTTCACGAATAATTTAGCTACCTACCAGTATCTGATATGGTATCTGATATCTCAGTAAATATTATTCGTCCCCTGAATTCACTTTTATCTCCTCAGAGTCTCAAACTTTTTCGCCGTTGATGACGTTAATCGTTATACTGTTTTTCAGTTTTTAAATGTTGAATTCACTTTTACTTTTAGTCAGCTAAATTATTTATGAATGCGGTTTCAACTCTATTTGAGTAAATTATATTGTATTTCCTGATTAAATCTGACCACATACTGCCCTCTCAGAAGCGGTCAGTCTACTCTGCCTTTGGATTTGCAGACTCCAAAATACGACCGTCAGTATAAAATACTAAATAGTCATTTTGGATTCAGAAACCCGGAATACTCGTCACTAACCAGCTAACATTACTAGCAGTTTGTGTGAAAAAAAATATCTGTTTTATCACGAGTCAGCAGTGGGTGATCACTTTAATGTTACAGATGGTTTGACAAAATTGAAATATGTGTGAAACCCGTATCAAATACAGGAATAATGATCGAAATTAGACAAAAATACAACACAAAAAAAAATTCATTTTTCATTTTGCGAACACAGACGGTCAACAAAGCGGCATGGATTTTACTCCATATATTTTTACCTATCATTCAGTTGATCATCGGTCCCTGGTAAAGGATGGACAACAAAGTGAATAGACGTCATTCCACTCCCTTAGTTCTTTTCCTCCTTCGTGATCTTAATATTATATTATTTCTTAACTTCCCTGGTTATATTTCGGCCATCGTGATATGGCGCCGCAGCCAACGGGTTTGATACTCGGTTAGTCTCGCCTGGAAAGGCTGTCTCTAAAACGCAGAACGGGTTCAGGGACGAAAATTGCCCACTCATGATTACTAGGCACGAAATACAGACAAAAACAATCCTGAAAATAAGAAAAAGAACCAGAAGAAAACTAAACCGTCCTAATTTGAAAACAATCGAAAGAAAGATCGTATTATAGATTTTTATATTTTAGAAAATTTTTTTAATCTGATTATAGACACTGACCTGTATACAGGCCAGTGGTTAGATCACATTTAATGAAATATTCTTGAAATATAAGTTTTTTATTTTTTTAAAGAGAGCAGCTCAAATGCAATAATTAGTTCCCATAGAACGGTTGTCGTTTTTATAACTTGATTCTTTTTTAACCGGTGCCCCTTGGCTCATACAATCCATAAAACAAAAACAAAAAATAGTGAAAAGGGCAGTGGTAAAATTTATCTCCCCTTTCGGCTCAGACCGTTTAATCTAAATAGGAAATAGAAGACAATTTTATTTTTGATTATACGATGTTAATGGGAAATGGTTAGGGTGACCAAAAACTGAAAAAGGAGCTTTATAATGTGATGAAGTGTCTAGATGACGAACTTGCCGGATTTTATTAGCTCCCATGGGCTGCTGGATATTGAGTTTTAAACGGGAATTCCCTTTTCTTGTTTGCTAATGTGGGAGTAATGCGATATCATATGGCCCATATGAATTGGCTTGGTTTAATTTGCCGTGCACGCTTCGCGTTTTCTAGCTGCGCATGTGATGCATTCCCGGCCGTTTCTTTACGTTGACCAGATAATGTTAACAATCGTAACAGAAAATAGGCTAAGTATACGGTAACTCTTAAATTTTAAAAGTAGGCTACCTTGCCTGTTTTGCCTGTGGTGCGAGATTAGTTATTTGTTTTTTTTGGTGGGGGGGGGGGGGGGGGGGGGGGGGTTGCCGTAAGTCAGTATTTTCAAAACAAGATGTATTTCATTATACCGGAAGCGGTATAGTCACCAGGCATAACGAAAGCTCACAGCGATCTCATAGGAGTGGACGGGAACAGGTCATTTCGTATCCAAACCGTTTCGTACCCAGTCATTTCGTACCCTAACCTTTTCGTACCCTAACCCTTTCGTACCCATTTTCATACCACACAAAAAGGGTGCAAATCTCGAGTTTTCTGGCGCCCACAGCGTACTGTTACTTCAAAAATCACGAGGAGGTTGTTGGGACGGAGGTGTAGCTGAAACCTAGGCCTAATCAAGTAACATTCAAGATCGTTTCATTAAAGAATATGTATTTTTACTCTTCATGAAAATATATACAACCAGTACAAATTTAAGTTCCTGGCGACCTTGTTTCTGAAGACTCAAATGTCAATAGGCCTATAAAAAACAACCTAGATCCCTAGACAGCGGTTTATATTTTCGGATACACATTGTCTATATACAGAAGCTTTGGGTGTATTTTATTTTGGTTTCAATGTCCTTTTGTAGAAACTGACCGAAGGCATATGATAAGAACCAAGGTCTGTTGTGGTTCCTCTTCTCTTGCTGGAACGAGGTGCAGGGCCCATGGGGGCATATTCTCCTGGCGCAAGGCTATTCGCCTTTTTGGTGCCTTTTTTTTGGCTTCGGGTCCGAGTTCGAGTTACTTATTTTCAAGAAAGTGTAATCCCAAAATAACGAGAATACTGTTATACTCACTTTCTAAAAGACACTAACTAATTAAACTCATTCATTCAGCAATGGGAGCTGTGTCAATTACGTTACCAGAGGGGTACTAAATGTCCGCTGTAGTATCTCAGTCAACTACATCCTTTTTTTAGAGGAGGCCGGTTGGCTGAATGGATAAGGCAGCCGGCATTTAGTGCTGGCGAAAGGTGCCATACTCTGGGACCCGGGTTCGATTCCCGTTTCGGGCATCACCCAAAAATCGGTAGAAAAATTTCTACCATATTTTCAAGAAAGTGTAATCCCAAAATAACGAGAATACTCTTTAGTAAAGGTCTTACTCTGTTATTTATAATTCCGACATTTATTGGTCGTCGACCAGGTGCCGACCAATAGATATCCAAACATAAATAACGCCGTACCTGTAGGCATAAGTTCGAGTGACTTCTAATTGCATGTTTGATCCCTATTTTAACCGATAGTATCGTTGCACCAAGGCGAAACTAAAAATGTTGCTCTCCTAATGCAATGCTTTCGATGACATTATTACCGCCACTACACAAATATTTTCTTCAACGCTTTAGTTTTTCAAACGTGTTGAGTTCAATTGAATTGCCCATGTGGCTGAACCGAAACAGAGCTTCTTCGTTCCTTAATAAAAAAAAACACGTACAATACCACGAGAACGACTTCGGTGTGTGTCTGTCGAACTCTGACGAAGATAGGCTATACGCCGGACAGTCCCGTTGAAAGTCGGATGTAGATTACAAGTGTGCGTACCGAGGCACAGTTGGTTAATCGAATAGACGAATTAGTCTGCTTGATGCACTCCAATGGGTGGTCTCATAATTTGTCTAAACTAAGTTATATGGCCCTGTCTAAAGTATGGACTATTTAGGCCGCAGAGTTGTGGTACATTCCGCAATATACTGGTCGTAGACATGCATATGTATACTGAGTCGTCGACCAGTGTATGAGATTGGCCGCGATGTTGCCGAGAAATCTAGATTCTGCCAAATTTGTTTTTTTTTCGCGTATTCGTCATAGGGGCGCTGACTCACATTACCAGCCAAATATAAAATAAGTCGTCCACTAGAGTCTAGACCGAAAATCCGGGCAAGGCTGCGATGGAGTTGACGTATGTTGTTGATTCCTGCCAGATACATGTAGGCATCCGGTTGCCTTGGAGTTCAGAATGCGGCTCGGTAGATTATTTAAATCCTTTGGGCTAACACATGCCAAATATATGTAACTTTTGGCAACTGCATGTGCTGGTAGTTGTGAGTTTCATGTTCCTTCCCTTTGTCGCCCTACACATGCCGTCGATCCCCAGCACAATGTTGTGTGGTTCCTTGGTTTTCTAGAGCAGCGTTTCTCACAGTGGGCAATATCGCCCCCCAGGGGGCGATGAGACCTCCTTGGGGGGCGATAAAAACAAAAAAAGGGAAAGGGGGGCGATGAGACCTATCAAGGGGGCGATGAACAGTGACACACACACAATTTTAAAATTTCACATTGGCAAACTTATTGAAATTAACGCATCAAATCCACCCTTATCATTAAATACTTGTAAGAGAATCTTCAAAGTGTCGACAAAACAGAATAAAGTGCATCAATCATTTTTAAAAACTTGAAAATCTATTTATGTGCAGAACACTTTGTAAGAGTGGCCTTGTTATTAAGGTCTCAATTTCCGCGGGGTGTTCTTCATGAAGTAATATCATTTTCATTATTTTTTTCATAGAGAAAAGAAATCAGATGAGTCGTGACCATATGAGCACGTATAATTTTTTAAACATTGTCAAGTATTCTAATTTCTGTTCGACATTCCTTGGGAGTGCATATTGTATAGCTGAAGTGACTAAGCATACAAGTGTACTAATCAAAGGATTGGTGAGTGTGTGTGAGGGGGGGGGGGGGGCGACGGCTATGAGCAACCAATCTCAAGGGGGCGATGAGCTTGAAAAGTTTGCGAACCACTGTTCTAGAGTGATTCACAAGCGATCGGACTTGATATATTTCAATGTAGCTAATGGTTAAGGATAGTGGTGGTATTTTGACGCAGCAGAACATTATAGATGGCGGATTTGTCGATACGTTTCGTGAAGATTTACAGGAACCAGAAGTGGGAGGAAACCGTCACCAGATGGGATGAAGCGGAAACCAACACGCAAATCGGTTTCTCCACACTTGTCTGAAGCGGTTTCTGGGCGACCATGATGAACAAATACCAACTAACGATATGCATGTTAGACACCGATCTGCAAAAACGAGATAACAAATATAGTGAAGCCACTTGCGGAGGACGCGAAACCAGGATACGTCTTCTAAATGCGATAAGTAAGCTTCCTTATGCTTGCTAATAGATCTGTAGACTGGCGTGTCATGCAATAACCTTTTCGAGCGTTTGTACAGGAGGCTGTTTCTCAAAATATTTACGCCGGACGTAAGTCAACTCCACATGTTGAGTGGATTAAAGTTATTCTGATACGGCCGAACGGCCTTCTTCAATACCGGCCGCGCAGCCGTATCAGAATAACTTCAATCCACTCAACATACTGCGGACTACCCCGACTCCATGGCTTAGGCGGGTCCTGGATCTAGCCTCTTAACATGGACATATTTTTGAACTTATACATGAACATAGTTGAGGTGTTTTTTCTTTGGCTGGCCAAATTAAAAAAAAATATCATACCCTGAAAGAAAAGAGCAGCATGGGCGGTCGTGGTACATCGCATTTGGAATGTATTCTATGGTTTTGTGTCAAACTTTTGCTGGGTATCAGAGACACGTGATGTCTAGACAAATGATGTAAATCACAGACACGTTTTTTCTGGTTCGACTAAAGACGTTAGTTGCAACAGATCGATAAAAACCTGGGATTTCTATGGGAAATTATTAAGGGGGGTTGTTTATTTAGAACTGTTTACATTTTTGTTAAAACTTCTGCTAAATAGATAAATAGCCTACGATTTGATTGACTTTGAGTGAAAAGTGGTAGGTCGACTTTTAGCGAAAAATGTACAATTAACGAGCTATAAGGGCGAATTTTGTGGTACTTTGTTTACTATCTGACAGGCGTTTTCGGGTTAATGTAAACAGAGGTCCTTCATGGGCCAACCCTACTGTAGCGAGTTGTATAATCAAAGTAGGGGGCCAGGCCTATCTTTGCCGCCCCCCCCCCCCCCCGCCCCCAATAATTGGCCTATTAAAAGAATTATGAAGTTTTCAAACACGATAGTTAAGGGCAGTTAAGTGTTTAAAGGACAGAAACAGTTGAAAACTGGGGTTTAAAAACACGGATTTTTTTATATCTTAGATTACTACAATAAATATACAGTTTCTCAGGGCTTAAAGAACAAAACTTCGCCCCACCACAATCTGACCACAACTTCGCCCTCACCACAATTGGGTTGTTTTGTGATAGTCCATCGTCTGATCGCAATGTTTGCTACTCGTTTTAGTCAAATTTCTGAGAAAAATCTATATCTTATATGCCAGAAATGGCGTAGGCAGATGTCGGCGATTTAGTACCCTCGAGCTTTCCGGGCTTAGCGATTTTGTCTCCCACGTAATCAAACTTTTTTTCCCAACTACGCCCAGCAGCTCAAACTGTCTTGCTGTAAGATTATTTTGTTAGTCAATCGCGTGATCACAACATGTGCTACTGTAAATTTGACAATTTTTTTGAAATGACAACTTTTCAATGCCAGAAATGGCCTGGAACGCATCGCTGGCAATCTCGAACTTTGGAGTTGTCGGGGACTGCAGGCCCCTGGACTCTCGCGTGATGGTGCTGTCATAGTGGCCCACCTGTCGGCAGATTCCTGGAGCCTACGATCGATACTGAGTAAGAGTATACCTATTATCTGAAAACTTTGAAAGTTTTTTGGGTGCGTATACATTATCTACTTCGTCCGTTGTTACAGATCCCTAAAATATTCAGCGCAATGACAGATTTTTTTCTTCCAAAGTGAGTAGATTTCAAACTTTACACGTCAAAAATCTTTACATCGAATTTCACCTGTTGGGCCCTGAAAATGGCCCAGAACGTATGTATGGCCTTCTCCTGTTTCAGAGCTTCGGGGGCCTAGGCGGCCCCTGGACCCTCGCCTGTTGTGCTGGGATAGTTGCCCCCCTCCCCCCCCCCCCCCCCCCCCCCAATGAAAAACGTTCCGCCGCCCCTGTACCACGGTGCCCTTTTAAAGGAGAAAACAAATAAAACTGGCATATACACTAAACGGACGACGAATTTCCCTTTCCAATGGTACCATAGACATATTTTTACGATTTTTCCCCACCGCACAGTCCTAAAGTAAAGTTATATAAAACCGTTGGATTTCGACTGAGACCGACTTGCTTAGTTGGCCGCCATCATCACAACAGTGCTTAGGGGTGTGTCTCCTTCGGCCAATCAGTAGACGCATACCCAGCAATTCAAAGCGCACGTGCGAGTGAAATTGGTCAACTTTCTTAGTCTGCCATTTAAGCCTAGGTTAATTGCTAGGCACATCTGTTTCCGGTCAATTTCTCGCTTTACAAATGGCGGTCCCCATCGTTTTTGTGACGCAATTTAAACATGTGCAATTCTCTGCATTACCATAAAACGCAGGTAAGATTTACAGCTTAAAAATTGATGCTCTAGGGGTGATTGTTCGTTACAATTTCATGTTGTTTTTTTGTTTTCTCCTCCTTTAAACTGTATCAATCAACTGCCCTCTTTAATCAGTTTGTCTGTTAAAACAAAATTGTTCGGATGATTTCTACGATTTGATTGGCAACACCAGTCGTTTATAGTATGACACAAGCACGTTGTTGATTGGCTTAGGCCTACCAGATAATGGAAGAAATTTCGCACTCCTTCCGAAATATCTTTCATATTCTCAGGAAGCCATTCAACAACTCTAACAAATGGCAGTGCCGTTTAAATTATTACTACAGGTCCCTCCATAAAAATAAATGCATAGGTCTGGGCCCTGTTTCACAAAGCGGCGTAGCGTAAGTTTTCACGTAACTGCCATAGCACACTATACTGTAGAGATACGTTAGTATGAACATTACGCAAAAAATGCATTTACGCCGCTTTGTGAAACAGGGCCCAGCTGACCCCGTAAATTTCTTTTAGTGACAGAACAATTTGTCAGAGAAAAGATTAGAAGTCAACAGAGTGTTCTCTAGCTGGTGGACTCGCGAAGGCATCATTTTCAGGTTAATTCCATTATGAAGTGCGCCTTATTGTTTCACGAGCTAAAACCATTCGGTCATTTGATATAGGGCTAAAAAAATTGACTTTCGCTTGTGAAGGTATGTGAAAACACACAGCGCCATCTGACGGTAAAATTGTGTCAGTGACGTCACGCGGTCATATTTCACTCTTCGAAGTGTCTATGACTGAACTAACGGCGTGGTATTTTGTGTAATTATCAGCCTTCATTTCCCTTTATTTTCTGGATTATTGGATTTACCGTTTGGATGAGTTACATGCTGAGGAAATCGAAGGCTGGATAATCACACGATGTTTAAATGCATCCCCCTTTTTCGGGCTTGTAATCGCCAAGTGGAGTACATCGACCGACGCCATTGCAACCTAACCGCAGTTCCCGACGATGTTTTAAGATATACTCGAAGTTTAGAAGAGCTTTTATTGGATGCTAATCAAATCAGAGAACTGCCAAGGGTAAGAAATTGTGCGAATTTACTGAAGAAGTTTGTGTTGATGTCGATTTTAACTTGTCTCGAACCTGTTGATTGGATCGCTTCCTGAATCGAGGGCATTTTTTTACCTTCATTTTTTTCTCACTTTGCAGGGTTTCTTTCGTCTCTTACAACTATCGAAACTGAGTCTAAGAGACAATGAAATATCACGACTGTCGCCAGATATCGGGAATTGTATGAATCTGGTCGAATTGGACATCAGGAGCAATGGTAGGATTTAAATTTTCAACAAATTCTTGAGGTATTATTCACTTTCTATGGAAGCCGCCATCTTGATTTGAACTTGTAAACGTCAAGCCGGTTTATGACCGACAGGTAGTCATGCAGGTAGTGTCTGTCAGATTTTCTTTTTTTTTTTGTCCCGTCCCATGTTCAAGTCATTGTAAAATTTACATGTACATTTAATTTACCAAACTTTTAAATAAAGAGGAATCAATTTTGTAATAACTAATATTTACTAACACAAAACATCTTTCGTATGGTAAGACAACTTCTTATTATATATATACAATACATATATACATGTAGTAGCGACGTTTCGACCCAGTTCCTAAGGTCGTTCTCAAGCTAATGAAAATTAAAATATCAACAGGATATAAATACAGAAGATTAGAATTATCGTAGAATAGTGAACATCATAAAAGAATAATTAGGTAGTTGATTGGATTAGAAAACATTATGGATAGAAATGATTACGTTAGTATAAGAACCATTAACGTCATAGAACTGCGCTCATTATTTGAAATTCAAAACATTTTTTTCCGTTAGAGTATCGTTGGAAGAGAGCGTTACAAAAGTAAATGATATCACGTCATTTAATATATATATAGTTCGAATAGACGTTATAAAGTAAAAAATTATTACGTTAGAATGACAACGTTATTGTGTACAACGTTATAGGGTGCATGTAACGTTACTATTAGATAACATAGAAAGAAATACAGTTTATGAGTCTTTGTGATTACATTAATTATAAAAGGTTGTCATACGCGGATGGAATGAATACTCCATTGTCCCTGTTGATTTTTGGATTGTGTCTTTTTATGTGGATGGCTTCTTGTAGTTTGCGTTTCTTCCAATGCTTGAAATTAACGTCCAACACTTTGGTCTCCTCCCACTTGATTTTATGATTAGGAAAATTATTGATATGTTCTGAAATTGCTCATTTGTTGTCCAATTTGGTAACTGATGTTTTGTGTTCCTTAATTCTTATGTTAAGTGGACGTTGAGTTTCACCTATATATGATTGGTTACAATTGCATTCGATTTGGTAGATTACTCCTTTTGGTTGGTCTAAACTAGATTTCTCCTTTTACCATACGAAAGATGTTTTGTGTTTCATAAATCAACTTCTAAATGCCTATTAAGCAAGTAATATTTACTACTACTACTAGTACTAAGTACTACTACTAGTATTCTAATAAATTAAAGGCTATACTAATAGTAATATAAATAATATATTGAATTTTTTTCATGTTATTTATTATCCATTTGAAAGTTCAAATTTTATCTGCTTGACTGTACACGGTTAGAGATCTGCGGTTGAAGATGATCATTTCAGGGTTAATGAGTATGGGAAACCCTGGAATCATATAGATAGCTGTAGCCCCAGGTGACTATCCTGCCATTCTGTTGTATAGTCACAGATCGGTGTCATTTGCCTCTGTAGGACGGTTCAACATTTTGGTCTTGTAGCTTTATTATACCTTTCTATAAACAAATAACATACTTTATTGACTGTTTGGGTGTCCTGCTTGCATTCCCAATGGTAAAAATCCAAATACAATTCTAAATACTCTTTCGTGGTCCATTTTGACCTACGATATTGTTTAAAATAGTTTTGTCAAACAAATATGGCGACCGTTAATTTCTGGAGATTGTCACCGTTTCGTATCTCAGACTGAAAATTTACAGTGGAGCGCATGCGTGCGCATGTGTATTGTGCCAAATTTTATACGAAACAACAGTACGTAAATACAGAACTAGCGGTCGCCATTTTGTTTTCCTCAGATATGTTTAGGGGTATCGTAGGTCAAAATGGACCATGAAAAGAGTATTTAGAATTTTATTTGGATTTTTACCATTGGGAATGCAAGCAGGACACCCAAACAGTTAATAAAGTATGTTATTTGTTTATAGAAAGGTGTAATAAAGCTACTAGACCAAAATTCTGAACCGTCCTACAGAGCCAAATGACACCGATCTGTGACTATACAACAGAATGGCAGGATAGTCACCTGGGGCTAAGATAGCTGTAGGCCTATTGGTTTTAAACGGTACCCTAAGGCCCAACAAGTTATTGAATTTACAGGCCTCAAATTTACCTCACCGCCAGCATCACTTGTTTTAGCCAAATGTTTCAAAAGCTTAGAGCAATCCAGATGGTTGCCATTTTAGCGCTTAGAGTACCGCATATGTCTAACCTTAAGGCTTAACAGACCATTTGGATTGAACACTTGTAGCCGGTGGAGATGTAAATTTAAGGAAGGCCAGAAAGGTTATTTGATTCAATTGGCTTCAAAAATCAGTGCCCCAAGCTATTTCAAATTCAAAGACTGAATTTACCATGTACATACATGTACCATACTCAGGCCATATAATTGTGGTATCAGTCAGAAACATTGAATCGGTTCTGTGTATTGAAATGCTGGGAACCAATCGGTACCGATGCTGGTTTTGTTATATATAAATATACATAAACTGGCTTTTAACAGTTTTTCGTTTGCATAGTTTTAGAGCAACAGTAACAACAGGCTACCGCAACCGATCGTTACCGCGAAATCCTATGGCCTGATACTCCAGTCCTTGCTTTCTTGGACGTCATTTGTCTGCTTGTGAGACAATAATAATATTAAAGCTCAATCCAAACAACCCTCCACCAATGGTTCATGGGTTTTAATCCTGATTAAATCCAGAATAATGTTTACATATAAAACAGAGGGTGCTTTTCTGTATTTTTCCCAGAAAGAAAAGGGAATTTTCTATTTTTACCAAAAATTTAAGGTGTTGACATCATTAAGTATTTTTAATTTGAAATTGACCATTAGATCTATCAGGAACCCACAATGCAAACAAACTTAAGAGCCTGCGTACAAGTGCCAAATAGCAGTGTGAGTGATTTAACAGCGCAGTATGATTTTACATACTTTATCTCAGAAATACTGAATGAGGACCCGAAAAGCCTACTGAAAATTGTTTGAGTGTAAACCACAGACAAAAAGGCTTGAAATGAGGGCAGCCCAACATTTGAGTTTACCTACACTGATCGTTGTTGTTGCAGTCGATTCTCCGTGTTTTACCCTCTTTATTATTTCAACCCCTTATTGTTTTGACAATTAAAATTTATGGAAAAAGTGTGCATTTTGGTAGCTCATGTCGCTTTAATATTGAATGTACAGAACAAGGCAGTAACTGAGCTTTAAAAGAGAAACATTAAATGCAAACTGTCAGATATTTGTCTAGACAATAATTGAATAATTGATTATTCAGTATTGGAGACTGGCGTACTGTAGCATGATACACATGCCATGATCATCTACCTTACTAAAACAAGTGTGCGATTTACAAATACATAATGTAGGCAATGCTGGTTTCACAAAAATTTCACAAATTTCCTTGTACCAGTGCCGTCATAACCAAATATCTATGGTTTGACTTTGACAATGCTATTTTTCATCCAGTGTGACTTGTAGAACACCTTGGAAATAGCTGTTAATTGCAACATTCTGTTTAAACGGGAAAATATCAACGTTTTAGCAGCTCCTGCATATATTCTTTTGATGTAACACTTGGAGGCCTGGGAGTGTTACTACTGGCTGAGATAGTTTAGGTACTCAAAGTTCTGCCTTTTTATCCTGTGCATTCAGTTCAATAGTGCTGTCACTAGTTACGGAAATAAAGTGACACTACTTAAATCTCCCCATTCACTCCAATGCAGAATCCCAATTCTCACTCGCTTCAGAGTTGTGTGCCCTACTCTTTAAAGTGGCATGAGCTGGCAAAATTCGCGCTTGATTGATAATTTCTGATCGCCACGACAGTATGTGGCCTGTACAAACCGAAAACGGGTTCGAAAAGTAAACAAAATTTAAATAACCGGGACGACCATTCATTCATTCTAAGCCAAAGTTAGTTCAAAACAATACTTTATCGTACATTTTCGAGACTGTAAGCACTAAAAAGCTTCTGAATTATACATCTCGAGAAAAATAGCCAATAATTTCAATATTCTGTTTTAACGTCAAAATATCAACATTTTGGCTGCTCATGCCACTTTAAATTAGCCAGATGTTTCAATAATGTGTCAAAAATACCTTTTTTGAGACAGACTTTCCTGCAGGTTTGCCTAACTGTTGAATATGCTGCAATTAGTATTTAAATTTTGGCCACCCCGAAAAGTTTTAGCCGGTATCGTAGCTGCGTAACCCATGTCCTGTTATCATAGTTGTTATCCATAAGTAATTCTTCACCTTATTGTAACACAGTAATTATTCCATGTATTTGAAGAAATAAATTTGGCACTGATCTCAGTTGTGCATTTGATTTGAAGTACTGTATAAACAATAGAAAATTAGGCCAACCTAAGCGTCTAACTTTGTCTTATAAACTTATTCAAAGAGACATTGATGTCCATTTTATATTTAATTCGATGAATAAAACGAAATAACATATCAGTCAGCGTTAGCTTCACCCTTGTGCCGTGGTGTTTATAGAAATAGTTAAAATCTGACTTCTCTTGACGTAAAGTCTATCAGATTATAAAACGAGGAAGGATGTTATGGGTACTTAGAAATTTACTCTTGTTGAAATAAGCCAAAAATTAAAAAAAGGGTTTTGCCGTTTCAAGCCTATTTGAAAATAATGGATACTATAGGAAGGTTATACAAGATACAAGAAACTTTATTTAAAGTCTGTTTGAACAACATAAGCCCAGAAGGACGTTTCTTCTTTCTTCCGACAATGTTGATTTATTTATTTATTTTTTCAAAAGCTGAAAATATTTCCTAACACATGTAGACCACAAGTAGTGTTATTCCGAAAAACGAAAACTTCATATTGACTCAATATTTCGACTTTTATTCAGTCATCATCAGGAGTGAGGTACATTACCAACAACATTGGTATATATATATACAGGTAAAAAACAAACAGATTAAGCAGTGACAATATTAGGAATGGCCTTACAGATTTACAAATTTATTATCATTATTACATATATGCACGTTGACAATCTACATGTAGGAACACTAAATAAGCTCAATAGACTTTAAATATATCTCATCAGTATTTATTTCAGTCATTAAATCAAAGCCACAGTGTTTTCAAACAGCTTGGGTAGGGTTTATTTGTTTAACGTTTCCTCCCAAATCTTACAGTATTGTCCGGTGTTCCGTCCAAAAGGGAGAGAATTAATGGCAATGGACTTCTTAAACGCTGACATATTTACACCCAGTCGGCATTTTAAACGTGCGGTCCTCAAAAATATTTTCTAATCGTAACAATTCTTCACCCAATTTATTCTTATCAAAATTTATATCATTGTATTTATTTGTTATGTTGTTAATGTTTGCCATATATATATAAATGTCTGTATGTTTGTGGTGTTCGAACCAGTAATGGGATATGTTCTCGTGGGCAAGCCTTTTAAATAAATAAATAAATTATTTAACGACTAAAAAAAAAAAAAAAAAAAAACAGGAAAAGAGTAAAAAAAAAGTTTTGGGTAGGAAACAAATCATGTTTTATTTTTGGCCTTACCATGGTCAGTGCAACAATGCACACAACATATTCAACATATTCCAAATATATCCAATGTTTACTACGTTGTACCATGGCACATCGGATGTTGTAATATTTCCAAGTGCGGTCGGTGAATTCACTTCCTGTTAATATATTTATATCTAAACCCTTGAACCAGGTTAACCTGGCATCCTTGTCATATAAATGTAATAATTTGTGTGTGTAAAAACAAATATTCAGGAGAAAATTTTCATTCCAAAGTCATTAAATCAGGCCATGGTATTTCACGGTAACGATCGGTTCCGGTAGCCTGTTGTTACCATTGTTCTCAAACTACGGAAACGAAAATCTGTTAGCCATCATGAAAGCCACCAGTATATTCATGTATGATATGATACATTGATACTACATGTACATGTAGCATCGGTACTGGGGACCGTCGCATAGTGCGATTATTCACAGTTGCCATGTCGTCGTATCTCTTCACTATGGTATCCACTGGCAACTACGTTTCATTTGCAATGCGACTGCTTTGTGAAACGAGCCCCAGGTTGGTTGACTGACACCAAAATTACATGGCCTGTCAAATATTTTTGTTGATTCTCTTTCAGAGAAATCTAAATAAATTTGTAGGGGTTTTAGTTTATTTGCCAAATACATGGAGCCTTTTTGTCTTTTATTGATAAATCAAAAACCCAGGGCTGTGACATGTGCTTGTGGAAATCTGGTCTTTACCGATAACAGTGTTAAATTATACATACATCCTATATAGTAGAGGGAACTATTTTTGGAGTAAAGTAGGTCATTTAATCCCAATGGATGAATCACCTGTGGTAATGAGGTAATTAAGGTGGGCCAAATACACACACTATGTCTTAATGCCATTTCCCTTAGTATTATCACTCTCAGGTTAATGCACACACATTATTACATCTATACCAGCATACCAGGTTGCGTATTAAAGTGCCGTGAAAAGTACCTACAAAAACTAAAGGATTGACGTTGAAATATAAAATATTGTTATTTAAAGCAGTCAAAATTTAGATAACCGGGATGTATCATGAGTACATTTTAGAGGTTTTGTTTCTTATACAAGCTACTTTAACTTACATTCCTGGTATTAGTATTGGCAGGTAGTTCATATTTTGTATTAAAAATAAACAAAAAGCTGATTCTGTTGAAAATAAATTTTCTCTGTATTTGGCAGCTCATGTCACTTAAAGAAAGTTTGTGAATTAATTACTATTACTTCCTGCCTTACATGTTACATGTTAGTATAGTTTATATTTCAAGCTTATATGCACAGAACACAGCAAGCAGCAACAAGGAGTGTAAAATGAGGCAGATGCACAACGCTCTCACAGTCATAGGGTTAGCCAGTTATCTGTCCAGCCGCCAGGGGTCCAAGATGTGACCGATTTGGATATGCTGTTTTTGACATTTGTTTAACTGTAGGGAGATACAAACGAACTGATAATTAAACTCTCAGACTCACCTCCAGTTTTAATGTGTCTTCAAAATACATGTACTACCTTTAAATAAACCAATTAACAGAGAGAGAGAGAGAGTTTTTGACAAATTTCTATGTTACTGTTTACACCCTTCATTATGGAACTAGGTCACTTGTCCCAACATTTATTCATGACCTAATTTTTAGAATTCCATCCTAGTATCAAGCGAATTAAGCTTTGTTTCCCTCAAATATCTGAGATACATTTGTTAGTTTATTTTAGACTTAGGCAGCATGGTTTTCAGATATACATGTAGGTTACAAGCCACAGTTTCATTTCCCATTTTTGACAATATTTAATTGTTGATTTGTGGCTTATCAAAGCCTGCACATTCTCGGCAACAAACTATTTTCAAAATTTGATTAGAATTGAGAAAAGCACACAAAAATGGTCAATCAGAGGCCCTATAACGGAAATAATCTTGAGTATGCAGGCCTCTTTGGATGAAGACGTAAACTGGGACCTTGGTAGGGAACCTGTTCTGCATGAATAGGAGGTCTGTGGCTCTATCACTCTAACCAAGTGAGCCACCGAGGCCTGTGTTGGGCTGAGGGACTCTCTGTCACTCTAACCAAGTGAGCCACCGAGGCCTGTGTTGGGATGAGGGACTCTCTAATCGCTCTAACCAAGTGAGCCACCGAGGCCTGTGTCGGGCTGAGGGACTCTCTATCACTCTAACCAAGTGAGCCGACGAGGCCTGTGTCGGGCTGAGGGACTCTCTATCACTCTAACCAAGTGAGCCACCGAGGCCTGTGTCGGGCTGAGGGACTCTCTATCCTTCTAACCAAGTGAACCACAGAGGCCTGTGTCGGGCTGAGGGACTCTCTATCACTCTAACCAAGTGAGCCACAGAGGCCTGTGTCGGGCTGAGGGACTCTTTATCACTCTAACCAAGTGAGCCACAGAGGCCTGTGTCGGGCTGAGGGACTCTCTATCACTCTAACCAAGTGAGCCACTTAGGCCTGTGTCAGGCTGAGGGACTCTCTATCACTCTAACCAAGTGAGCCACTGAGGCCTGTGTTGGGCTGAAGGACTCTCTATCACTCTAACCAAGTGAGCCATCGAGGCCTGTGTGGGGCTGAGGGACTCTCTATCACTCTAACCAAGTGAGCCACCGAGGCCTGTGTCGGGCTGAGGGACTCTCTATCACTCTAACCAAGTGAGCCGACGAGGCCTGTGTCGGGCTGAGGGACTCTCTATCACTCTAACCAAGTGAGCCACCGAGGCCTGTGTCGGGCTGAGGGACTCTCTCTCTCACTCTAACCAAGTGAGCAACCGAGGCCTGTGCCGGGCTGAAGGACTCTCTCTCACTCTAACCAAGTGAGCCACCGAGGCCTGTGTCGGGCTGAGGGACTCTCTATCTCTCTAACCAAGTGAGCCACCGAGGCCTGTGTCGGGCTGAGGGACTCTCTATCACTCTAACCAAGTGAGCCGACGAGGCCTGTGTCGGCCTGAGGGACTCTCTATCTCTAACCAAGTGAGCCACAGAGGCCTGTGTCGGGCTGAGGGACTCTCTCTCACTCTAACCAAGTGAGCCACCGAGGCCTGTGTCAGGCTGAGGGACTCTCTATCACTTTAACCAAGTGAACCACCGAGGCCTGTGTAGGGCTGGGGGACTCTCTATCACTCTAACCAAGTGAGCCACCGAGGTCTGTGTCGGGCTGAGGGACTCTCTATCACTCTAACCAAGTGAACCACCGAGGCCTGTGTAGGGCTGGGGGACTCTCTATCACTCTAACCAAGTGAGCCACCGAGGCCTGTGTCGGGCTGAGGGACTCTCTATCACTCTAACCAAGTGAACCACCGAGGCCTGTGTAGGGCTGGGGGACTCTCTATCACTCTAACCAAGTGAGCCACCGAGGTCTGTGTCGGGCTGAGGGACTCTCTATCACTCTAACCAAGTGAACCACCGAGGCCTGTGTAGGGCTGGGGGACTCTCTATCACTCTAACCAAGTGAGCTGACGAGGCCTGTGTCGGGCTGAGGGACTCTCTATCTCTAACCAAGTGAGCCGACGAGGCCTGTGTCGGGCTGAGGGACTCTCTATCACTCTAACCAAGTGAGCCACAGAGGCCTGTGTCGGGCTGAGGGACTCTCTATCACTCTAACCAAGTGAGCCACAGAGGCCTGTGTCGGGCTGAGGGACTCTCTATCACTCTAACCAAGTGAGCCACCGAGGCCTGTGTCGGGCTGAGGGACTCTCTATCTCTAACCAAGTGAGCCACAGAGGCCTGTGTCGGGCTGAGGGACTCTCTATCACTCTAACCAAGTGAGCCACCAAATTGAAAGCTTGTCTGTAAACTTATTTGTTACATAACGAAAAGTCAATTACTTGGTTTACAATCTTTTCCAATGGCTTTTTTTTCCTTTATATCTCTCTAGCAAAAACAGTGACTGACATGTTATAGTGCTGACTGTTGACAGGTGATAAAGAGTACATGAAGACCTTAAATTTAGTTTGTTTTTGTGCCAGAGATTAGGATTAGGACATGTGACAAAAACTGGTACTTGTGGCGTCAAGATCGTAGTTTAACCCCTTACTAAAGCGAGCAAATGAAATAATCTTGACTGCGGCGTGAATAAGCCCTAATATTAAGTTCCCTTCAAAAAATGTTTTTAAAAAAAAAAAATTTTGTTGACCCTAATAGTATATACAAAAAACACGAACCCATTTTCTGTGATTTAAATGTCATAAATGACTAAAATGTACATATATCTCCACGTATTCTATACGTAGCTGGCTACATTGTAGATGTAAAACTAGTGGCAGATTCCCTTGTGGTGGTCAATATGTTGTTTGACAGATTTCCGATGACATTCCTCCCCAGCACTCAGTGTACAGATTGATTCCCTGTAAGACATCCTATCCAATGTTCCCACTCCTAGCCTGCAGCCAAATCACACTCACTGACCCTTAACACGGATTTTTATCCATGGCTTTTATAGATTGATGTATCCGAGAGAAGGAAGAAATCCAGCTTTTGTCTCCATTTCATATCAATCTCTCAGAATATGACATTACAACTTTGGCAGGTTTCATTTGTTAAAGCCGTACAATGATAGCTTTTTTAAGTCACTGTTATGATAAATGATTTGAATTTTAACTGGCCTCTAAATTATAACCCTGTTAAAATAATTCCTTTTTGTACATGTTTTGGAGCAATAACCTCTCATGCCGACAGAAATTTTATTTAAAATCTCGCACACTCCAACTAAAGATAAATTGATAAATTTCTGAGCCAGGCCCTTGTGGAAGGCTGGATGTTTTTCACTGACAAAGAACCTTTTTTTTCTCCTACTTAAATTGTAAACAGACCTATAAACCATGTTTGGCATAAAACATCAATTTATCAATCAATCTGATTTTACTCAGAATTTTCTCACTTAGTCACAGTAGATCTACAAGATTTTGCCAGCTAACCTTTGGTCTTTTTCCTTTTACATTTTATAATTAGCAGGGGCCTCAGTGTTTCACTCAGGGTGATAGTCCCTCAGTTTGACACAGGCCCAGAGTGACAGTCCCTCAGTCTGACACAGGCCCAGAGTGACAGTCCCTCAGTCTGACACAGGCCCAGAGTGACAGTCCCTCAGTCTGACACAGGCCCAGAGTGACAGTCCCTCAGTCTGACACAGGCCCAGAGTGACAGTCCCTCAGTCTGACACAGGCCCAGAGTGACAGTCCCTCAGTCTGACACAGGCCCAGAGTGACAGTCCCTCAGTCTGACACAGGCCCAGAGTGACAGTCCCTCAGTCTGACACAGGCCCAGAGTGACAGTCCCTCAGTCTGACACAGGCCCAGAGTGACAGTCCCTCAGTCTGACACAGGCCCAGAGTGACAGTCCCTCAGTCTGACACAGACCCAGAGTGACAGTCCCTCAGTCTGACACAGGCCCACAGGGGTCGAATTCAAATTTTTTGACTGGGTGCACGCCGTGCACCCAAAATATTACCTTTTTTTAAAACGGGTGCACCAAGTTATATTAGGGTGCACAAGGTAAAAAGTTAAAAACGCTCAGTAAATGAAGGAGGAAGGCTTAAAACCGATCTGCATTCGACGTAACAATGCAGAATAGTTTATTTCCATTTGTAAATTAAAAACGAAAAAAAAAACTGTGAATTACCGTCTATGCCTATACTAGCTCTGCGGCGTAGAATCTTGCATGGCCGTCCGTGAGATTTGTTGATAGTTGACTGGTTCTAATGACTAAGTATACCGAAATTGTCATCAAAATATTTGATACGAAAATAAATCTTACCAAACCGTATGGATAAAGGGTGTTTTATTTGTTTTTTTACTTAATTGAGTCCTCCGTGACGGGTCGTTTGGTTCAAGCGTCCCGCTCGTGTCTGTTGCAGTAACGCTAACTGAGGAAATCGGTAAGATGAAGAATCGTTGAAGGCGTTTTTTTCTGACCGTTGTCTGAGTTAAATTGATTGTAACAAGTGACATGCATTCAAACTTAGTCGCCTTCCCACACCGACCCCCAAATGATAAACGAAGCGACTCGAGAGAAGAGAAAAAACAACAACCACGTGCTTGCATGCTCGCCTCAAGTTTTGTCTATCCTCAATTCGGGCCGATATTACCAGGAACTAATGGCCCGGTTTATTGCCTATTGGGACCCCGTGGATATCAATTGTACAACCTGTATATATAAGTGCTAAAGCGGTAGAAAGTTTCAGTGAAAGATCGACCACGCTCAATGTTGAATATTTGAAGTTTACGTCAATTTTGTTTTTCAACAAACCAGTAATGAATAGATTTTTATGTCCACACTCTGGTTATATCCTCTGTTACGGCAATTATCAGCGAGAAACATCGATGAATTGCTGCTCGCAGCATTACAGCGTACAGACGTAAGCTACCGTACTTTGGTCGTTACGATCTATCGCTATACCCTAAGTTATAGTTATTATAGCTTGAAAAGTCGGTAAATGAATTTTCTCGCAAGTTGAAAGTAAATTAAGTTAAGTCCCACAAACCAACTTTTCAATAAAAGCTACATTTACCAATTATTGTCTAGCGGATTAATACGTATCCACCCAGCCTTTCGGACCGCTCAAAGTTTGTGACTTCGACGACTTGTGCTTACGAATAGGGCCTACATTACAGTCCTTTCCGGCCGTAGTACAGTGTTTTTTACAGGATGCCCGCTGGGTGCACTGCGTGCACCCATTTTTACTCTCTTTTATATTTTTGGGTGCACCAACAAAAAAATGGGTGCATTTGTGCACCCGTGCACCCGTCATTTCGAACCCTGGCCCAGAGTGACAGTCCCTCAGTCTGACACAGGCCCAGAGTGACAGTCCCTCAGTCTGACACAGGCCCAGAGTGACAGTCCCTCAGTCTGACACAGGCCCAGAGTGACAGTCCCTCAGTCTGACACAGGCCCAGAGTGACAGTCCCTCAGTCTGACACAGGCCCATTTTAACAGGTGATGGAATCCTGCTCAGACCAAATAAAACTAAATTTCTGAGTGGATTATTCACTTGAATGTGGAAAAGCTGCCAGGTACTCTCCCAAGGCCAGTGGTTTCCTCTGGGCAAAGATCCAGGTTTCCTTGCCCTCTAATCCTGTCAACACAGCAATATAAGAGAAATGATTTTGACTGCGGCGTAAAACATCAATCAATCAATCAGGTCTGAAAACATTTAGAGGTGACAGGTACTAATGTACCAGCTCTGACAGGGTCATGTACTTGGCTGTCACATCCTTAGTTTGGCTAGGCTAATGGTTATTCACTTTCCATGGGACCAATCTGTACAGAAGTGGTAGAAATGCTAACTTGTCATCCGTGATGCAGGATAACAAATTGGTTTTTCAACTCAAGAGAATTGATCAATTCGTACTTGTGTCAAGTACTTTTAATAAAATGTATTTCCTGTAACAATATCTTTAGAACTGGGTTGTTCCAATTTTGCCCTTTTTGGGGACCAAGAAATGGAGTGATCACTTGTGTTAGTTGCCAGATAGACTGATGTGTAAGCGTACGGTACCGGAATCCTAAGTTAAGGTTCCCTAAAGGCAAAGAGCTCTCCAAAAAGTCATCTACACTTTTGTCTTTCTAGTTTTTATTATTTTGTGTTTCTTTCAATCTTTTGATCTGTTTGAGGAAACTTCTTTTCACTGCCGTATAAGTGAAATAATCTTGAGTGTGGAGTTTAACTCAATCAATCATTGAATGAATCAATCAACTAATTAATCAATAAATCAATAAATCAATCACAGCTGACCAGCCTGAATTGTATTTGTACAATACAATACAATAAAAGAATGACGAGTTTCCGGTAACCCTACATGTATTGATGGCTATATGTACAGGTAATCTATTTAAAAAAAAAATACTGTTAGAATTTTTAGTTTTTTTTAGGTTTTGTTACTTTATTTGTTTAATATTATTGGGAAATCATCAGTATAAAAATATACACAGTGTAATAGTCTAACTTATTAAAGTTGATGTCCGAGAGAATTTGTATGTATGAAAATGTATGTAAAAATTAGTACTTTAATAGGACAAACAAAAATGACATCCTATTAAATTCATTTACTGTAAACTGCTTCTCTGCCTGACCAGGTGATAATGACTAAATAGAAGCACAATGGTGTATAACATGTAGCCACTTCAGCTTCACACAAGCTCTCCTAAATCATTGAGGCAATAGGCAATATTGTTTTTCAGATTGATTGAAAACCAAATTTTAATCGCCAAAAGATATAGGAATGTTTGCAACTTCAGAGCTGTCCATTACATACAAAATTGCCACTGAAAATCATTTTAACCTTGTAAAAACACCTGCTTGCAGAAGTTTTTTTGCCAAAGTGAATGTTGTATTTGAAAATTGTCATGGCTGCAATTTAAGCCTCCACCACCAGCTGTGTTCATTTACATGTATAGCCATGATAGATGACTAAAGTGGGATATATACAGCAATATTCAGTCCGTATTGATTGCACTAATGCCTGGATGACCTAGTTTTTAGCCGTTTATGTTAAAGATGGTTTATTGATGGGAAGGTGAGGGCTAACAGGGAAGCTGGATATTATAGGAGGTATATTTCCTCAATTAACTATAATAACGAGCACACAATGACTGTGTTATTACAACCTGTAGAAGCTGGATATAGGAGGTATATTTCCTCAATTATTACTATAATAACGAGCATATAACGACTATGTTATTACAACCTGTAGAAGCTGGATATAGGAGGTATATTTCCTCAATTATTACTATAATAACGAGCATATAACGACTATGTTATTACAACCTGTAGAAGCTGGATATAGGAGGTACATTTCCTCAATTATTACTATAATAACGAGCATATAACGACTATGTTATTACAACCTGTAGAAGCTGGATATAGGAGGTATATTTCCTCAATTAACAACAATAACGAGCACACAATGACTGTGTTATTACAACCTGTAGAAGCTGGATATAGGAGGTATATTTCCTCAATTAACAACAATAACGAGCACACAATGACTGTGTTATTACAACCTGTAGAAGCTGGATATAGGAGGTATATTTCCTCAATTAACAACAATAACGAGCACACAATGACTGTGTTATTACAACCTGTAGAAGCTGGATATAGGAGGTATATTTCCTCAATTATTACTATAATAACGAGCATATAACGACTATGTTATTACAACCTGTAGAAGCTGGATATAGGAGGTATATTTCCTCAATTAACTATAATAACGAGCACACAATGACTGTGTTATTACAACCTGTAGAAGCTGGATATAGGAGGTATATTTCCTCAATTAACTATAATAACGAGTTTATAACGACTGTGTTATTACAACCTGTAGAAGCTGGATATAGGAGGTAGATTTCCTCAATTAACTATAATAACGAGCATACAATGACTGTGTTATTACAACCTGTAGAAGCTGGATATAGGAGGTATTAACTATAATAACGACCATACAATGACTGTGTTATTACAACCTGTAGAAGCTGGATATAGGAGGTGTATTTCCTCAATTAACTATAATAACGAGCATATAACGACTGTGTTATTACAACCTGTAGAAGCTGGATATAGGAGGTATATTTCCTCAATTATTACTATAATAACGAGCATATAACGACTGTGTTATTACAACCTGTAGAAGCTGGATATAGGAGGTATATTTCCTCAATTATTACTATAATAACGAGCATATAACGACTGTGTTATTACAACCTGTAGAAGCTGGATATAGGAGGTATATTTCCTCAATTAACTATAATAACGAGCATATAACGACTGTGTTATTACAACCTGTAGAAGCTGGATATAGGAGGTATATTTCCTCAATTAACTATAATAACGAGCACACAATGACTGTGTTATTACAACCTGTAGAAGCTGGATATAGGAGGTATATTTCCTCAATTAACAACAATAACGAGCACACAATGACTGTGTTATTACAACCTGTAGAAGCTGGATATAGGAGGTATATTTCCTCAATTAACTATAATAACGAGCACACAATGACTGTGTTATTACAACCTGTTGATTTCAATTAAATGTTAAAAGGTAGAGCTCAGAGCTTTGCCATGAGGGGTGACCATTGACTCTCCCCCACACTTCCACAATCATTCAGGAGAGATTAATCATTCCACACAATTTAATTTTGTAATTATAGGAATTTTACAAAATTAAAAAAAAAACCTTTTGATAATTGGTTTATTAATGGAAAACTTTGTGTAAAGAACCTGTTACATCGAACATCCATTGAATATTCTGTTTTGCCAAATTATGCCAATTCTCTTAATTAACAAATTAAGCATTCATTTTAGGAGAGTGATCACTCTGCCATTGGTAATTTAGGTGAGCCATTGGCAGCTCTCCTATATTTTGACCATGCCAAAGAGTGAAAACCAATATGATAAAACCTGTGTAAATGCCACTCAAACAAATGATAAAACCTGTGTAAATGCCACTCAAACAAATGATAAAACCTGTGTAAATGCCACTCAAACAGATGATAAAACCTGTGTAAATGCCACTCAAACAAATGATAAAACCTGTGTAAATGCCACTCAAACAAATGATAAAACCTGTGTAAATGCCACTCAAACAAATGATAAAACCTGTGTAAATGCCACTCAAACAAATAATGAAACCCGTGTAAATGCCACTCAAACAAATGATAAAACCTGTGTAAATGCCACTCAAACAAATGATAAAACCTGTGTAAATGCCACTCAAACAAATTTCTCCATCCAATACCCTTATATGATATTACAGCCTTATTTATGTAACAAATTATGACATTATAGGAATTATATCGTTAAGACCACTCTGTTTACCTGAGCTAGAAATGCAGGTTGTGTAATTGGAATCAAGTAAACAGCTTAGCTTTATTTTTGTAACAGAAGGCAACGCTGAGAGTATATTTCGCTTTACACGTGCAGATATGTTTTATAACGTTGGTGATTTTTGAAGTACTACTCTGCTAGTATTTAAATGATACTGAACTTGATAGTCTCAAAGTTTACAATGTTGCTGATGATCAAACTTACTGATTGGGTATAACGGTCTAAAGGATATACACCTTTTTAACACAATTAGAAACTTTTCTCTGTGCTAATTTTAGACAAGAAGAGTTTAGTTGTGCTTGCATGTTTTAATGTTCATAAGTAAATGTACTAACTTGGAACCAGCTTATTTAAATGAGACGGTCAAATGCAGCAAGCGACAAACAGGCAGTGAATTTAAGGCACCGGTTTTCGAGACCACTTGGGCCTTGGTGCTATCGAATACCCTGGAGAAAGAACTTAGGCACTGAGGCCTAGATGTTGGGCAAAGTAGGCCACTGGTCTGTGTGGCCTTCCAAAAATTCGATGCCTGTGCAAATAGTACTCAAAAATATTGCTGGAGACATTCTTAAATTGACATTTATTCGTAATCGTTATAAAAAATCATGTCTGCACCATTTGTTTTCCTGCAGAGAAAATCTAATTGATAGATATAAAATTTATTTATGGATAACAACTTGGTTTATTGGGTGACATAAGTAATTCTTCACCTTTATTATAGTACCTGTTTCAATGTCATTGACAGATTGCAATCTCTATTAATTATTTCTGTCCTTTCTTTTCCAGTTATTGGAGATATTCCAGAGAATATAAAGTTTTGTATTAAATTACAAGTTTTGGACGTCAGCAGTAATCCACTTAGCAAGTAAGTAACATAGAGGGTTTGGGGCCTCCGAGGGTTTCCATTAAGGGGCCTCCATGGCTCAGTCAGTAAGTAGCATAGATTGTTTACTTTAAGGGGCCTCCGTGGCTCAGTCAGTAAGTAGCATAGATGGTTTACTTTAAGGGGCCTCCATGGCTCAGTCAGTAAGTAGCATAGAGGGTTTACTTTAAGGGGCCTCCATGGCTCAGTCAGTAAGTAGCATAGATGGTTTACTTTAAGGGGCCTCCATGGCTCAGTCAGTAAGTAACATAGAGGGTTTACTTTAAGGAGCCTCCATGGCTCAGTCAGTAAGTAACATAGAGGGTTTACTTTTAGGGGCCTCCATGGCTCAGTCAGTAAGTAGCATAGAGGGTTTCCTTTAAGGGGCCTCTATGGCTCAGTCAGTTAGTAACATAGAGGGTTTCCTTTAAGGGGCCTCCGTGGCTCAGTCAGTAAGTAACATAGAGGGTTTTTCTTTAAGGGGCCTCCATGGCTCAGTCAGTAAGTAACATAGAAGGTTTTCCTTTAAGGGGCCTCCATGGCTCGGTCAGTAAGTAACATAGAGGTTTTGGGGCCTCCATGGCTCAGTCAGTAAGTAACATAGAGGGTTTGGGGCCTCCGTGGCTCAGTCAGTAAGTAGCAGAGGGTTTCCTTTAAGGGGCCTCCATGGCTCAGTCAGTAAGTAGCACAGAGGGTTACTTTTAAGGGGCCTCCATGGCTCAGTCAGTAAGTAGCATAGAGGGTTTCCTTTAAGGGGCCTCCATGGCTCACTCAGTAAGTAGCATAGAGTGTTTACTTTAAGGGGCCTCCATGGCTCAGTCAGTAAGTAGCATAGAGGGTTTACTTTAAGGGGCCTCCATGGCTCAGTCAGTAAGTAGCATAGAGGGTTTACTTAAAGGGGCCTCCATGGCTCAGTCAGTAAGTAGCATAGAGGGTTTACTTTAAGGGGCCTCAATGGCTCAGTCAGTAAGTAGCATAGAGGGTTTACTTAAAGGAGACTCCGTGGCTCAGTCAGTAAGTAACATAGAGGGTTTAAGGGGCCTCCATGGCTCAGTCAGTAAGTAGAATAGAGGGTTTCCTTTAAGGGGCCTCCATGGCTCAGTCAGTAAGTAGCATAGAGGGTTTCCTTTAAGGAGCCTCTGTGGCTCAGTCAGCAGAATGATAGCCCATCTGTCTGACATAGGCCTTTCATTAATGCGTCGCTATTTCAAATTCCTTTCAGACCAAATAAATATTGAAAAAAAATTGCTTGTGTTTTTGCCCTGATTGGCGTTAACTGTATACAGTATGTACCTCCAGTCATGATCTACAGATAGTAAGCAATTATGCTTTTTCGCCCAAACCTTGACGGTTGTGCAAAGGGCACAGGGTTCGCACGGTCCCCTATGTGGGATGGTTGCCAGTTACCAGCGGAAGGTCGTGGGTTTCCTCCGGGCATAGAGTCCGGTTTCCTCCCACAATAAAACTGGCAACGTCGCCATATAAGTGAAATAATCTTGAGCGCGGCGTAAAACACCAAACAAAAATCGTACGGTCCCTGGAGAACCCTCGAAAGGCCTTCTATGTCCTCGAGTCGTTAGGTGTTTTTCCCGCTCATTTGCCCTATGCGGAATGGTTACCAGCTTCCTGCTTAATGCCTGAGTTTCCTCCAAGCTAAGACCCTATTTCCTCTTTTGCTAAACCTGTCAACACTACCATATAAGGGAAATAATGTGAATCAATGCACGTTCTGGAATTCTGACAAAGGGCTTTAGAATTCTGGAAATATGCAAACCCTGAAAAAGGAGGAGAATATTTAATTGACGGCCTCACGTTATTAGTCCTTATCAAATGTTATACATTGTATCATGACAGATGCACAGATGCCTTAGTAGACCTCGATGATCCCATGATATGGAGGTTAAACCTTAAATACAGTTATACTTCCAGTTTACTGTTTGACTTCAAAGACCAAATACAATTCTGAGTGAATTTTTAACTTGATTGCTGTATGTGTAAGAGTTGCCAGGTGTTTGCTGAAGGTCGGGTGTTCCCTCAGGGCAAAGATCCCGCTTTCCTCCGGGCAAAGATCCCGCTTTCCTCCACCACTAAACCTGGCAACGCCGCCATATAAGTGAAATAATCTTGAGTGCGGCGTAAAATATCAATCAATCAATCAATGAGGCATGCTACTGATTTGTTATTTAGATTACCAGACGGTTTAACACAGTTGAAAAACCTGACCCTCCTAGGACTTAATGATGTATCGCTTACACGCCTACCTCCTGATATTAGCAAGTAAGTGCACTCGTTTGTTTTCTATTGTAATAACCATGGGCACATAGCACCATTGTACCTTTCATAACTTGTATGCCAAGGTGTATGTAGGAGGGTAGCATTTTGATATGGGTGTTCCAGTTGCTCTTTTTGATCGATCGACCTATGTGGGATGGTTGCCAGTTACCAACGGAAGGTCGTGGGTTTCCTCCGGGCAAAGAGCCCGGTTTCCTCCCACAATAAAACTGGCAACGCCGCCATATAAGTGAAATAATCTTGAGTGCGGCGTAAAACACCAAACAATCAACCAGTTGCTCTTTTTAAAGCCTGGTTGCTTGATGACATCATTCAGGAATCTAAAGGACTGTATTCAGCATCAGAAGGTATTGGTGTGCGCCTGTCACCGTAAGGGTCTGTAGCTAAGCACTTTCCTTTTCTTTCCCCAAATGGTTTGATTAACGTCATAAGGCAAAAGCCTGCTTTCCTCCCCAATTAATTCTGGCAATGTGGCCATATTATTTGTGAAATAATCAATTTAGATGGCTTTCAACTTCTAATGTCTTCTGGGTATTAAGACGGGGTTTGGTGTGGACAGAAATCATTCTGCCAAGAAGAGCATAGTTATGCCTGTCTCTAAGAGGGCTTAAAACAAGATGGTCTCTTCCATGTAGATGCTCATAGAAATGCTCATTGAAAAATTTCACTCGGTCGCCATATGTGGTGGAGGTACTCGTCGGAGGTTGGGCGTTTGCGCCGAGCAATGAGCCTGGTTTCCTCACTCACTAAACCTGGCAACGCCGCCATATATGTGAAATAATCTTGTGTGTGGCCTAAAATATCAGTCAATCAATTAATCAATGCAAGATAGAGGCGTCAGCAGAGCAATAGACTCTCATTCTGGGACTCGGTCAGCAGAGCAATAGACTCTCATTCTGGGGCTCCGTCAGCAGAGCAATAGGCTCTCAGACTGGGACTCCGTCAGCAGAGCAATAGGCTCTCAGACTGGGACTCCGTCAGCAGAGCAATAGACTCTCATTCTGGGGCTCCGTCAGCAGAGCAATAGGCTCTCAGACTGGGACTCCGTCAGCAGAGCAATAGACTCTCATTCTGGGACTCGGTCAGCAGAGCAATAGACTCTCATTCTGGGGCTCCGTCAGCAGAGCAATAGACTCTCATTCTGGGGCTCCGTCAGCAGAGCAATAGGCTCTCATTCTGGGACTCGGTCAGCAGAGCAATAGACTCTCATTCTGGGACTCGGTCAGCAGAGCAATAGACTCTCATTCTGGGACTCGGTCAGCAGAGCAATAGGCTCTCAGACTGACAGAGGGTTTGGATAACATCTGCCAGTTTTGAGAACATTAATTTTACGAAATTTATCAAATTAAAGTTATTTTGTTTTGTTTTAGGTTATCCAACTTGGTATCACTGGAACTACGAGAGAACATTCTCCGTACATTACCCGCCTCAATTTCACAACTCAGCAAGTTGAAGACTTTAGATTTAGGAAACAATGAAATTGAAGAATTGGTTAGTGTGATTACCATTGTCAGACTATCGTCATCTCGTCTATTTGTTCTTCTGTACCACTGAAAGGGGTGCGGTTTCCGCCAGACAAAACTCTGGTTTCCTCCAGACAAAAACTCTGGTTTCCTCCAGACAAAAACTCTGGTTTCCTCCAGACAAAAACTCCGGTTTCCTCCAGACAAAAACTCCGGTTTCCGCCACCACTAAGCCTGGCAGCATCCCCATAATAGTAATACAATGTTTGTTGTGTTGTAAAACACTGACCAAATTTGGGTTCCATTTATGCCTGGCTCTTGAGTCCTGTTGTTTTCTATCTGTTGTTTGTATATGACACTAAGCTCAGAGTATAAAATATGACATTCTTTTCCATAATTTATTTGGAATCACTCTTGTTTACAGCCTGAAAGTTTGGGCAACCTGTCGAATCTGGAAGAACTATGGTTAGATGCTAATGAACTCTGTTATGTGCCACCAGTAAGTATAACCGATTCAGACCATAGGATTTCACGGTAACCATGGGTTCTGGTAGCCTGTTGTTACTGTTCTAAAACTACTGAAACAAAAATGTGTTACCCATCATGAAAGCCAGTATGTGGTATGATGCATTGGTACCGGTTGGTTCCCAGCATTTCAATATACGGAACCGATTCAATGTTTCTGACTGACACCGAAATTTTATGGCCTGCAGATGATGTGAAAAAGAGTTTGTTGATTTTTTAAATGGGTTATTTACCTGTTGTTTTTTTTTATGTTAGTTTTATGGAGAAAAAAATCTTAACTTACTAAGTGTTTCAGTTTACATGGTGTCTGCCTTCATAGGAATATAAACGTCTCAATTTATACATGGTTTTTCTCGACTTCATTCTCGTCTATCTAAGTGGCATGAGATTGTTAAACTTGCACTGTTTACATAAATTCTACTATTGTTCGTTAAGTAAACAAAATTTAAATCCCTGGAAGAAAGGTTAGTCATATTTGACCAAACACCACTTTACTTTTCGGAAAACATTTTGACTTTTCAATAAAAATAGCTTATGGTTTCAAAAATTTTGTTTTTTAGCTGGAAAATATCAACATTTTAGCAGCTCATGCCACTTTATTGTACCCCTCGGCAAATTATCTTGTAACATATTGCATGTGAATCAGTGAATCAATCAATTGAAGTTTTATCACATCAGCTCAAATGGTTTATCATGAGTACTCATTTCTCTTTAGGAATTCGGCAAACTGAAGAAGTTGACCCAACTGGATGTGTCTGAGAATAGGCTGGAAGATCTGCCCGATGAAATCAGTGGCTTAATTAACCTAACAGATTTATTTCTCTCCCAGAATAGTCTGGAGTATCTACCAGATACCATTGGTGAGTTCAACTAAGGGAGGTTATCCCTACCTGTAGGATTAGCCAATGTAACCATAGCATTTTCTGCAATAAACATCCATCTTAAACGCAATCCTGACTGAACAATTGTCTGGTTTTATCCACAAGTTGGTTGGCCATGGCTGTGAATCGCCGATTTTGTCAACAGATGTTTTTAAAAATGAATCCACCCTTTCATTTCTCGGGTGTCACTTAAAGAATGGGCATTTTGATGGGAAAAAAAGATATAAAGACAATTTGCTAAAATGCAGTGCATCATTTATCCCAAATCTGACCGATGAATTCTTGCTTTTGTAGGTCAGTTGAAGAAACTGTCAATTTTGAAAGTAGACCAAAACAGATTGTTGGTATTAACGTCACAAATAGGAAAGTAAGTTGACCTCATGGAATGGATTTTCTTGGACACATTAAGCAGTATTGTTCATATCACATTTAGAATTCTCTGGGTTTCTGACTCTATATCTTCCACCATTGTACTTTTTTATCTCACAGGTCAAAAAATTTAAGCTGCTTTAAAAATCCAAATACTTAATTCTGTGTTACCAGGTTAGTTTGGCTTGAGTGATTGTTTTCTTCACTCAATCGTCATAAGTGGAAGAGTTGCTAGGCACTCCTCGAAGGTCAGGGGGTTTCTCTGGACAAAGTGTTCGGTTTGCAAACCCAACTAAACCTGGTAAAGCCACTATATAAGGGATATAATCTTGAGCATGCTGTAAGACATAAATCAATCAAACGGCTCACAAGATAAAATGCTGAATGCTCATGGAATGCATAGAATGCATCGTGGTTTCATTGATATTTGGGAGTGGAATAGACTTCCCCCAAACCTAAAAACCATCACTAGCTTGACACTATTCACACCTCATAAAAATATTATTTCAAGCAAGTTTAATCCCCAAAAATAACAAGAATACTGTTATACTCACTTTCTAAAAGACACTAATTAAACTTAAGCCTCATAGAAAACCTATAATTCCATAGCTATTAGTTCAATTTTTTAAAATACTGAAAAAATTCACTAGGACTAGTGAAAAAAAAAAACAGCACTGTGCCAAACCGTTTAGTAATACCATCATTTCTGGGATAGATCAAGCCCCATGGGGTTTTATTCCCACCAGAATTTCACTTTTCTAATCATTTTCTTTACTTTGTTTCAATGCGTTGTATCGTCAACTTTTATGTACCCATTTGTTTCTGGTGGATAAATCAAATCAAATTTGCTGTTCCATAATATGATGGCCTTCTATTTTACATGGTAAATTGAAATTTCTCTCTTTCCATTTCAGCTGTGAGAATATGCAAGAGCTAATTTTAACAGAGAATTTGCTGAGTGTAAGTCAACTTTACAATATCATTAATTAAGTCAACTTTACAATATCATTAGTTATTAGTTTTGAATTAATATTTTTAATTCTAATAGTTCTCAAAATATAACTGAATAACTGTTTTTAAATGAGTATGATTGGAACCAGCAACCCACTGATAGAGAGGCTTTAATCATTATTTTTCTTCATCCCATTAAATGAGTATGATTGGAACCAGCAACCCATTGATAGAGAGGCTTTAATCATTATTTCTCTTCATCCCATTAAATGAGTATGATTGGAACCAGCAACCCACTGATAGAGAGACTTTAATCATTATTTCTCTTCATCCCATTAAATGAGTATGATTGGAACCAGCAACCCACTGATAGAGAGACTTTAATCATTATTTCTCTTCATCCCATTAAATGAGTATGATTAGAACCAGCAACCCATTGATAGAGAGGCTTTAATCATTATTTCTCTTCATCCCATTAAATGAGTATGATTGGAACCAGCAACCCACTGATAGAGAGACTTTAATCATTATTTCTCTTCATCCCATTAAATGAGTATGATTAGAACCAGCAACCCATTGATAGAGAGACTTTAACCATCATTTCTCTTCATCCCATTAAATGAGTATGATTGGAACCAGCAACCCATTGATAGAGAGGCTTTAATCATTATTTCTCTTCATCCCATTAAATGAGTATGATTAGAACCAGCAACCCATTGATAGAGAGACTTTAATCATTATTTCTCTTCATCCCATTAAATGAGTATGATTGGAACCAGCAACCCATTGATAGAGAGACTTTAACCATTATTTCTCTTCATCCCATTAAATGAGTATGATTGGAACCAGCAACCCATTGATAGAGAGGCTTTAATCATTATTTCTCTTCATCCCATTAAATGAGTATGATTGGAACCAGCAACCCATTGATAGAGAGGCTTTAATCATTATTTCTCTTCATCCCATTAAATGAGTATGATTAGAACCAGCAACCCATTGATAGAGAGACTTTAATCATTATTTCTCTTCATCCCATTAAATGAGTATGATTGGAACCAGCAACCCATTGATAGAGAGACTTTAACCATTATTTCTCTTCATCCCATTAAATGAGTATGATTGGAACCAGCAACCCATTGATAGAGAGGCTTTAATCATTATTTCTCTTCATCCCATTAAATGAGTATGATTGGAACCAGCAACCCACTGATAGTGAGACTTTAATCATTATTTCTCTTCATCCCATTAAATGAGTATGATTAGAACCAGCAACCCATGGATAGAGAGACTTTAATCATTATTTCTCTTCATCCCATTAAATGAGTATGATTGGAACCAGCAACCCACTGATAGAGAGACTTTAATCATTATTTCTCTTCATCCCATTAAATGAGTATGATTGGAACCAGCACCCCACTGATAGAGAGGCTTTAATCATTATTTCTCTTCATCCCATTAAATGAGTATGATTGGAACCAGCAACCCATTGATAGAGAGACTTTAATCATTATTTCTCTTCATCCCATTAAATGAGTATGATTGGAACCAGCAACCCACTGATAGAGAGACTTTAATCATTATTTCTCTTCATCCCATTAAATGAGTATGATTGGAACCAGCAACCCATTGATAGAGAGACTTTAATCATTATTTCTCTTCATCCCATTAAATGAGTATGATTGGAACCAGCAACCCATTGATAGAGAGACTTTAATCATTATTTCTCTTCATCCCATTAAATGAGTATGATTGGAACCAGCAACCCACTGATAGAGAGACTTTAATCATTATTTCTCTTCATCCCATTAAATGAGTATGATTAGAACCAGCAACCCACTGATAGAGAGACTTTAATCATTATTTCTCTTCATCCCATTAAATGAGTATGATTAGAACCAGCAACCCATTGATAGAGAGACTTTAATCATTATTTCTCTTCATCCCATTAAATGAGTATGATTGGAACCAGCAACCCATTGATAGAGAGACTTTAATCATTATTTCTCTTCATCCCATTAAATGAGTATGATTAGAACCAGCAACCCATTGATAGAGAGACTTTAATCATTATTTCTCTTCATCCCATTAAATGAGTATGATTGGAACCAGCACCCCATTGATAGAGAGACTTTAATCATTATTTCTCTTCAACCCATTAAATGAGTATGATTGGAACCAGCAACCCATTGATAGAGAGACTTTAATCATTATTTCTCTTCATCCCATTAAATGAGTATGATTGGAACCAGCAACCCATTGATAGAGAGGCTTTAATCATTATTTCTCTTCATCCCATTGAATGAGTATGATTGGAACCAGCAACCCATTGATAGAGAGACTTTAATCATTATTTCTCTTCATCCCATTAAATGAGTATGATTGGAACCAGCAACCCACTGATAGAGAGACTTTAATCATTATTTCTCTTCATCCCATTAAATGAGTATGATTGGAACCAGCAACCCATTGATAGAGAGACTTTAATCATTATTTCTCTTCATCCCATTAAATGAGTATGATTGGAACCAGCAACCCACTGATAGAGAGACTTTAATCATTATTTCTCTTCATCCCATTAAATGAGTATGATTGGAACCAGCAACCCATTGATAGAGAGACTTTAATCATTATTTCTCTTCATCCCATTAAATGAGTATGATTGGAACCAGCAACCCACTGATAGAGAGACTTTAATCATTATTTCTCTTCATCCCATTAAATGAGTATGATTGGAACCAGCAACCCATTGATAGAGAGACTTTAACCATTATTTCTCTTCATCCCATTAAATGAGTATGATTGGAACCAGCAACCCATTGATAGAGAGGCTTTAATCATTATTTCTCTTCATCCCATTAAATGAGTATGATTGGAACCAGCAACCCACTGATAGAGAGACTTTAATCATTATTTCTCTTCATCCCATTAAATGAGTATGATTGGAACCAGCAACCCACTGATAGAGAGACTTTAATCATTATTTCTCTTCATCCCATTAAATGAGTATGATTGGAACCAGCACCCCACTGATAGAGAGGCTTTAATCATTATTTCTCTTCATCCCATTAAATGAGTATGATTGGAACCAGCAACCCACTGATAGAGAGACTTTAATCATTATTTCTCTTCATCCCATTAAATGAGTATGATTGGAACCAGCAACCCACTGATAGAGAGGCTTTAATCATTATTTCTCTTCATCCCATTAAATGAGTATGATTGGAACCAGCAACCCATTGATAGAGAGACTTTAATCATTATTTCTCTTCATCCCATTAAATGAGTATGATTGGAACCAGCAACCCACTGATAGAGAGACTTTAATCATTATTTCTCTTCATCCCATTAAATGAGTATGATTGGAACCAGCAACCCATTGATAGAGAGGCTTTAATCATTATTTCTCTTCATCCCATTAAATGAGTATGATTGGAACCAGCAACCCACTGATAGAGAGACGTTAATCATTATTTCTCTTCATCCCATTAAATGAGTATGATTGGAACCAGCAACCCATTGATAGAGAGACTTTAACCATTATTTCTCTTCATCCCATTAAATGAGTATGATTGGAACCCGCAACCCACTGATAGAGAGACTTTAACCATTATTTCTCTTCATCCCATTAAATGAGTATGATTGGAACCAGCAACCCACTGATAGAGAGGCTTTAATCATTATTTCTGTTCATCCCATTAAATGAGTATGATTGGAACCAGCAACCCACTGATAGAGAGGCTTTAATCATTATTTCTCTTCATCCCATTAAATGAGTATGATTGGAACCAGCAACCCATTGATAGAGAGACTTTAATCATTATTTCTCTTCATCCCATTAAATGAGTATGATTAGAACCAGCAACCCATTGATAGAGAGACTTTAATCATTATTTCTCTTCATCCCATTAAATGAGTATGATTGGAACCAGCAACCCACTGATAGAGAGGCTTTAATCATTATTTCTCTTCATCCCATTAAATGAGTATGATTGGAACCAGCAACCCACTGATAGAGAGACTTTAATCATTATTTCCCTTCATCCCATTAAATGAGTATGATTGGAACCAGCAACCCACTGATAGAGAGGCTTTAATCATTATTTCTCTTCATCCCATTAAATGAGTATGGTTGGAACCAGCACCCCACTGATAGAGAGGCTTTAATCATTATTTCCCTTCATCCCATTAAATCAGTATGATTGGAACCAGCAACCCATTGATAGAGAGACTTTAATCATTATTTCTCTTCATCCCATTAAATGAGTATGATTGGAACCAGCAACCCACTGATAGAGAGACTTTAATCATTATTTCTCTTCATCCCATTTAATGAGTATGATTGGAACCAGCAACCCACTGATAGAGAGACTTTAATCATTATTTCTCTTCATCCCATTAAATGAGTATGATTGGAACCAGCAACCCACTGATAGAGAGGCTTTAATCATTATTTCTCTTCATCCCATTAAATGAGTATGATTGGAACCAGCAACCCATTGATAGAGAGGCTTTAATCATTATTTCTCTTCATCCCATTAAATGAGTATGATTAGAACCAGCAACCCACTGATAGAGAGACTTTAATCATTATTTCTCTTCATCCCATTAAATGAGTATGATTGGAACCAGCAACCCACTGATAGAGAGACTTTAATCATTATTTCTCTTCATCCCATTAAATGAGTATGATTGGAACCAGCAACCCACTGATAGAGAGACTTTAATCATTATTTCTCTTCATCCCATTAAATGAGTATGATTGGAACCAGCAACCCACTGATAGAGAGGCTTTAATCATTATTTCTCTTCATCCCATTAAATGAGTATGATTGGAACCAGCAACCCATTGATAGAGAGACTTTAACCATTATTTCTCTTCATCCCATTAAATGAGTATGATTGGAACCAGCAACCCACTGATAGAGAGGCTTTAATCATTATTTCTCTTCATCCCATTAAATGAGTATGATTGGAACCAGCAACCCATTGATAGAGAGGCTTTAATCATTATTTCTCTTCATCCCATTAAATGAGTATGATTGGAACCAGCAACCCACTGATAGAGAGGCTTTAATCATTATTTCTCTTCATCCCATTAAATGAGTATGATTGGAACCAGCAACCCATTGATAGAGAGACTTTAATCATTATTTCTCTTCATCCCATTAAATGAGTATGATTGGAACCAGCAACCCACTGATAGAGAGGCTTTAATCATTATTTCTCTTCATCCCATTAAATGAGTATGATTGGAACCAGCAACCCACTGATAGAGAGGCTTTAATCATTATTTCCCTTCATCCCATTAAATCAGTATGATTGGAACCAGCAACCCATTGATAGAGAGACTTTAATCATTATTTCTCTTCATCCCATTAAATGAGTATGATTGGAACCAGCAACCCACTGATAGAGAGGCTTTAATCATTATTTCTCTTCATCCCATTAAATGAGTATGGTTGGAACCAGCACCCCACTGATAGAGAGGCTTTAATCATTATTTCCCTTCATCCCATTAAATCAGTATGATTGGAACCAGCAACCCATTGATAGAGAGACTTTAATCATTATTTCTCTTCATCCCATTAAATGAGTATGATTGGAACCAGCAACCCACTGATAGAGAGACTTTAATCATTATTTCTCTTCATCCCATTAAATGAGTATGATTGGAACCAGCAACCCACTGATAGAGAGGCTTTAATCATTATTTCTCTTCATCCCATTAAATGAGTATGATTGGAACCAGCAACCCATTGATAGAGAGGCTTTAATCATTATTTCTCTTCATCCCATTAAATGAGTATGATTAGAACCAGCAACCCACTGATAGAGAGACTTTAATCATTATTTCTCTTCATCCCATTAAATGAGTATGATTGGAACCAGCAACCCATTGATAGAGAGACTTTAATCATTATTTCTCTTCATCCCATTAAATGAGTATGATTGGAACCAGCAACCCACTGATAGAGAGACTTTAATCATTATTTCTCTTCATCCCATTAAATGAGTATGATTGGAACCAGCAACCCACTGATAGAGAGACTTTAATCATTATTTCTCTTCATCCCATTAAATGAGTATGATTGGAACCAGCAACCCACTGATAGAGAGGCTTTAATCATTATTTCTCTTCATCCCATTAAATGAGTATGATTGGAACCAGCAACCCATTGATAGAGAGACTTTAACCATTATTTCTCTTCATCCCATTAAATGAGTATGATTGGAACCAGCAACCCACTGATAGAGAGGCTTTAATCATTATTTCTCTTCATCCCATTAAATGAGTATGATTGGAACCAGCAACCCATTGATAGAGAGGCTTTAATCATTATTTCTCTTCATCCCATTAAATGAGTATGATTGGAACCAGCAACCCACTGATAGAGAGGCTTTAATCATTATTTCTCTTCATCCCATTAAATGAGTATGATTGGAACCAGCAACCCATTGATAGAGAGACTTTAATCATTATTTCTCTTCATCCCATTAAATGAGTATGATTAGAACCAGCAACCCATGGATAGAGAGACTTTAATCATTATTTCTCTTCATCCCATTAAATGAGTATGATTGGAACCAGCAACCCATTGATAGAGAGACTTTAATCATTATTTCTCTTCATCCCATTAAATGAGTATGATTGGAACCAGCAACCCACTGATAGAGAGGCTTTAATCATTATTTCTCTTCATCCCATTAAATGAGTATGATTGGAACCAGCAACCCATTGATAGAGAGACTTTAATCATTATTTCTCTTCATCCCAGGATTTGCCTATCTCTATTGGGAAGATGACAAAAATGGAGAATTTTAATGTAGACAGAAACAGATTAACGGAAATACCTATTGAGGTAAGAGTATAACTTCAAATGGTTCGTTTTAATCTTATAAGGCATATTTACTCACCCTCTACTCCTGTTAACATTGTCACACGCTGAAATAATCATGAGTCTGGTATAAAGGCCCGTTGTAGGATGTGATTAAAATGAATACATTTGATTGGTTGACCAATTAAAAGCATCCATTTTAATCGCATCCTACAAGTCGGTGCGACAAATCGTACCATGAGAACAGGCTTTTAAACATCAATCATTCTGCTGAGTAGAAAAAATGGCCAACTGACAAACTTTCCTCTCAGAAAGCTTTGTGAAAACGCAGACTTTCAATTTGTGCCCCTGTTCTTAAACTCAAACATATTCAGAGTCTTTGAATAGTTTCTGTCTACTATAGATTAATGTTGGTATTGTTGTATTTTAGATTGGAAATTTAACTCGCCTCGGGGTTTTGTCATTACGAGAAAATCGCTTGTTGAGATTGCCAGAAGAGTTGGGAGATTTGAAGTCTCTCAGTGTTCTCGATGTGTCCGGAAACAGGTACTGTCTTTTAGACCAGAACTTCATTTATTTCAATGCCGTAATAACTTTTCCAAAGGGGGTGCTTCCAAAAAATGTCAAGGGGTCTCCGTGGCTCAAAGGCATGACATTGATAGGTCATGTGATACAATCACGCACAAATTTGTCAATTTACCTGTCGACTAAGTGAATCACCCTATATGGAAGAGTTGACTGGCAACACTGCCATTTAAGTGAAATAATCTTGAGTGCGGCGTAAAACATCGATCAACTATTTTTTCCTAATCTCTCGTATTTTTAAACTATCTCCCCATGCACTTGGTGCTCAATACCCATGATTATCTCCCCCTGTTTTATGATTATCTCCCCTGTCGATGATTATCTCCCCTGTCTATGATTATCTCCCCTGTCTATGATTATCTCCCCTGTTTTATGAGTATCTCCCCTGTCTATGATTATCTCCCCTGTTTTATGAGTATCTCCCCTGTTTTATGATTATCTCCCCTGTTTTATGATTATCTCCCCTGTTTTATGATTATCTCCCCTGTTTTATGATTATCTCCCCTGTCTATGATTATCTTCCCTGTCTATGATTATCTCCCCTGTTTTATGAGTATCTCCCCTGTCGATGATAATCTCCCCTGTTTTATGATTATCTTTTTATGATTATCTCCCCTGCCTTGTTACAGGTTAGAATATTTACCAATGGCTGTAGCAAACCTCAACCTGCAGGCTTTGTGGCTGTCTGAGAATCAGGCTAAACCAATGCTCAAGTTTCAGAAAGATTTTGATGAGAGAACTGGTCAGAAAGTCCTTACTTGTTTCCTTCTTCCTCAACAAGGCTTCCATACAGAAAGTATGGGTAAGTCAGCTAGAGATGTTCTTTGTAAGCGTTTGTGAAGTATCACAGTTTTATAGATTTCAGTGTCTCTCTTTCAAAGTGAACACTGGAGGTAAAATACATTATACTGCATCTTAAAGACAATATCTACCTGGTCCCAAAACATGGTTTATTTATTTTTTATGACTTTCCTACAAGAAGCTATGGTTAATTATTCTCAGATGTATGGTGACTGGATGTCACTGAAACATGTGCACACCTTACAACTGGCAATATGATTGGTTTATTTGACCTAAATACACCAATAGCAGTTTAGCATACCAGGTGTGCACATGTTTCAGTGACATCCAGTCACTTGACATCTGAGAATAATTAACCATAGTTTCTTGTAGGAAATCATAAAAAATAAATAAACCATGTTTTGGGACCAGGTAGATATTGTCTTTAAGATGCAGTATAATGTATTTACCTAAAGTGTTCACTTCAAGATAGCTAATTATTTGCAAATCTACCTCCTGAATGGCACACAGGCTCAATTCCAAAGATAGCTAATTATTTGCAAATCTACTCCCTGAATGCCTCTCAATTCCATCTCCGTTCAAAGTCTTCATTTCTTGAACTAATTTCTTCCCCACAGAGAATTTATTACGTGGCAGTGTAGCCACAGATCAGGACAGTCGGTTAAGTTGGAGTGAGCGTAACGAGCGCCCGCGGGACAGCGTGATCCGGTTTGCCGAGGAAGGAGCTGAAGATAGAATGTCCGATGACGATGAAGTAATTGTTGTATTCTTTCTGAATCTTTCTCATAACATCACTAAAATGATCTTGTTTTCCCTGTTCTCAATATGAGTATCATGTGTGGGTCCATGAAATTTGTTCTTTTTCATTACCTATGTGGGATGGTTGCCATTTACCAGCCGAAGGTCGTGGGTTTCCTCGGGGCATAGAGCCCGGTTTCCTCCCACAATAAAACTGGCAATGCCGCCATGTAAGTGAAATAATCTTGAGCGCGGCGTAAAACACCAAACAATCAATCTTTTTCATTACCTGGATGCTTCATCAAACCTTCATCCCAATGTAAAACATCTGGTATATCTATATTCTATTTACCACAGTGAACATAAAATTAGATAAAATTAAATTAACTACTGGATTTTATAAGATCTATTTAATCTCAAACAAACGAAAATTAGGAAATTAAAGTGTGCATTTTTCTGGCCCAATAGCCCGGTTTCTCTCGGCGAGTGCGACGTAAAACCTCAATCAATGTTTTTGATTTCCATAGGACTTAAAACCTAAAAACTTTTTTCTCCTAACTTGAGTTTTGAGGTGTTTTTTCCTCCCTCTGAATAAAAATATTAAATTGACTGTTTTTTCCGTCTTCAGAGTCCATTTATTCGTCATGATACTCCTCACCCACGGGACTTGAAAGCTCGACATGCAAAGCTCTTCCACAAGTCAAAAGGGATCGATGGTCATGTGATACCAAAGGATCACGACAACAAAGACAAGGTTAGTTCAACTTTACAAGATCGACATGTGGAATAGTGCCCTGTTTCACAAAGCGGTGTAGATGTAGTTTTAACTTTCATACTAACGTATCTCTACAGTATGGGTTGCTATGGCAGTTAAGGGAAAACTTACGCTACGCCGCTTTATGAAACAGGGTCCTGGTACTTGCTAAAGGTTGGGGTTTCGTCCGGCCAAAGAGCCCGGCTCCCTCCCTTACTAAACCTGGGAATGCCGCCATCTTTTATTGTTTTTGATCATCCGGATTAAAAGACCTTGAATTTGGGATACTTTGACATCTATTTTTGCCCGGAAGTCTTGATGAAATAAACTGGAAACCCAAATAATGGAGAGAGATCCAAAGGACGGGCAAAGAAGACCACTGATCAACGTGGCCTTCCTTAAAATCGAGGACTGAGACTCCAGTTGGATTTTCACAACATTGCATTTTGTTGAAAGGGTTGTCAGGTATTGCTCAAGGGTCGCCTTTTTTCTGCCGACAAAGAATTTGGTTAACATCTCCTAAAGAGTGAAATAATCTTGAGTTAAGCCTGTCACTCAGTAACCCTCTGTGGAATGGCTGGTATTAGCAGAAGTTCCTTAACCTGGTCAACATTTTAGTGAAATAATCTTGAGTATGGTGCGAACATTTGGATAATCAAGTTAATTTTTAACGTTTTGTATTCAATTTTGTACAGGATAATGATTTTTTAACTTCAAAATGTGGTGGTTAAAACCATTTTCCAATTCCCAACTGAAATCTTATGGCGTTCTGGGTCATGTGCTCTTACAGTGGTCAAGTCAAGACCAACGTTTCTTACCTCAGCGTGACAATGACCCCCGATAGTCAAGTCAAGACCATGGTGTAATTTGTAACATTTCTCTTTCACTGTTTTAGGATCGTGTTTTCTTACCTCAGCGTGACAATGACCCCCGATGGTCCAGTCAAGACCATGGTGTAATTTGTAACATTTCTCTTCCACTGTTTTAGGATCGTGTTTTCTTACCCCAGCGTGACAATGACCCCCGATGGTCCAGTCAAGACCATGGTGTAATTTGTAACATTTCTCTTTCACTGTTTTAGGATCGTGTTTTCTTACCCCAGCGTGACAATGATCCCCGATGGTCCAGTCAAGACCATGGTGTAATTTGTAACATTTCTCTTTCACTGTTTTAGGATCGTGTTTTCTTACCCCAGCGTGACAATGATCCCCGATGGTCCAGTCAAGACCATGGTGTAATTTGTAACATTTCTCTTTCACTGTTTTAGGATCGTGCTTTCTTACCCCAGCGTGACAATGACCCACGATGGTCCAGTCAAGACCATGGTGTAATTTGTAACATTTCTCTTTCACTGTTTTAGGATCATGTTTTCTTACCCCAGCGTGACAATGATCCCCGATGGTCCAGTCAAGACCATGGTGTAATTTGTAACATTTCTCTTTCACTGTTTTAGGATCGTGTTTTCTTACCCCAGCGTGACAGTGATCCCCGATGGTCCAGTCAAGACCATGGTGTAATTTGTAACATTTCTCTTTCACTGTTTTAGGATCGTGTTTTCGTACCTCAGCGTGACAATGACCCACGATGGTCCAGTCAAGACCATGGTGTAATTTGTAACATTTCTCTTTCACTGTTTTAGGATCGTGTTTTCTTACCTCAGCGTGACAGTGACCCCCGATGGTCAAGTCAAGACCATGGTGTAATTTGTAACATTTCTCTTTCACTGTTTTAGGATCGTGTTTTCTTACCTCAGCGTGACAATGATCCCCGATGGTCCAGTCAAGACCATGGTGTAATTTGTAACATTTCTCTTTCACTGTTTTAGGATCATGTTTTCTTACCCCAGCGTGACAATGATCCCCGATGGTCCAGTCAAGACCATGGTGTAATTTGTAACATTTCTCTTTCACTGTTTTAGGATCGTGCTTTCTTACCCCAGCGTGACAATGACCCACGATGGTCCAGTCAAGACCATGGTGTAATTTGTAACATTTCTCTTTCACTGTTTTAGGATCGTGTTTTCTTACCTCAGCGTGACAGTGACCCCCGATGGTCAAGTCAAGACCATGGTGTAATTTGTAACATTTCTCTTTCACTGTTTTAGGATCGTGTTTTCTTACCTCAGCGTGACAATGACCCACGATGGTCCAGTCAAGACCATGGTGTAATTTGTAACATTTCTCTTTCACTGTTTTAGGATCGTGTTTTCTTACCCCAGCGTGACAGTGATCCCCGATGGTCCAGTCAAGACCATGGTGTAATTTGTAACATTTCTCTTTCACTGTTTTAGGATCGTGTTTTCTTACCTCAGCGTGACAATGACCCACGATGGTCCAGTCAAGACCATGGTGTAATTTGTAACATTTCTCTTTCACTGTTTTAGGATCGTGTTTTCTTACCCCAGCGTGACAGTGATCCCCGATGGTCCAGTCAAGACCATGGTGTAATTTGTAACATTTCTCTTTCACTGTTTTAGGATCGTGTTTTCTTACCTCAGCGTGACAATGATCCACGATGGTCCAGTCAAGACCATGGTGTAATTTGTAACATTTCTCTTTCACTGTTTTAGGATCATGTTTTCGTACCTCAGCGCGACAATGACCCCCGATGGTCCAGTCAAGACCATGGTGTAATTTGTAACATTTCTCTTTCACTGTTTTAGGATCGTGTTTTCTTACCCCAGCGTGACAATGACCCCCGATGGTCCAGTCAAGACCATGGTGTAATTTGTAACATTTCTCTTTCACTGTTTTAGGATCGTGTTTTCTTACCTCAGCGTGACAATGATCCCCGATGGTCCAGTCAAGACCATGGTGTAATTTGTAACATTTCTCTTTCACTGTTTTAGGATCGTGTTTTCTTACCTCAGCGTGACAATGACCCCCGATGGTCCAGTCAAGACCATGGTGTAATTTGTAACATTTCTCTTTCACTGTTTTAGGATCGTGTTTTCGTACCTCAGCGTGACAATGACCCACGATGGTCAAGTCAAGACTATGATGAACCAGATTATGTACCTCACATTGAGAGGAAATCTCCTGCGGAAAGGGAACCTCTTATAAAGAAAGGTAAAGCAACAATACTGAAGATTTGTGTAGGGGATTTTGGGAATTTTGAAACAAAAATTAGGGGCCTCCGTGGCTCAATCAGTTAAGAGTGATAGTCTGGATTTGGGTGGGAAAATAAAATGAGAATCTGTCTCTGGTGGTAGTCATATACCACCAGAAGGAGGGGGTTTCCTTACTTGAGAGCTGTGGGGCCTCTGTGGCTCAGTCAGTTAGTGATTGCCCCCCACTAAACCTGGCAAGGCTGCCATATAAGTGAAATAATCTTGAGTGTGGTGTAAAACATCCATCAGTCAATTAACCAAGTGGAATTGAGTATTTTAGTTGCCACAAATGAGATATTTCTGCACCACATTAGCTGTAATTCGGTTTCTTAATGTGGTTAATTGAGTTTTTTGACCTCAAAACTTGACCTCCAAGAAACCCTGTATTATGTCCCCGGAAGGCTCACAGCGGAGCATACAGTCATTGATTTGTTGGTTCTTTCGACCAGTTGTCGGTCGGAATTCTTGTTGGGACATTTCCTGGGTTAGTAATTTGAGGCTTGGTTTCAAACATGTCTACTATATACTCACTACCAAGATGTTGTTATATTGAGCTTTTGCCCAGCCCTTTATTCAACCGTATGTGGAAGAGTTGCCAGGTACTCGCCAAAGGTCTGGGGATGAGCCCAGTTTCCTCCCCCACTAAACCTGGCTACATCTCCATATAACTGAAATAATCTTGAGTGCGGCGTAAAACATCAATCAATCAATCAACCTCTACTTCCTCTATTTGTTATTGCATATATCTGTTATGTGGGATTTGAATTCATTAATCAGTTTGCTGATATTTTTCTTGTCCATCCCAGTTTGAACTTTAAAATATTTCTTTTCGTTTAGAACCGGAAAGAATAAAACCAGAAATACCTGTAGGGGAAGTAATTGAGCGGACCAAGGTTTCTATGGCACCCACTGCTACGGTGATTTCTCCTCCGGTTACCAACGACCACCACCCAGAGGAAAAGGAAATGGTTGAGAACGAGAGCGAACATGAAGTCGATTCAGAGGTGAGAACATTTTTAAACCAATGAAATACAGCTTTAACAAGTTGACATTACAGTGTCGTGGGCAGCTACAGAGAGTGTAGGGTCCTAGCTCAACCCAATCAGAACCATTACATAGTACCAAAAAGTATTGGTCATTCTGTAGCCTCCTCTGAAAAAGTGGAATAGCTCTCGCCTCAGATTCTATTTTTATACGCCCGGCTTGAAAAGCGGGCTGTATTATGGTATCATCTCCGGCAGTCCGGAAGTCCGGCAGTCCGGGCGTCCGCTTTCCCTTCCGCTGCATAACTTCTAAAGTTTTGATTCCATCTGCACAATTTTTTCTAAGGCCGTTCGGAAAAAAATACGTGTTTCCGGTAACATGTTTGGAAAAAATTGGGTAGCTAGGTAGGGAAATTTTTTTTTTTTAATATTTTTTTTTTTATGTTCTGACTTGCTATTCGATTGATTGGTGTTTAGCATGCATTATACATGATCTGATATAATCGCTTGACAAAAATATATGGATTTAGCTTTTCTACAGACTGTATTCATGGTAAAGTGTTTGACGACTATATTTTCTTCTGTAATTAAAAACTTTATATAGGGTAACAAACTTTATTTATGTGTAAGGATATTTGTTTAACATTTGACAAAAAATGAAACTAAAAAACCTTTATCTGTTCAATGTATTCATTTTCTATACAAAAAATTGTTCAGTTATTCGTTTTTGTAACAATTCTTAAAGATTGTTTTTAATAAAGATTATATGTTTGCTAAATCATTAAACTTAAAACTCAAAGCTTTGGATCAGCTCGTCAGTGAGTAAGCATGCAATGTCAGAATTTTATTATTTACAGCTTCAAAATCACTTGTGAAATGAAATAGAGAATAGCTACAATTTCCCCTAAATTTTGCAGCTGCTGTTAAATATTTTTTTCTTTTCTACCCACATATGTAAATATCCAAATAACAAGTTTCGTTTTCCTGTGTTGACATTTTGATTTTGACACGTTGTTGTTGTAATATACTAATAATGTAAAGCGTAAAGCCACGCTTTACCGGTACTTAATAATTTTGTCTGTGTACGAAGGAAAGTCCATGCCAATTGCCAATACAGACCTGTTTTATTTGAGAAAATTCAATGTATCAATGACTGCGTTTTGGCAGTTTTTCCTGAATAAATCACATTGATAGAAAGACTTTCAGTTTCAGAGAAAGTTGAACAGTTCAAGCCTACATGTTGACACTCTCACATGCAGAGGTGCTTCAGGGAGTACATGTAATTTGCTGTATGTTTTAAGGAGAGTGCCACTGCTAGGAGAGCCAGAACAACTGATGCATCATGGTCAATTTCTTTTAACCCTGTTCTCATAATCCTGGGCTACCGACTCCTCTTACATTGAATAAGATATGCTCACTTATAGACAAATTTGAAACGGATCATTGGAATAGGGTGACATTTCTGAATAACAGCAGGAATGGAGACTCATGTTGCGTTGCAAACGAAGTAAAAATGAACAGATTAAACTTGAAGAAATGTTTGTTTCTTGTCAAGACATTGTATATTTTCCGTCTTAGATGACAAGAATTCAGTATTTTTAGGTTTGAATTGAGTTTGTCTATTGGTATTCGACCTCAAATACCGGTATTGGCGTGCAGGAAGCCATTGATTTTCCACCACGCACTGATCGAAAAATAATTTTCTTAGATCAGCGGGGGCAGTAAAACTTCAGCAATTAACAGGGTGTTTTAATGTTTTCTTTTCTTTAAAGTCGACTTCAATTACATCTGAACAGCAAACAGGATTTTGGATTCCTTTTTTTTTTTCATTCTTGCAGATATTTTGTAAAAAAAAAAAAAAAAAAAGCGCCGACTGGCCATTTGCCCATATTTTTACGGTCGGTCGGGTTACCGGAAACACACAATTTTTTCCGAACGGCCTAAGTATATACCTTATGGGTAGAAGGTGTGTCGCAAACTATTTTTAACATCACTGGTTACATAATATGGGAGTTATATTGGATTATGTAATATTCTCTTCCGCTCCATAACTTCCAAAGTTTTGATTCCATCTGCACAATTTTTTCTGAGTATATACCTTATGGGTGGAAGGTGTGTCGCGAACTATTTTTGACATCATGCATTGCGTAATATGGCAGCCATATTGGGTTATGTAATATTTACTTTTTCTCTCCATAACTTTAACAAATATGATCCGATGTTTTCAAATCTTTCATGTTACATACCATATTAACAGACAGTGTGTAAAAAACTTGTTTATGATATCAACTATTGCAAATTATTGGATTATGTACATTCCCTTTTATTCTTACTTTCATTTTCATGAAAATAACCTTTAAATTATAAAATGGCTTCTACTTTTCCGATTCTCATCAAAAAAGGATTTTTTCAAACTGCAATAATGTTTCTAAATTGATTAAAACTATTCTTAAATCAATATATAATGTTTTAATCAAATGAAAAATACATATAAGGATTAAAGTTTTATCTACAGACCAAGAGATAAGTATCCCAGCTTTGGTCTATTTACCTTGTCAACTTACAGTTAGCTCTCAGTCTCTAGAGCTTTTATGGCCTAAAGATTTATGGCCTCCATAAAACAGTGTGTGACATTAGCAATGGACCCATAGCCAAATCTATTGTAAATCCATTTGGTCTATGATAAAATTAGAAGTAATAACCTGTAGGTATTTGGGGAGATTTAAATCAAGATGTATATGGTGAAAATTATGCCAATGTCAAACACTGATAAAATTAAATGAAGGCTTTTAACATGCCCAACTGTTATATATTTTTTGTAGCCAAATAATGTAGATAAAAAATATTATGAGAAAAATTGTCAAATCTATTTGAATTGGTGTGAGCTGCGAAATTGCCAATTAATTACATTTGTTTAAGTATGATTAGTAAATTATAAACTGGTTTTCTAAAAAATTTAAACCTTTTAGTGCAACCTATATTGACAACAAACAATGTTTAACATCATGATTTAACAGCAGCGAGAATTGATGACTTGTACATGTACCGTGTACAAATCTTGTTAATAATTGTTGATCCAAATAGCCCATTTTAAATTTGATACAGATGGATTTTAAAGGTTTTAGTGGTAATATTTCATTTTGCTGACATAACATCACCTTTTTACCAAGCTTCACCTAATAAAACTGGCATTGCCGCCATATACATGTAAGTGAAATAATCTTGAGCGCGGCGTAAAACACCAAACAATCAATCAATCATTTACCAAGCTTCAACCTCTTCCCTCTCAATTTTGAAAATTAAATTCAAATAAATACGGAAGGATTTGTTTTGGTATGGCTGCAGTTACTGTGCCTTTCCGGGCGTACTTTGGGTTTCCCGAAACTCTTGTTTTTATTTTGGGTCTGTCATTCACTACATATCTATTGAACGAAAGGGGCCTCCGTGGCTCAGTAGGTAGAGCCTTTGGACGCTCAATTTGAACAGCCTTCGACCAATGTGTTCGGATCCCACTCAGTCCCAAAAAAAAATTCTGACTGGGTTTTCACTCGAACGGCATATGTGGGATAGTTGCCAGTTACCACCGGAAGGGTTTCCTCCGGGCATAGAGCCCGCTTTCCTTCCACAATAAAACTGGCAACGCCGCCATATAAGTGAAATAATCTTGAACTCTGCGTAAAACACCAAACAATCCATCTATATAATGTAGTTAAGAATAATATGCATATTTTCTAGGGGACTCCGATGGTTCACTTGGTTAGTGATAGTCCCTCAGTCAGGCACAGGCCTCCCATTGATGCAGCGCCAATTAAAATCCCACTCAGACCAAATAAAAATTGAAAAAAAAAGAAATTTTGAGTAGATTTCTCACTTGATAGGCGTATATGGAAGAGTTACCAGGTACTCACCAAAGGTCAGGTGTTTCCTTCGGGCAAAAAGACTGATTTCCCATCTTCTAATTAACCTGGCAACTCCGCCATAATTTGAATAATGAATGAATGTTTTTGAAATATAGATTTAGCCCATATACAAACAAAAAAAAAGTCCTATTCAGAAATGCTTTAAAGGATTTATGAACAGGATTTAAAGCTGGTTTGTGTTTGTTTATGCACTAAATGTATATTTGAAAAACCTAAATTGAAACGAAACAACTTTCTCATTAGTTCCCTGGTAGTCAAGAAAAAGAACAGGGAGGAAATATGCATATTTTCCGTAACTACTCGAATTGTGGATCGGCAAATGTAGTTTGAATTCTGTATGTGCTACGACAGAAATTTCATTTTCTTTTTGGTCAGACGTTTAAAGGCACACTTGCCGCCGTAGCCTGTTTAAATTTGCTAAGAAAACCCATTTACATGAGCTTACTACGACTAATACCACTAAACTTAAACATAGGACACATAAAACATGTCTAGTTAGCTTTAGACTGTAAAAATGGGGTGAAAAACAAACGAAGAATCGAAGCCTGATTACAACAACAACGATCAGCGTCGGTCAACTTTCGTGTTGGATTACCCTCCTGTCAGGCCTTTGTATCCATGGTTTACACTCAAACAATTATTAGCAGGCTTTTCCAGTCGCTGTTAACCGATCGTCAGTCTGTATTTCTCAGATAAATAGGCCTACGTAAAATTACACTGTGCCGTTAGTTCACTCACTCGACTGAAACATAAAATCGCCAATAGGGGGCAGATCGGTTTGTTTACGTTCCGGGTACGTAACAATTCAAATTTTCAAATTCAAATTAAAAATACAAAGTGACGTCCAAACTTTTAAATTTTGGTAAAAATAGAAAGTTCCTAACTTATATTGTCTGGGAAAAATACAGAAAACGGTCTTTCTTTTTTAATGTAAACAATATTCCTGATTTTCGCGGCAAGTGTGCCTTTAAAGTACATGTTCTACAACACACTTAACGCAAATTAGAAAATGTTTCAAAAGGTTGCTCATAAATTCTTTAAGTGAGATTAATCACACATAATAATCTGGATTGTTTAAACTTTATAAAACAGACGATGTTTCTCTTTGTGTTAGGATGAAGGCAAGGAAAGAACAGCCACTCGTGTAGGATTTTCTCCTGAGGTGGACGACCAAGCAGACAAGGATCATAGATTACGAAGACGTGATACGCCACATCACCTGAAAAACAAACGAATCAATCTCTCTGGAGACAAAGACGACGCTAAAAAAGTCCAGGAGATATTAGCTCAAGCTGCAGCATCTAAAGATACAATGGTAACATGTTTTTATGTTTCTCTTATAATCTAGTTGAGATAAATGTCTATAATCATAAACTCAAGACACTTACTGACATTTCACCTTCCATAGACCCATTTGGCTGAAGGTTTGTGGCTAAGCCTCTGTGTATGACAAACTGACGCTAAGTTGAATTGAAATCGAGCTAATTTTGTCTACGGCACAATCTGATAGATGCTTGTCACAGCGCCTCCAACACAGAAATGACGTTAATGTCGTGCAATTCAAACGTCATGGAAAACAAATTCTACGCCTAAAGGGTCTATTTGCAGTATTTATAGAATAGACCATTTGCCAGTTTTTCGCGTAACAATGACATGACGTCGTGGCAACAATCTTAGACCGGACAAGCCAATTAGACTTTAGCTATATTCGTTTGAGCTCCCGTTTCATGCAACATTTTTTCGCATTTCTTGATTATTTCAGACATATACTGTCACAATATCGGGTTTCTTTCCTAAAATATGTCGTAAAAATGTCGAAAAATTTGAGTTTAAAACAGTCGGATGCTTTGTCCGGTCAACCACATATGACCGTCATTGTGACGTCACTAAATTACGTCATTTTAAAGTAATTGGCAAATCACCTATTGTTGGTTCGAGTTTGTACACAGTTCGTTACCAGGACTTGATGCTGACTTTTCTGAAATCGGGTAATTGATAAGACAGCGGGTACCAAACAAACCGCACACAATTCAGCATTTGCACGATAATATTTAGACAGCGGGTACCAAACTCAGCATTTGCACGATAACATAAGAATGATTTTCTCTTCAAAGGTCGAGCCGTCGAAAGACGAGCCTCTTAACGCCACATCTGTTGAGGCAAACGAGTCCCAGTTACGGGATGAAGATGAACTGGTTCTTGTCCAGGAAGAGGAGATCTCGATTGATATCGTCCGCGCCCCAGGGCAAGGGCTGGGCATCAGTATAGCAGGGGGAAAAGGCTCAACTCCTTATAAAGGAGATGATGAGGTTTGTTTGAACAATTTGATTGTTTTGATTTTTTAATACAGAAATTTATTTTGGGTTTCATTTTCTCTAACTCAGGAAGGTCTTCACATGACTGAAATACTGTTAAGCAGGACGTAAAACCCAAATCACTCAATCACTCACTCTTCACATGACTGAAATACTGTCAAGCAGGACTTAAAACCCAAATCACTCACTCACTCACTCACTCAACTCAGGAGCCTCCATTTCTTTGAGGGCTCGGTGAGTTGAGTCATAGACTCTCATCCTGACTCTAGCCTTCCATCAATTAGTCACAGGTTTGAATCGTGCTCAGTTTAAAGATTACAATTGAAACATTTGTTAATTAGTTTTCTACTGCCTATAGGGAAGGGTGATCAAATACCTGGTGTAAGTCTGGGTTTTATTGTGGGCAAAGAACCCTTTCCTTACATTTAATTTTGATGGGATTGGAATCTGTTAGTGTTCGAGTGAAAGACTATCACACTACCAGCTGAGCCTCCTGGGCCCCCACTGAGCAATGAAGCAAATGTGACATATATCTCCTATACCATGCTTTCCTGAGGTATTAAACCGGGCCCCACTGTCACATCAGTGAAATTACCCTGAGCTATTAAACCTGGCCCCACTGTCACAATCAGTGAAATTATCCTCGGCTATTAAACCTGGCCCCACTGTCACATCAGTGAAATTATCTCTAGTGGTACGTATAACATCAATCAATCAGTCGATGATTATTCTTTTTGTTTTCAGAGTATTTTTATATCGCGTGTAACAGAAGATGGGCCGGCAGAGCAGTGTGGTGTCCTTGTGGGAGATAAACTGTTAGAGGTAAGCTTACTGATCCTTCACTCCTCTGTCTAACTACCATCAACATATAGCATTAAAAGTAATCAAGACCAAAGATAAGCAGAACTAGTGAAATGACTGTTTAAATGGGATATCTGACATGTATATCTAAGGATGGGGATTCCACATGGCCATTGGTAACTTTCCTAGGGACTTTTAGATCGAGAGTTTTATTTGGGGATTCCTTTGTCTGCTTTGCTGTGACTAGTAGACAAGAGCTGGGGTAGCTGCATGTGTGGGGCATTCTCGACTGTTAGTTTAGTGACTGTCAGACAGAAAACAATAGCAACAGGAATTCCCTAAAAGTCTTTAAATGTATGGGGTTTTTTTGTGAAAAGTCGACATTCAGCATTTTATCTGGGATTTATCACTTCTTATTTTTCTACTAATCCAAAGATCAACTGAGATTCGCAACAAACTTACTTGGTGTGTTTAAACCATAGTCGTACCCAAAGGTTGCCAGGTACTTCTTGAAGGTCGCAGATTTCCTCCGGGTTAAGAGCCCAGACCCCCCCCCTCTCATTAAGCCTAGCAATGCCGCCATATAAGTGAAATAATCTTGACTGCAAAACACCAATCAATCAAGAGAAAAAAAGTATAGATTTGAACAAGTGATGTTTGTTTAGGTAAACGGTGTTGATCTAAGAACTGCGGACCATTATGGGGCTGTAGATGCGTTGAAGGGTGCTGGCAATTCCATTAATATGGTCATCGGACGGGAAAAAATTATCGAGAAGGTAAGTAAGGAATCCGGTATGCTTCTCTTGATTAATGTAGAACTTGTAGAAGTTGTGAAAGACATTGATATCTCAGATGCTAGAGTGATAGCCTCTAAGGACGGTTTCCTCCCCTTCTTAAACTTGACTATGCCGCCATATCATGATGAAATAATTTTGAATGTTGCGTAAAGCATCAACCAACCTAAAGGAAGTAGGAGTCTTTATAGGTTTAGATTAAACTCCTAAACAAACCTTTCATCAATGGAGTCTTGTTATTTGTTTGTTGGGCCAAATGAATCTGTTTGTATTAAAACCTTTGTGTTACAGCCTGCGGAGGAACTGGGTAAAACAGGATCTGCAACTGTGACCTTCACCCCTGAGCCAGACATGGAAGTTCGCACAGAGGTCAGTATATTTCATCTGGATTTCACACTTCAATCAAAACTTCGGAATCTTCATACATTAAAACATCTGGCGGTCCCATTTTTTCTGTAAAATAAATAAAATGGCAAGCCGCGATATAAGTTTGAAAAAATCTTTGATGTGTTTGTGTTGTGTAAAATCTTGTTGTGTAACTTCAACAACAAAGTACCATTCTCCCCTCCGTATTTATCCATCGAATTCTGTTTTCAGACAATTTCCACCACTTTAGACAGAGAGAAACAAGGACTTGGTTTCAGTATAGCAGGAGGGCGTGGCTCTGTGCCTTATAAGGGCAATGACAACGTAAGTCACACCCCTTTTTCAATAAACATCCAATCATATTGCTTGAAACAAAGTGCTTGCAAGAGCTTAAGTATTACTCTCTATCGGGTATTTTCATTGGCTGGGAGTACTGGGCCACAGTATAAATATCATTTCATGTGGGACTTGCATGGGTTTCTTTTTTTTTTTCTTGGCTTTTAATGGATCCCTATTGTCTTTTTTTTTGGCGAAGAAATCCACCTAAAAATATAGTTGTTTATGTTGCAAATAGAAACTACAATTTATGTGGGACATGCATGGGCTCTTACAGCTGGACATCTCTGCTTTGTTTTAGTCCAGGCATAAAAGTATTATGGCCTCTGGTTAAATCAAGACAAAATGTTCAATATTATTTATGTTTATTGGGAATATTTTTTTGGAATTCCTCAGAAATTATATAGCACTTTTAAAGTAAAGAAAAATATCTGTTTCAAACCTTAGTGGAAGTTTAGCATGTTATCTTAAATCCAAATATTTATTTCTCGTCAGATTTACTCTTTTTTGGAGGTCAGTATTAGACATTTGTGGATTTTCTTTCTCTTTCGGCATGAACTGAAATTTGTCACCTTAGCTGTGTTGTGTGAAGAGAGTTCAAACACTTAAGTTACTTTTCTTTCAAAGTTTCTTCCACCTGGCTTCATGATTTTTGTTGTCTGCATGTTTTTGTCTGATTGAGAAATATAACTGGCATGAGTGAAATCATAAAAATCTACTTGCTTGCTATGACCTTGATTGACACTTAACCCTGTGAATGACCTTTGGCCTAATGTATGACCTTTGACCTGATGAATGACTTTACCCTAATTTGGTCTTCACATGTTTGAATGATCTGTATCCTATATATTGTTTTAACATAGGATAACAAACTAATTTTTTTTACTTATGTAATCAAACCTGTGATGCTATTTACACATGAAATTTTAGTAGATTTTGTTTCAATGTAAAATTTTGTAAACCAACTTTGATTATCTCACGATTGTTATTTCACAATGTATATGAAGTCTTCATTTGTATGTTGTCTTGTTGATATGTCATCAGTGCATCACAGTTTTACATGCAGGATGTAAAATTTGAAATGATTTTTTGTCTTGTTCATTTTTTTATGTTGAGATTATCATTTAGATATTTAGTTTGTAAAATTTAGTTATATTTTTTTAACATGATTGCACTATGTGGAAAACCGTTGCCAATTGAAGGACTGGGATTTCCTCGTGTTAAGAACTGGTTCCCACCCCCACTAAGTCCAGTGGAATTTTTCAATTTTTATTTGGTTTGAGTGTGATTCGGACCCGTGCAGCATCGATTAAAGGTCTGTGTGGGACTGAAGCCGCTCATTCTAACCCACTGGACCACCGAGGCCTAAAAAGCTTAGCTCTGCGCTGCCATATTAGTGAAATAAAGTTAAAAATAAATTCCTCGCTGTATGTATGTGCATGGATAGGTGCACAAGCATGATATGTCAGATGAAACCTACTGCCTGTCTAGATTATGATGAAGCCTACTGATGAAGCATGATGAAGCCTACTGCCTGTCTAGATTATGATGAAGCCTACTGATGAAGCATACTGCCTGTCTAGATTATGATGAAGCCTACTGATGAAGCATGATGAAGCCTACTGCCTGTCTAGATTATGATGAAGCCTACTGCCTGTCTAGATTATGATGAAGCCTACTGATGAAGCATGATGAAGCCTACTGCTTGTCTAGAACCCTTGTTGCTCAATTTACCTGGCAGTATTTGAAGAAGCTAACTTCAAAAGTTTTAGTCTGCCATTTCTTAGCATTATGTTCAGCATGTTTTAGTTTCTCATTGTTTTAATTCTAATTTCTGTGAGAGAGAGAGAATAAATGTTATTTATGTTTTTAAACGGATATAAGCTACCAATTTCACACTTTGAATCAAGAGTTTTTTTAAATCCGCAAAAGTAGAATGGTTGTCCGGTAACAAAGGAAGTTAATTGCATAAGGTCAGGGGTTTCCACTCCCAACTAAACCTGGCAACGCGGCCATATAATTGAAACAATGTTGAGTGTGTTAATCAATGTGTTAAGTCAATCAATTCTCGGTTTCGGTGTGACGTCACGGTCCCGAAAACGAGGCTTTTAATCAGAAAGTCGTTGAAAACAACTGCTGAGCGATGCCTTGCACAGCTAGAACAAAAGGGTGGTAACAAGTTGTTTTCAACCACGATCCTGTGGTTGTTAGGGCTTTGGAGACCACGTGACCTACAGATGTAGTACAGTGCCCGGATGTCCGAAATCGAGAATAACCTGCTGTCTGTGGTCATTGAAACAGGAATATCCTATAACAGTGAATATGTGCAATGCTATTGGATGAATAAATGTATTATTTTACAAAGAAGGTAACATTGAAGGAACTTGATAATTGCAGGCTATTTATATTTCCCGAGTTGTGGACGGAGGAGCGGCTCAACTGGACGGAAAACTACGCATTGGTGACAGGATTGTTTCGGTAACTTCTTTGCATGGAAACAAGCTGTTTATTTATTCATGGGCAATTGGTTCAATTTTCTTGTCAAGAATGGATGCTTTTCGTTTAATTTTTGTCTATACGTTTTCCAGGTGGTTTTGTTTTTTATCCCTTGTTTATTTTATTTCCTTGTCATCAGATTGTTTTCCCTTGTCAATTTGGCGTTTGACAAGTTGTATTTCCTTTGTTGTTTTTTTTTTTCCCTTGACGTTTTGATATTTTATTTGCTGGTATGTTAATCTGTCCATTTTTCATTAATGGATGTTTTTCTAGTCTCATTTGTTTGTTTCATTCATACTTTTGTACAGTTTTGTTTGTTTTATTTTTATTTTTCATGAAATTTTTCAGTTTATGTTTGATGTTTTATATTTTCTTCCATTTCTTGATAAATGTTAAGGGGATTTATGCGGAACAGTTGCCAGATACTTGGCGAAGGTCCGGGGTTTCCTCCAGGCAATGAGTCCTGTCTCCCCCCCCCCCCCCCCCCCCCCCCCCTTATCTCGAGTAGGGCATAAAACATTAATCGATCAATCTACCCATTTCTTCATAAATCCTCTTTCTCTTGCAGCTTTAGACAGTTTTTCAATTCTTATATAAAAATAATTTCCATCAATATGTTGTGGGTTTGGGGTTTGGTGGGCCTCAGTGATAAAACATCAATCCCTCCCCCCCCCCCCCCCCCCCCAACAAAATCAAAAGAGAAGAAAGACAGCTTCTTATTTTACGTTGATGAATTGTGGGATGGTTATCAGGTGGACGTGTCGTCCAGGGCCCGGTCTTATGAAGCTAGCTTAAGATACCCTTGACATCTATAAATATAGTAAATTGCGCCCTGAATGCAACCAGTCCGTGTTGTAGGCCTAATCTCAAATTTATGCCAGCTTTGTAAGACAGGCCCTATGCAGAGCCCAGATTCCTCTTATGACTGCATTTTATTTTTGTGAAGAAGGGCTTTTAAAGTGGCATGAGCAGCCAAAATGTTGATATTTTGATGTTAAAACAGAATGTTGAAATTATAGGGAGCGCAAGTCTCATAAGAAATTTTACGTGATTTTGTGATATCCGGTGACAGGTGACGCTATTAAGAACGTTTTTGATGACGTTGCAATTCCATTTGACGTATTTTGTTCCATAACATCAGATTTAAACGTCATTTTGGAACGAAAAACGCTCAGTCACATGCGCAATGCATTGCGCCGGTGACAGGAAATTTGTGGAATTCACACGTGACTTGCGCTCCCTATTGGCTATTCTTATCAAGATGAACTAACTTTGGCTTAGAATGAATGAATGGTCGTCCCGGTTATTTAAATTTTGTTTACTTTTCGAAGACTTTTTCGGTTCGTACAGGCCACATACTGTATGGATTTTCCTCATTCCAACGCCAATCATTTAGTTTTTTGATGACCTTCAAAGCCTCTTACTGTCGTGGCGATCAGAAATTATTAAAAAAGTGTGACTTTTGGCAGCTCATGCCACTTTAAAGAAATACGCTTTACAGTTTCAGCATGTTTATATAACATAATAAATAAAAATGAATAAGATTAACATTGTTTTTAATTTGTTTGATTGTACAAAGAGAGTTGTGGAGCACATGTTTTGTTGTCTCAATATTTCTTTCTTGTAAACAATTGACTGATTATTTTTGCATTTCTTATTTTAGATAAATGGTGTTGATATGTCCGATGCACGCCATGACCAGGCTGTGGCGCTACTCACGGGTTTGGATAAAAAGATAGACCTGGTTGTGCAAAGGGAAGAGCTTGTTGCTAAGGAACCACATACCGTTACACAAACGGAAGATTCTATAACAAATAAAGCTGTAACGCCACAGCGAGTTACGTGGAACCAAACTTCTTACACTGCTGCCAGATTTGCGCCTCAAATCACTAAAGAGTCGCCCGTCACGGTTACGCAATCTTCCCTTCAATCATCACCGGCGACATCGCCTCCTTCTGGTAGTGAAACATACACCCTTCATCATCAACCCGTACCCACAATTCAATTCCAAGCTCCATCAACAGTCACGGAACAGCATCCGAAGCCATCACCTTCGGTACAGCCGCCTAAACCATCGTCATGGTCTCAACCCCCACCGCCTATAGTACAACAAACTAAACCTCAATCCTGGAATCCCCATCAATCGGTTTCGGAGCAGCAAAGTAAACCGTCGTCATGGACTCAACCGTCTGCACCCACAGTACAACCACCTAAATTTCATTATCCAGGATTTAGTCGGACGCACAGCCCTACTTCAACGACAACAACAATTACAGCAACGTCCTCGGCGACAAGTGTTGAATCTTCACCAAAAGTAGTTCTTTCAGCCCCTACGGCAACAATGCAATCATCGCCTAGTGTACGGCCAGTGACTCTTGCCAAAGACTCGTCCACTTTGAATCAAAGTGAATCCGTTCATTTACAAAATGATTTATCGTTTGGTTTACGAGAAACGAGTACGAACGCTTCAACTATAACTACGTACAGAGACACTGTTACAAAATCAGTGGACGCCAATCATATAAGTGGAGATTTAGCAAACGTTCAACCATATCCAATTGAGGTAAGTTATTGCCTTACAACTTTTTCAATCGGTGTATACCAAATTACCTACAATTTTGGGGAATATATGTTGGTTTAAACAGTTGTTGCGTTGTCAAGGTTATAAAAAATGAATTGAGTATAAAACAAAAGAAACGTACTTTCGTAAACTGAAGCCATAGTTGAATGATATTCATTTCTGCATATCTACAGGAACATACCCTTTTGCCTTATTTCATCTAAACAAAAACGGTCGATTACTGTGGTAAAAATAAGGCCTGGTAACACTATAAGGCCTGGTAACACTATAAGGCCTGGTAACACTATAAGGCTTCAAACTTGCTTGTTTAAATTTGTATTAAACCAGGTTTAAATTTGTAATGTCACAATTCAATGTCTTTGTTACACGACCTCATTTAAATCTCACTCAAGCTTAATACACTTTTGAACAACCCAGCCTAAAATTTCTCTTAATAGATATCATGAAATTGTTTATGCCTGTGGAGGATTTATTAGGCCATCTTTCTCCTCAAATTTAGGTTAAATAATCTTGATCCTGAAAAATGCATTGTCAGGAAATCTTCTACTTCCCAAACCTATTGTATTGTTTGGGTCATGCCAACCTGACAGAGCTGCCATGTCACTGTAATGATGCTATATAGGTACTAAAACTGTAATGATCCTGTGAGGTGTAAAATCAATTCTTCTACAGCCTTGAATGTCGTTAACTTACTCATCAATTCCTCTTGTTGATCATTATTAAGTCATTTTACCTACATTGATACCGACTAAAATTTCCTGAAATCATTGTCAATTGATTTTTACTCAGTTGATTGTTTGGAGGCACTTTAAAGTGGCATGAGCTGCCAAAATGTTGATATTTTGATGTTATAACAAAATGTTGAAATTATTGGCTATTTTTCTCAAGACGTATAATTCAGAAGCTTTTTAGTGCTTCAAGTCTCCAGAATGTACGATAAAGTATTGTTATGAACTTTGATTGAGAATGAATGAATGGTCGTTCTGGTTATTTAAATTTTGTTTTCAGTTTTTGCAGGCCACATACTGTATGGATTTTCCTCATTCCAACGCCAATCATTTAGTTTTTCGATGGCCTTGAAAGGGCCAGAAATTATGAAAAAAGTGTGAATTTTGGCAGCTCATGCGTCTTTAAACTCGTGTGGCAGACAGTCATTTCTGGAAGTTATCTTTCCGCTCAAATAATAATTTTGGTATTTAACTATATGAAAGGTTTACCTTTATGAAGAAAGTGACCTGTAGATATGAAACCCTGCCCTTGAAAACAAGCCACATGCTTTCAGAGCTAGCCTGTCAGCCTGCCCTTGAAAACAAGCCACATGCTTTCAGAGCTAGCCTGTCAGTCTTCCCTTGAAAACAAGCCACATGCTTTCAGAGCTAGCCTGTCAGCCTGCCCTTGAAAACAAGCCACATGCTTTCAGAGCTAGCCTGTCAGCCTGCCCTTGAAAACAAGTAACATGCTTTCAGAGCTAGCCTGTCAGCCTGCCCTTGAAAACAAGCCACATGCTTTCAGAGCTAGCCTGTCAGCCTGCCCTTGAAAACAAGCCACATGCTTTCAGAGCTAGCCTGTCAGCCTGCCCTTGAAAACAAGTAACATGCTTTCAGAGCTAGCCTGTCAGCCTTCCCTTGAAAACAAGCCACATGCTTTCAGAGCTAGCCTGTCAGCCTTCCCTTGAAAACAAGCCACATGCTTTCAGAGTTAGCCTGTCAGTCTTCCCTTGAAAACAAGCCACATGCTTTCAGAGCTAGCCTGTCAGCCTTCCCTTGAAAACAAGCCACATGCTTTCAGAGCTAGCCTGTCAGCCTGCCCTTGAAAACAAGCCACATGCTTTCAGAGCTAGCCTGTCAGTCTTCCCTTGAAAACAAGCCACATGCTTTCAGAGCTAGCCTGTCAGCCTTCCCTTGAAAACAAGCCACATGCTTTCAGAGCTAGCCTGTCAGCCTTCCCTTGAAAACAAGCCACATGCTTTCAGAGCTAGCCTGTCAGCCTGCCCTTGAAAACAAGCCACATGCTTTCAGAGCTAGCCTGTCAGCCTGCCTTTGTAAACAAGCCACATGCTTTCAGAGCTAGCCTGTCAGCCTTCCCTTGAAAACAAGCCACATGCTTCAGAGCTAGCCTGTTGACATTCTTGTATTAACTTGTCAGGGAATGATGTTCATTCTATTTTTAATATCAAACTATTTAAGTCTGTTCATTTATGCTTTCTAAATTTTTCACCTTTCACGCGATTGCTTCACATTTACTGTTCTTTTTTGTCACAAATTGAGATGATAATACTACATGGTGATATGGCCGAGGGTACGGGTCATTAATACCACATGGTGATCTGGCCGAGGGTACGGGTCATTAATACTACATGGTGATCTGGCCGAGGGTACGGGTCATTAATACTACATGTTGATATGGCCGAGGGTACGGGTCATTAATACCACATGGTGATATGGCCGAGGGTACGGGTCATTAATACCACATGGTGATCTGGCCGAGGGTACGGGTCATTAATACTACATGGTGATCTGGCCGAGGGTACGGGTCATTAATACTACATGGTGATATGGCCGAGGGTACGGGTCATTAATACCACATGGTGATATGGCCGAGGGTACGGGTCATTAATACCACATGGTGATATGGCCGAGGGTACGGGTCATTAATACCACATGGTGATATGGCCGAGGGTACGGGTCATTAATACTACATGGTGATATGGCCGAGGGTACGGGTCATTAATACCACATGGTGATCTGGCCGAGGGTACGGGTCATTAATACTACATGGTGATATGGCCGAGGGTACGGGTCATTAATACCACATGGTGATATGGCCGAGGGTACGGGTCATTAATACCACATGGTGATATGGCCGAGGGTACGGGTCATTAATACCACATGGTGATCTGGCCGAGGGTACGGGTCATTAATACTACATGGTGATCTGGCCGAGGGTACGGGTCATTAATACTACATGGTGATCTGGCCGAGGGTACGGGTCATTAATACTACATGGTGATCTGGCCGAGGGTACGGGTCATTAATACTACATGGTGATCTGGCCGAGGGTACGGGTCATTAATACCACATGGTGATATGGCCGAGGGTACGGGTCATTAATACCACATGGTGATATGGCCGAGGGTACGGGTCATTAATACCACATGGTGATATGGCCGAGGGTACGGGTCATTAATACCACATGGTGATCTGGCCGAGGGTACGGGTCATTAATACCACATGGTGATATGGCCGGGGGGACGGGTCATTAATACTACATGTTGATCTGGCCGAGGGTACGGGTCATTAATACCACATGGTGATATGGCCGGGGGGACGGGTCATTAATACTACATGGTGATCTGGCTGAGGGTACGGGTCATTAATACCACATGGTGATATGGCCGGGGGGACGGGTCATTAATACCACATGGTGATCTGGCCGAGGGTACGGGTCATTAATACTACATGGTGATATGGCCGAGGGTACGGGTCATTAATACCACATGGTGATCTGGCCGAGGGGACGGGTCATTAATACCACATGGTGATATGGCTGAGGGTACGGGTCATTAATACCACATGGTGATCTGGCCGAGGGTACAGGTCATTAATACTACATGGTGATCTGGCCGAGGGTACGGGTCATTAATACTACATGGTGATATGGCCGAGGGTACGGGTCATTAATACCACATGGTGATCTGGCCGAGGGGACGGGTCATTAATACCACATGGTGATATGGCTGAGGGTACGGGTCATTAATACCACATGGTGATCTGGCCGAGGGTACAGGTCATTAATACCACATGGTGATCTGGCCGAGGGTACGGGTCATTAATACCACATGGTGATATGGCCGAGGGTACGGGTCATTAATACCACATGGTGATCTGGCCGAGGGTACGGGTCATTAATACCACATGGTGATATGGCCGAGGGTACGGGTCATTAATACTACATGTTGATCTGGCCGAGGGTACGGGTCATTAATACTACATGGTGATATGGCCGAGGGTACGGGTCATTAATACCACATGGTGATCTGGCCGAGGGTACGGGTCATTAATACCACATGGTGATATGGCCGGGGGGACGGGTCATTAATACTACATGTTGATCTGGCCGAGGGTACGGGTCATTAATACCACATGGTGATATGGCCGGGGGGACGGGTCATTAATACTACATGGTGATCTGGCTGAGGGTACGGGTCATTAATACCACATGGTGATATGGCCGGGGGGACGGGTCATTAATACCACATGGTGATCTGGCCGAGGGTACGGGTCATTAATACTACATGGTGATATGGCCGAGGGTACGGGTCATTAATACCACATGGTGATCTGGCCGAGGGGACGGGTCATTAATACCACATGGTGATATGGCTGAGGGTACGGGTCATTAATACCACATGGTGATCTGGCCGAGGGTACGGGTCATTAATACCACATGGTGATATGGCTGAGGGTACGGGTCATTAATACCACATGGTGATCTGGCCGAGGGTACGGGTCATTAATACCACATGGTGATCTGGCCGAGGGTACGGGTCATTAATACCACATGGTGATCTGGCCGAGGGTACGGGTCATTAATACCACATGGTGATATGGCTGAGGGTACGGGTCATTAATACCACATGGTGATCTGGCCGAGGGTACGGGTCATTAATACTACATGGTGATCTGGCCGAGGGTACGGGTCATTAATACCACATGGTGATCTGGCCGAGGGTACGGGTCATTAATACTACATGGTGATCTTGCCGAGGGTACCGGTCATTAATACCACATGGTGATATGGCCGAGGGTACGGGTCATTAATACCACATGGTGATCTGGCCGAGGGTACGGGTCATTAATACTACATGGTGATATGGCCGAGGGTACGGGTCATCAATACCACATGGTGATATGGCCGAGGGTACGGGTCATTAATACCACATGGTGATATGGCCGAGGGTACGGGTCATTAATACCACATGGTGATATGGCCGAGGGTACGGGTCATCCTGTATTTGTATCAGTTATGGATCTCTCTCTATTTCAGGAAATAACAATAAGTAAAGGTGGTGGACCGTTAGGGTTGAGTATAGTTGGTGGTACGGATCATTCCAGTCAACCTTTTGGGTCCGACCAACAAGGCGTGTTTATATCAAAGGTGAGCATTTTGACGCCTACTACGATTTCAGGATTACGGGGGCCTAGGTGGCCCAGTGGGTTAGACCGTTAGTGTCACTCCTCAGTCACACACAGACCTTTTATCGATGCGGCGCAGGTTCAAATCACACTCACACCTAACAAAATTTTAAAAAATTCCGAGTAGATTTTTCAATTGCCAGGTACTTGGCTAAGGTCGAGGTTTCGGCCGGGCAAAGAGCCCAGTTTCTTCCCCCACTAAACCTGGCAACATTGCCATATAAGCGATATAATCTTGATTGTGACGTAAAACATCAATCAATTAAAAAAAAACATAAGCCTCTCAGCTGTGACATATTTGGATTGAGTCTTGATTTATCAATTTTATCTATGTGTCATTTCACTTGTGTTCTCAGATAACAGCTCAAGGTGGGGGTTACCGTCTGGGTAAACTGAGCAATGCCACCGTATCACTGAAGTAATCTTCAGTTCGTCATGAAATATAAATCAATGAATTGTTGTTTGTAATGATTTTTTAAAGCTTTATCTTTTGTAATTTTGACCTTCCAGATTGTTCCTGATGGTGCTGCAGCTAAAACAAATTTAAGAATAGGTGATAGAGTTTTAAAAGTAAGTTCAATTTAGAATAGGTGATAGTTTTAAAAAGGAATTTTAATTCTCACTCCGGTGGGACATTTTTTAAACAGGATCTTTTTCAGTTAACGGAACGAGATGGTCGCCAGGTTTTTTTCATCCTTTTGGCCAACACTGAGTCTGCTTTAATACCAGAGTAAATTTGCCAACACTGATATGCAATGAATGAATCTTAATTGGGTTTAAAAAGAAAAACAATGAAGGGTCCTCTGTGGTTCATTCAGAAGAGGGATTGTCTTTCACACCGACACATCCCTTCCGTTGATGTGGTCTGGGCTCAAATCACTCTCAGTGTCAAAAGAAGTTTTGATCAGATTTTCAATTGGTTGCCAGCTACCTTCAGGTTTCCAGGCCCCACTAAACCTGGCAGCTACCTGTGGGTTTCCAGGCCCCACTAAACTTGGCAGCTACCTGTGGGTTTCCAGGCCCCACTAAACTTGGCAGCTACCTGTGGGTTTCCAGGCCCCACTAAACTTGGCAGCTACCTGTTGGTTTCCAGGCCCCACTAAACTTGGCAGCTACCTGTGGGTTTCCAGGCCCCACTAAACTTGGCAGCTACCTGTGGGTTTCCAGGCCCCACTAAACTTGGCAGCTACCTGTGGGTTTCCAGGCCCCACTAAACTTGGCAGCTACCTGTGGGTTTCCAGGCCCCACTAAACTTGGCAGCTACCTGTGGGTTTCCAGGCCCCACTAAACTTGGCAGCTACCTGCGGGTTTCCAGGCGCCATTAAACTTGGCAGTTACTTGTGGGTTTCCAGGCTCCACTAAACCTGGCAGTTACCTGTGGGTTTCCAGTCCCCACCCAACCTGGCAGCTACCTGCAGGTTTCCAGGCCCCACTAAACCTGACAGCTACATGTGGGTTTCCAGGCCCCACTGAACCTGGCAGCTACCTGTGGGTTTCCAGGCCCCACTAAACCTGGCAGCTACCTGTGGGTTTCCAGGCCCCACTAAACCTGGCAGCTACCTGTGGGTTTCCAGCCCCCACTAAACCTGACAGCTACCTGCGGATTTCCAGGCCCCACTAAACCTGGCAGCTACCTGCAGGTTTCCAGGCGCCACTAAACCTGACAAAGACCAACACATTAGGAGTGAAATGATCTAGAGGATGTTGTAAAACAATATTCCAAACTTTATTATTTTGTAAATCTATCAACGAACTAACCACCACATTTTTCTGAAGGTTTTAAGAAATTATTTATTTGTATGTGTTGAGGTAAATAGTCTATTTGTATTTTGCAGGTAAATGGTAAAGATGTATCCTCCTCCACTCACCAGGAGGCTGTCATGGCGTTGATCTCACCTGCCTTTGAAATTAATCTAACAATTAGACATGACCCGCCCCCAGAAGGGTTAAAGGTCAGCCTCTTTTCATCTTCAAATTTTGTAGCTTTATTTATGGAGTTATTTTAGTTACTCTGCAACTGGCTTTGTTCTTAATCTATTGAATGAAAAATCAGCTTTCAAAAGTACAATGTTTCCCAGTCAGCTTAATAAATAGGCTTGGCCAAACAGCAATACTTTTTGATTCAACGGTGTAAGGCTTGTTTCAACAGCAAATATTTAGTTTTGAATGACCCTGTGTTAAACACAAACAAAAGGTATATTATGTGACCATTTCATCCTTGCTTTGGGAAATTCTCACTGAATGACCCTGTGTTAAACACAAACAAAAGGTATATTATGTGACCATTTCATCCTTGCTTTGGGAAATTCTCACTGAATGACCCTGTGTTAAACACAAACAGAAGGTATATTATGTGACCATTTCGTCCTTGCTTTGGAAAATTCTCACTGAAAGAACTTACCTGTAATTTGTGTGTTTTTTTTCAGGAGCTCTCTGTACATAAAATGCCAGGTGAAAAATTAGGTATGAGTATAAAGGGTGGTTCTCGTAGTTACCCTGGCAACCCTTTAGACAAATCTGATGAAGGTATATTTATTTCTAAGGTAAGAATTATTTATCGTTATACTTTAAATGTTTTGACGCCCTTTGTGGATCAGCTGGTTAAATTTACGTGATGTGTCACATTTCTCGCTCTTCCCTCGTGCTAAATGTGAGCCTGTAATGTTCTAACACCAAAGTTTTGGTTGAATTTAAACAAAACTGAATAAACTGCTGTTAAAACCGAACCATACATTTCTGCGACAGGAATCAATCAGTCGACCTATTGATTTGTGCATTTCTTTACTCAAAGTTAAGCAGGGGATGCTCTGAGAAAACAGCCCACAAAAGCTTAGAATTCATACAGTTTTTAATGCTGATTTTTACTTTTCTATTTCAGATTAACGATGATGGTGCTGTAGCTAGAGACAGTAGATTAACTGTAGGACAAAGGATTTTAGAGGTATGGAAACAAACATTATTAGTTACAGGCTTTGTTTGAGGGGGGATACGGAAATATATGGGCGTCAGTAAACGAATTTACTGTTTACTGACCCCATGTATTTCCGTATCAAGCTTCGAACAAACCCTGTCACAAATTTATCCCACCGAAGACGTAAATTGTTGGACTTCCAGGCCATGTTCCTTAGAACTCAGAAAGTGGTGTTCTATTGTATGGTGGGAGCAAACTTCACTGACCAGTGTCTTGACGTCACAAGTCATCCATGGTAGTCGCCCTGTATGGGTCTGCACGGCAAAGTAATATGGATAATACAAGGTTTTCAAGTGACTGGTTTCAACCAAATGAAAGGAAGTATTTAGTTTGAGGTAGGATCAAGAGTTAGCCCCCTTTGCCTATCTTTGTGGATAAGCAGTTTAGACTATAAAGTGTCATGGGCTGCCATAATTTCTGATTTTCAAGAAAAGTTGAGCGTTTTAAGTACCTTGAGAAACTATAGGATTAATGTTGAAATAAAAACTCAAATCCATTAAACTTCACCTTTTGATTTTCCCCTAGGTAAATGGTGTTAGTTTATTAAGTGCTTCACATCAAGAGGCTGTTCGAGCTTTACGAAGTGTCGGAGAAGAAATGAGAATAATGGTATGTCAGGGCTATGATCCGACCGACGTAGATTTAGGGTCACCAGTCACGCCTCTAGGGGGAGTTATGGACAAGTCACGATACGATTCCACATCAAGCCTTGATCGAGAAGACGAACAGTTAGTTATAAAACAGGTCAGTTAATTTACCTTCAAATGAAAATTGTGGGACTTTTAATATTTAATATTTATTTAATATATAGATTTAATATTTTGCTGAAAAGTTTACTAAGTTTTACTGAAATTTTGGTATTGGATTGTCATTTGAGTTGTTTTTTTAACCGACGGCAAAATGTAGCAGACAGCATTAATTGGTACTAAAAAATACAACAGAGATTTACTTCGCATATGTACTGCAGCAGCCGAGGGCACAAAACTTTTGAGTCTCCACTTTGAATCATTCCAAAATAGTCGGAGGATTTATTTACATGTTGGATGCCGAATTTCAATAGGATGTGTAAATTTGCTTGGAGATTTTACAATATCCTGTAACAGGTGACGTTTGGCTGATTCAGTCACTCATTGAAATATTTCTTCTCATAACATCAGAAGTGAGAACAAAAGACGCCCAGTCATCTGTACGTTATATAAAAATGTATTTTACTTTCCAGGATCGTGTTCTTAAGGAAAAGCCTCTCACTCAAAATATCCCTAATAGCACTCAGGTAAGACTTCCAGTCAAATATTCATACACAACTTTTATCTAATTACCGCCGAGCCTGATGACGTCATACAGATTTACACAAAGCTTTCTGGGTAAAATGTACCTCAGTTCGCCATTATGTTAACCGGTACTTATAAAGTTATAATATGTCACTTCCTTGGAAAACATTGATGACATAACGTATTTAAAAGTTGATACTGATAGAGTTATGAAAACGACATGCTGTATACTGAACAGCACGTCTTAAATAAACGGCGTCAAAAGATCTGGCACCTTTTCGATACAACATTTTTCCCTCCGCCATTTTATAAAATTATGTGAATATCCCGCAATCTCCCGAAATGCTTTGCGTGCAATTAGCAAGTGACGTCATCAAGCAATCAGTCAAATAACTGATGTATTTAGTCACCTTCAAGATTATTTCATTAATATAACAATTTAGCCCAGTTGAGTCCGGGATGAAATCAGATATGCCTGGAGGGAACCTGACCCATTCCAAGTTATGGTAACCGTTCCACATTAGATATTCCAGTGATAACCCCATAAGATAGTGGGGTTTGAACTTGTAGCCCAATGATGGAAAGCATGTGGCACAGTGAACCCTTTCACTTAAATCATAATGCATAATTAAAAAAGCTCATAGTTAAGTCCATATAAACTCGTTTTTACTACCCACAGTTCCACAGTCTTTCTTCAAATCAATCACTGTCATTGTTATGTTGTTTTTCAGTCATCATCCGACCCTGTCCATTCATCTCCTGCTCATAAATCTGATCATGTGATCAATGCACCTCAAGTGGTAAGTCCATTCTCATTGGTTTATATATAGAGCCAATCAGCAGGCTTTTTGCATCTAGGAACCAATCAACAAAGCCCTTACATCCATGTACCAAACAGCAAAGCCCTTGCATCCATTTACCAATCAGCAAAACTGTTACATTATTGAACCAATCAACTGAGCTCTTACATCAGTGAACCAATCAAAAAAACTAATATCTATGAACCAATCAACAAAGTTTATACATCATGAGTGAAACTTCAAATTCCCAATCGACAGAATTCTACAATACAAATATAAAGTTGGGAGGCTGGTTGCATTTTGCTTTTACCTTGAGTTGTTTTGTTTGTTATTGTACATTTTGAGTTTCATTTCATTTCCGTTATTGTTTGATATTCGATCTTTAATGACATGCACAATTTGTTAAACCATTCAAGGTGAATTATTGTTTTTTTGTTTTTTGTTCCCTTTTAGTTTGATTGTTAACTAACACCATCTTGGCTCTCCTCTCAATTCCTTTTCTTCTTTATTAAGCTGTCAGCTTATTTCTCACATCATGCTTGATTTCTTCACATGTGTCTTCTTGAATTGCTCATGTTGTTTTAGTGGCCCTCGTACAAAGCTTCAAATTTTGTTTGTTTGTTTTTCTCTGCATTTGAACCCTAATTTAAAATGCTTTAATGATTAACACATGGTTTCATTGCCAGCATGTCGTTTCACAAATGAATATAAATTAACATTTTCTCAAACAAGGATTAGAAGTCATTATTTCATAAATACGTGGGATCATTTGCTTTTTAGGAGTTGTTACCCAAGCGGCGGAACCGGTCAGGCTATTTTTACTGTATTCATCGCTCCCGGTCAGGCTATTTTCCCTGTATTCATCGCTCTCCTGCACTTAAAGTCACTATCTGCTCGTAAAATATCATCCTAAGATAGGATACTTTGTGAAACAGCACCTTATACATCGTCCTCCATCTAAAATCTCCCAACACAGACAACAAAAAAACCTAAAATCTTCATCCTAAAACAGACAAAAACAAGCAAGCATATAAACTCATTAATATCAGGGGCCTCGGTGGTCCAGTCGGTTAGAGTGATTGTCCCTCAGTCTCGCACAGGCCATCCATTGATGCGGCATGGGTTTGAATCCCACTCAGACCAAATAAAAATGTTAACCCTGTTAAGGGTTTACCCAGGGTCTCCCAATATGCCGCCATATAAGTAAAGTAATCTAAAGTGTGGCTTAAAGCATCAATCTATCCTAGCAATAACAAAGAAGAAAAAGGAATTCATAAAAATAAAATCTATTGGAGCGAGGAAAGCTCACAGTCTTTGTTTTCATTTGTAGTGCACAATGTTTTTGTTTGATTCTTTTGTCAACACATAACCATAATGTGTGACATTCAGCATCAGTCAATCAATCAATCAATCAATCAATCAATTATTTAATAAGTATTTAAGAAATTTACAAATATTGTTTTTTTTTACCTCCCTGGGTTGATATATTCTGTGAAATATTTGCTACCATGAATTGAACAGCATTCATGTATCTTTTGAATAGTGTGTTGGACGTATTTCCAACATTGGATATTACAATACAGATCATGTGCATGTTCTATTTGACTTTGTACTAATGACGTTTTATGTGAAATAAACTCTTTTCAAAAGTGATCACTTTCCATTAAATAAAAATAACAAAAAAAGAATGCATATTGAGTTTTAATTTTAATATTTCAGTTATTAATAAGCCAATACCAACATACTGTGGTGGTTAAAATGTTCAGATTTATATGCATATAAAACTACAACTAGCAATAAAACAAACATCAGAAATTACACAATCATAAGAATGTTGCTTGAATATATACAGTTTGCTTTAGAAAGGTCAAGTGTCACAATTGTCTTGTTTCCGGGGTTTCCTCTGGTTATGAGCGGGGGCCTCCCTGGCTCAGTAGGTAGAGCCAGGGGCCTCCGTGGCTCAGTAGGTAGAACGTTGGACGCTCAATCCGAACAGCCTTCCACCAATGGGACGCGGGTTCGAATCCCACTCGGTCCAAAAAAAAAATTGGAAAATTTTCTGTGCTTTTCCTATGTGGGATGGTTGCCAGTTACCACCGGAAGGTTGTGGGTTTCCTCCGGGCATAGAGCCCGATCTCCTCCCACAATAAAACTGGCAATGCCACCATATAAGTGAAATAATCTTGAGCGCGGCGTAAAACACCAAACAATCAATCTGGTTGTATTACATCTTCGCAAGCCAGGTCAAAATCTTCATATCCCCATTCCGTGTTTTACCTTGGCGGACTACTCCACTCCAACCCGTAAATCGAACAGCGCCCACTGGTGAGAATGTAAGAGTTGTCTTTCCTAGACTTACAGAGTCTTGGCCAATCAGCACTCGTTAAACAAAAGTTCAAGGTGTACACAGCCGGCATTACGTTATTTTCAGTGTAAGTGCCCGAGGATTTGATTAGCTGCGAGAAGTTTTACTCGCATCCAATCAAAACGAGCTGTTCGATTTACGGGTTCAAATGGAGTAATCCGCCAAGGTAAAACACGGAATGGGGACATGCAGATTTTATCTTGGCTAGAGAAGATGGTTGTATTAGGGATCTCCACATGCTCAATGACAGCACTGGGGACAGAAATTGGGTGGAATTCTCTCGAGACCCCCACTCTGTATGTTATATCTAGCTATTACATGCTCAATGACAGCGTTGGGGACAGGAATTGTGTGGAATTCTCTCGAGACCCCCACTCTGTATGTTATATCAAGCTATTACATGCTCAATGACAGCGTTGGGGACAGGAATTGTGTGGAATTCTCTCGAGACCCCCACTCTGTATGTTATATCAAGCTATTACATGCTCAATGACAGCGTTGGGGACAGGAATTGTGTGGAATTCTCTCGAGACCCCCACTCTGTATGTTATATCAAGCTATTACATGCTCAATGACAGCACTGGGGACAGGAATTGTTTGGAATTCTCTCAAGACCTCCACTCTGTATGTTATATCTAGCTATTACATGCTCAATGACAGCGTTGGGGACAGGAATTGTTTGGAATTCTCTCGAGACCCCCACTCTGTATGTTATATCAAGCTATTACATGCTCAATGACAGCGTTGGGGACAGGAATTGTGTGGAATTCTCTCGAGACCCCCACTCTGTATGTTATATCTAGCTATTACATGCTCAATGACAGCGTTGGGGACAGGAATTGTTTGGAATTCTCTCGAGACCCCCACTCTGTATGTTATATCTAGCTATTACATGCTCAATGACAGCGTTGGGGACAGAAATTGTTTGGAATTCTCTCGAGACCCCCACTCTGTATGTTATATCAAGCTATTTATCGACATCTTAGTTCGTCACACAAACAATGTTGTCATGTGACATGACATCAGTAACAACAAACGTGTTACGATAATTAAGTATGTTGTCTTGTTTAAGTGACACTACAAGGCAAAGTAACCCTGTTCTATTATATCAGCTTTTGGAAAATGATTTTCAACCTCTCTCTGTTTTTATAGTTCAGGATTGAGAAATTATTCAAAATTGCATGTACGAAATTTGAAGAAAAAAAAAAACAACCCAAAAACTTTCTTGTAAAAAGGCGGATATTTAAAGTGGTATTAGCTGCCAAAACAACATTCTGAAATTATCTGCTATTTTATTTCCAGAAGTACAAATTTAGAGGTGCTACTGGTTTAATGAATGTGTGGGAATGTCTTTATTATTTCAATCTTGTTTACTTTTCGAAATCCAACGTTAATGGTTTAGTTGGTTGATGAACTTTAAACCTTCTTATTGTCTTGACGATCAAAATTTATGAAAACTGTGAATTTTGCCACTTTTTTCATAAATTTGAATGCTCAACATAATTAAAAAATAAAAATAAAAAAACTAGACAATTAACGGAATGAAAATATAGAGGCTGTCACCTGTACAAATGGAAATAGTTTTCGAAAAATAAATAAAATGTACTTATCCCAGTTACCATGACGTTCATTCATTTTAGGTTAAAACTCTAAACAGTTGAGACACCCCTTTATAAACAACCTTGCAATTTGCTCTTCTAAAGAAAAATAGCCGAGAACTTCCAAAATTGTGTTTAACCAAAAGATATCATCATTTTAGTAGCTTATCCTACTTAAAAGTGGCAACAGCTGTCAGAAATTTATACAATTTCATTGAAACAGAAATGTCTAAATTAACATCACATTTATTAAAAAGTGCAATGTTGGATATGTAATCAGCAACAAAAACCATAAAATGTACTCTAACACCGCGGTTATTTGACTTATAAGCTTGCGTTTGTAACGGTTATTACCTTTATCAATATTTTTTATTTCCTGGTGGTTTAGTTTTTCAAACTACTTCAAACGCTCAACTTTTCCTTATCAGAAATATCCACATTTTGACGGCTCATGTTACTTTACGAAATGATATCCTCTTTATATCTCACTTTCAACCCTAATCTCTGTTGAAACTTGCTCTTTCTTCTAACTGACTAACAATTGCATGGTTCTTGTTTGACGTTTTTTGCACGTTTTTCTTATATCCAGCCTCCCAAACCTAAACCTCGGCCTTCCTTACCACCTAAACCCAGCGGACTGGTAAGGGATGATAGTTCGGACCCTATAAAGCAGTCACGATTGCCGGCAGCTCAACCTGCAGAAGTTAATCCCGCTACACTGACATCGCCTATTTCACCCGATGAAGTGGACCCCATAAAACAGTCCCGATTGCCGGCAGCCCGGCATACAACAGTAGCAAAACAACCGGGCACGTACAGTCAGTACATGTCTCCCAATGTAGTTGCGTCGCCGCCCAAACCTGAAGTTAAAGCACCTATATTTGATCCACGCAAACAAGCCCGTCAACCCTCCGCATCTTATAAGGTAATGTATAGCTTTATCGCAAACATTTTTGTAGGTTCAAGTCTTTCATCACATCGATGTATTACCATTAAACTGGGGAATTTTTTGTAAACATTTGTATGGCACATTTAGCTGGCTAAGCGGTAAAGTTAAATCCTAACAACTTAGGAACCGTTCCCAACAGGGCTGGGTAGCTCAGTTGGTAAAGCGGTGGGACGGTAACCCTAAGTCGTGAGTTCGACCCTAAGTCGTGAGTTTCAGTTTTACTTAAAGTACTGTTAGCTTTACCTCCCGTTGTCCATTACAACATCAGTTTTACTGAAAGTACTGTTAGCTTTACCTTCCGTTGTCCATTACAACATCAGTTTTACTGAAAGTACTGTAAGCTTTACCTCCCGTTGTCCATTACAACATCAGTTTTACTGAAAGTACTGTTAGCTTTACCTTCCGTTGTCCATTACAACATCAGTTTTACTGAAAGTACTGTTAGCTTTACCTCCCGTTGTCCATTACAACATCAGTTTTACTGAAAGTACTGTTAGCTTTACCTTCCGTTGTCCATTACAACATCAGTTTTACTGAAAGTACTGTTAGCTTTACCTTCCGTTGTCCATTACAACATCAGTTATCTTTGTAGCTAACGGAAAAATAATCTAGTCGCTTATCTCCAAGCCAAGTCTGGGTCATGAAAGTATCTTTATCTAAATTATCCCATTATTGTGGTGTTTAGTGTGTCAATTAATGAAGTATTGAATAACACTAAACAGTCTTCTCTTGAGTGATACAATACTGCACCCCTTTTTGAAATATCATTAAATATTTAATGTGTTTCTGCTTGTTTTTCACAATAGCTTGGATTTTATAATATTGTAAAAAAAATCCGCATATTCTCTTCAGTTAAGAATTCAGGCCCATGTGTCAATCCTCTTTTTGAAATATTTGTTGAATTTGATTGACGTATGTGGAAGGGTTGCCAGGTAACCACTGAAGGTTGGGGTTCCCCGGCAAGCAAAGAGCCAGGTTTCCTCCCCCACTTAACTTGGCAACACCGCCATATAAGTGAAATAATCAATTTAATTTTACACAAAACAATTTATTATAAAATACGTATTTATATTCAGTGAAGAAATATTGGGATTTGCCCCTTAATCAATTTCATGAATTTGTCCATTTCTCATATATAAATGAAATATAATTCCATTGGCTAAAGCCAAACTCGTGTATCTCTTCAACCTAACAATATTGTCATGGGTTTATTACAAAAACCTATGATTGTAAGTAAAGGTCTAAATGATTTATGAACACAAAAACATATGGGCACAGGGAAAATCTTCTTATCTAAAATAAATGTGTCCAATGCTATTTGATCAGTATCATCTGTTTTTGAAGAAATGTGTCACTGTGTACGAGTTCCTGCAATATGAGCTAATTTGACACAATAGCTACATTGTATGATAAATGCTGTTGAATAAGCGCCAGCCTCCATCTGCCTCATCTGGGAATTGATTACTTGAGAAACTGCATCAGTTCTGGCCACAAAGCTAGAGAAATCAATACATGGTATTGTGGGTGTAGTCTAGGGCTGGCTGGGAAACTTGAGGCAAACCTTACTGAGGCTAGCTCTTCTCATAAAGCCTGGTCCATATTCTGTCGTTTAGGGCGTGTGAGTCAGACATTTTACCAACCACAAAGACTTGCCGGCTTTTCCTCTTGCCATACTTCATGCTTAAGGATTTTTCTCTTGTGATTCCTCTATTTTAACAACCATGTCGGTAGGTTTTCTGAAATATCTCTTCTATTCACAGTTTAGGTTAAACATACAGATAGCAAAATTAATGGTTGCAAGCACCTGTCAAATTTGTCTGTATTATGTTTTAATGTACATTTAAATATTCCGTTTTGCTGGTCCATGCAGCTTATATTCTCCATACATATATAAACAGCTGGAGGATTTTGTTTTTACTAGTATAAATTTCCTTAAGCATTTCAGAATTTGTTCTTATAATATATGCCTTATGCTTCTCTCGTGTATTGACCAACATGTATGCCTGTTCACTTCAGTTTGGCTGGTCCGTGTAGCTTATATTTTCCATATAATTACTAAATTATCCTTGCAAGCTTAAAGAAAGGTATAATTGTTGCAAGTATAAATATGGCCTAGCGTTTGTCCCCATAATGTACCCCTTACACTGCAGTTCTATGTCCACTTACTTGTGTGTTCTTAAACCTAAAACTATCAGGATAAAAACATAGTTAGTAATGTTAACTATTGTGTTAGCACATTGTCTGTGTCAGTATGAAGAGCTTCCATTGTCTATTACTGTGTCAGTGTAAATATCCTACATGTAAGCATTATCCTTTCCGTTGAACTGAAATTTTCACCAGTTGCCTGTAGACTTATTGAGCTGGTAGCCATGTTGCTGTCAGACGCTTATGTTAATTTCGCCAAAAGACAATGAACACTTTCTGATTTAATTTATCCCCAGGCAAATTATACTTTTCATTGTTAAAATAATATATGTCTGTCTGGTGCCCCCCCCCCCCCCCCCCCCAAAAAAAAAAAAAAATTAGGAATGAATATTTAGCATTAATAATTCTGTGGTAACTCACATCAGGTTTGTTAACAAAATCTTGTTGTTGAAGAGAAACGATATCCAAGGATATCAATTTTAGTTTTATTGCAGTCTTTTGATCCTTGAAAGTCTTGGAAAAAATCCCAAGATTCTAGGGGTAAATATGTTGTAGAAAACCATGTGTTATCAAAATATATGCTCTCATTGATGTGTCCATAAATCTGGTAGTATAATAACTTGACTATCTGTGTTTTACAAGATTAAGGGTGTTTAACAGACGTTATCGAGAGTGCGGAAAGCTTCCATTCTAAATAGCAGACAATAATTTAATCTGGCTTTGCAAAGATTATCTGAAATATGGCTGTTTATACAGCTGAAACTTGAAATGAGTGTTGAATACTAAACATTCCTTGAATACTAAACATTCCTTGAATTTCATAGAATTTGAAATTTTTAAGGCTATTTGAGTAGATTTTAGCTCTCATGGTATGAAATAGTCCTTGACCAGTAGTGAATGCACAGACATTGTAGGGCACTGAAGATACTCTGCTGTGAGCACTAGCCAAGGTGGGCCCAAGGCACATGTCATACACTGGATGGGCAAATAGTGCCTGGTTATGACAGGCACAGGGCACTAGCCATGATGGGCCCAAATCACATGTCATACACTGGATGGGCAAATAGTGCCTGGTTATGACAGGCACAGGGCACTAGCCAAGGTGGACCCAAGGCACATGTCATACACTAGCTGGGCAAATAGTGCCTGGTTATGACAGGCACAGGGCACTAGCCAAGGTGGACCCAAGGCACATGTCATACACTAGATGGGCAAATAGTGCCTGGTTATGACAGGCACAGGGCACTAGCCAAGGTGGGCCCAAGGCACAGGTCATACACTAGCTGGGCAAATAGTGCCTGGTTATGACAGGCACAGGGCACTAGCCATGGTGGGCCCCAGTCACATGTCATACACTAGATGGGTAAATAGTGCCTGGTTATGACAGGCACAGGGCACTAGCCAAGGTGGGCCCAAGGCACATGTCATACACTAGATGGGCAAATAGTGCCTGGTTATGACAGGCACAGGGCACTAGCCATGGTGGGCCCAAGGCACAGGTCATACACTAGCTGGGCAAATAGTGCCTGGTTATGACAGGCACAGGGCACTAGCCAAGGTGGGCCCAAGGCACAGGTCATACACTAGCTGGGCAAATAGTGCCTGGTTATGACAGGCACAGGACACTAGCCATGATGGATACTGAATTCAATGGTCTCCATTTCAGTTTCCCCAAAAGCTTCCAACTATCAACTTATTGAAACTTTGAGTGGATTAAACTGTCAGCCAGTCTTACATGGATTAGATAAGAGACCAGTGTATTTGAACACCGTCTTCATAAAACATTTCTGTCACACGGGTTATTAAAATCGATAATTTTGCCCTCCTGTACAAGACAGGCTCAGGGGCATCATCATAATTAACAGTTCTTCTGCTGTTAGCTCCCTTTAATACGTTTTATTTCCATTAGTAGAACTCTTCACGAGTGGGACAGTCTCCTTCTCATTATAATGCAAAGCAATACAAACAATGAAATAGTTCTATTTACAGATAATTTCATTAAGTTTTAAGGAATTATTTATATCTTTCTATTTTTATTTTTACTACCTGAGGTAAAATCCAAAGAAATATATTGATCTAATAGCGTGTCAACAGTTTTCTGTACAATTCTCCATTCATTTAACACAAGGCCTGTCCCAGAAATTTTGCAAAAGGGGAGAAATGCTTTCTCCTTTCAATAGAAAGCACAGCAAGGGGAGTAACTTTTCCTTGATGGAAATATAACGCATTGTAAATCATCTTTGTTTTAGAGTCCGGGAGAAGCAACAGAGCATATGTCTTTTGTGCAGCGGAAAAAGTTCTTCGAAAAGGAAATAGAAGACCATAAAAAACCTACACAAACACAAAGTGAGTGTTTTACAACTTTGTAGATTTTGTTCTTTTTATTAACCAACCATATGTGTTTGACTAAGTATGAGTCAGGCAAAAACTTGACGGTTTTTATGAAATTGAATTATTTGTGTAAAAAGTATACCTCTTTGAATTCAGCCCGATATACTTTCTGGCGGTCGGGGGTTTCTTCTCGACAAGCCCCACTAAACCTGGCAATGCTGCCATATAAGTGAAATAATCTTGAGTACAACGTAAGACAACAATCAATCTTTGATGGATTTATCTTCAGCTGGTTGATTTAAAATCCAAATATGGCAGCAGAATTTCCTGAAAACTGTTAGAGCTGTTTAATATCAACTACATTGTACTGTGTTTTTGGTTCAATTCCAACTAAAACCACTGAGATTAAATCTAATTCTGAATGCGTTATCATTGTCTATGGTGAACTCAGTTTGCCATTATAAATGGTAGTCTTATCAAATATCATGTGCTTTTCTGTAACTAACTAGATGTTCTAATAAACAACCATTTTAGATTTGTCTTTTACTAACAGTTAGTTATCATGCACTAACATGTGTTTTTCCCAAACTAATCAGGCACTGATTGTTAATTTCCGCTATGACATGCTTGAAGGGCAGAGTTAGCAAGTGCTTTTTCTCTCTAATATCAAATAGAACGATATATTTAAAATAGAATTGTTCCACCTAAGTGTTGCGAGCTTTGTTCGACGTCCAATTGGACCAAGGAAACACTAGATGTAGGTGGAGTTTCCTGGAGTTTTTTCTCTCTCTAAAATCACATGTAGAACGATATGTTTGAAATAACGGGTTTTGTTCCAGGCTAAGTTGGAAACACTACATGCAGGTCAAGAGTTGTGACTCTGTCCGTACAGCGATAGTCTGCCACAGACCTCCCATGTATGGCCTGTGGGTTTGAATCCGACTCAATTCATAATAATACTGAAAACTAAATTTGGCCACATCTGCATATAGTCATGTGGTTGCCAGTTACCAGCAGAAGGTCGTAAGTTTCCGCCGAGGATAAGACCGGTTTACTCCCACAATAAAACTGGCAACGCCGCCATTTAAGTGAAATAATCTTGAGTGCTGCGTAAAACACCAAACAAAACCTCAATCAGTCTATTAATTCTATGGATCTGACTTTTACACATGCTTGACGTGGTCACTTCGCAAAACCTGAATGAGTATCTAACCACTAAAGCACTCACTACATAATGGCGTCCCTCCCCAACTCTTGTCAACTGATACTAACCCTAAAATTACTAAAAACTTTTCAGAAAAACAGTTTAGTTATTTAGCCGATCATGAGATTGCCCGAATGAGGCAAGAAGAAGGTAAATTCTGTCGACAAATATTTTCTGTTGTTTTCGTGTGATGTCATTTTGTTAACAGGCACAGTTGCATGTGAATTCCGTGCCAGTTTTACTCAACATCAGTATTTTGGTATTAATATTGTGCAAATGTTATGTGTGCTTTTTTGATTCAAGCAAATGTATTTTGAGGTTTATATTTGTGGAATTGTAATATTGAATTGGACGCCTTTTTTCCTTATAGTCAAGTGTCTTAAGCTTTCGTTGCGTCCTCAAGTTTTTTTATGGTTGATAAATATACTTATTTTTTCATTTTTCACTTTTGATTTCGTAGATTTTTATATTTATTTTTTTTAGTTATTCTTACTATTATTTGCCATTGCATCAGTTAGCATGGACTCATTGTGTCAGTACTCTGTTTGAAATTAATTTTGTCGTTTATTCAGTGTTTATGAGTTTTTATGAAATGAAAGATTTTAAGGGTAGACATTGATGCTCAAAAATGATAAATGTCTAAATTTCTAAAAGCTTTATGATTCATCGGGCATTGTAATTTTACTCGAGTTTTTGGCTCTGCATTGTTATTTCGCTGATTAGACCAGTGTGTCACATGTCTAAGTCCACTTGCACAATGCCTTTCGGGCCTTCCAACCAGGGGGGCATCAATGGTCAACCGGTAGAGTAATTGTATCTTGAGCCAAAAAAGACCTTCAATTGCTGAGTCATAGGTTTCAATCCAACTGGCATGAGCTGTCAAAATGCACACTTTTTTCATAATTTCTGATCGTCATGACAGTAAGAGACTTTGAAGGCCATCGAAAAACTAAATGATTGGCGTTGGAATGAGGAAAATCCATACAGTATGTGACCTGTACGAACCGAAAACGTGTTCGAAAAGTAAACAAAATTTTGAGTAACCGGGACGCCCATTCATTCATTCATTCTTAGCCAAAGTTAGTTCAAAACAATACTTTATCTTACATTTTCAAGACTAGAAGCACTAAAAAGCTTCTGAATTATATGTCTTGAGAAAAATAGCCAATAATTTCAACATTAAACGTCAAAATATCAACATTTTGGCAGCTCATGCCACTTTAATGCACATGAAATTGACAAATTTTTGGGAGGATTTTTCCCTTGATGGCTGTCCGTAAGAGCTGCTAGGTACTAACCAAAGGTCCGGGATCTCCTCCGGGCAATGAGCCCAGCTTTCTCCCCAATAAACCTGTCATCCACGCCATGTAAGGGAAGTAATCATGAGTGTGGTGTAAAACATCAATCCGATCTTCTCAGCTGAAAGAGGAATATTCTCTCACGTAGACACGAACATTCAAACAATGGGCCGTAGATTCCAATCCAACTTTGTGTAAAACAGTTTGGAAAAATTCTGATGGATTTTCATTCATCAGCCAGGTACCTGCTTAAGGTCAGGGGTTTTCTCTGAGCAAAGAACCGGGTTTCCTTCCCAAGTAAACCTGGCACCGCCCCCATTTAATTTACATGATCTGGAGTGTGGTGTGAAAAATCAATGAATCAACAGTTTCACTGAAATCTAATCAATTTACAATCTCTGTTTACTAATGACCTTTACCCCTGATTAACATTTAACCTTTGACCCCTTGCTTAACTAACCTCTAACCTCTGTGTCTGTCTGTGTGTCTCTTTCTTCCAGAACAAAAAGCCTGCAGTATGACTCAGCAAGAACTGCTTACTTATGTTACAGGCCAAGAGGCCGACTCGGACCATACTGAGTACGACAAGGTTTTACTATCAAGGTGAGCTGAATGTTCAATCACTCTTAACATATCTTTTAATGGCATTTGGAAGTTGAAATGTTACAATAAGGTGAAGAAATACTTATGGATAACAACTTCTTGGTTCTTTGGGTGACGACGTTAAGAACTACATCGGAATGTCGTCACCCAATAAACCAAGAAGTTGTTAAGTAATAAGTAATTCTTCACCTTATCGTTCTTAACATGTCATATGAAAATTTACTAATGTAATAAAAATTATCCACAATCAAATTCAGGTTCGAATCCCACTCAGTCCCCCCAAAAATTGGACTGTTTTCTGACTGGGTTTTCACTCAAACGACCTATGTGGGATGGTTACCAGTTACCACCAGAAGGTCGTGGGTTTCCTCTGGGCATAGAGCCCGGTTTCCTCCCACAATAAAACTGGCAACGCCGCCATATAAGTGAAATAATCTTGAGCGTGGCGTAAAACACCAAACAATCAATCGGCCCAAATGTTTTTTTTAAAATAAGTAAAGCTCAGATACGAGCTAATATTAAATGCAGGTTTCCATGATGAGTTACTTTACATGTCACCACTGTAGTTCACATTTACAGTTAACTTCTCTGGTTTTACTATATTAACCATCCTGTTTTGAATCTATTCCTTTCACAGTGTAGGCCCTAGGTAATAATAACTCATGATTTTAAATACTTTGGTACTACTATTGTGACCTTGCATGATAATAAACTATAAAACTTGTCAACATTGGTATATTGAGTTTGCATGAGGAGCTAGGGCTGAATTTTGCTGTTGTAGCTGTCAACTTGCCATTGTAATCGTTTTTTCAACCATCTTGAATTTTGAGAATATTGTTAATTTTTTTATTGCTTGGTATATGTGTGGGACGGAGGGATTAAAAGGTGTATTCTTTAAGTGGCATGAGGCATGTTTTGGGAAAATTAACTTGTGTAATAATTAGGTACCTTTCTTTTTTACGTTGTCAGCTTGTGATGTTATTTAGTAATTTCCAGCCGTTGAAATTTTCTGAATTTATATAATAGATGTAATAATTTTGAGTACGCCGTTTAACATTATTTAACTGAAAAGACCTGGCCACCTACATAGGTTTATATAATAAATGAAAGAAAGTCTTAATCCTATGATCGGTTTATGTTGCATGGTGGAAATCCTGCGAAAGTAATTGCAATTAAAGTCTTTCTGCTAAATATGTGCTCGTGGTAAATTTGCTTTTGCAGCTGCTTTTCTTGGAACGGGAAATCCATGCAGGGCTCATTCGCCAAAGTGATAGTATCTTAGTCTGACATAGACCTTCCATTGATGTGCTGCGGCTTCAAATCACACTCAAAGCAAATAAAACTTGAACAATTTCTGAGTGGATTTTTCACTCGGTTGTCGTAAGTGGAAGAGTTGCCAGGCACTCACCAAAAGACGGGGGTTTTCTCCGAGCAATGAGCCTGGTTTCCTCCACCACTAAACCAGGCAACGCCACCATTTAATTGAGTAATCTTGAGTGCGACGTTAAACACCAGTCAATTGTTTTCCTTGGGCTAAGAAGGTCGTGGGTTTCCTCCCGGCATAGATCCCGGTTTTCTCCCACAATAAAACTGGTAACACCACCATATAAGTGAAATAATCTTAAGAGTGGCATAAAACATCAATCAATCAATCGTTTTACTTGGGCTAAGATTCTGGTTTTCTCCCCTCTGCAGAACTGGCAACGCAGCCAAACAAGTGAAATAATCTTGAGGGCAACATGAAACACAACATATGAATTAGTACCTGATTGTGCTGGGTTTTAATTGCTGGTGAATGGGAACTAAATTTATCAAGAGTTCAATAACACTGAAGGTTTCCTACTGGTATCTAGCTTGTTAGAAGGGGCTCATGCTAAACTCAAGGTGTTTATATGGTTGCTTGGATACATAACACAAATTTCTTCATCTTCATTTACTTAACGAATAGCGATCATGCATTTACATTTATATTACATACATTTCTAAGAGATTTCTAAAGAAATAACAATGTTAGGAATCTTATTTTATATGCATCTTTTAGCATTTTTATAAATTTTTTAAGCACATAAACTTTATACTTCTGTGCATTTTGGAATGAAATATCATTAACTCATTGCATTTTTATTACCTAATTTCTATATTTATAGACTAATTTCTATATTTATAGACTAATTTCTATATTTATAGACTAATTTCTATATTTATAGACTAATTTCTATATTTATAGACTAATTTCTATATATAGATTTCATATTCTCATTTCACTTCATCTTTCTAAACAGTCCAGACTCTGAGAATAATATCAATTGCCCTAATGTTAGAACGGCAAAAGCTGAGAAAAGGCGTATGAAACAATCCGGTGTGGTGGTTGACTCGGTAGAAGGTCCTCTTATTGGGCCCGCCGCCACCGACAGAGCCATTCAGGCCGAAAAACGGGCTGCTTGGAGAAAAGCTAGGTCTGTGACATTTTGGTGACATTGTTATTCCTCACTCATTGTTCACCATGCACTAACAAAGGGATGGTTGGTTAGAGGCTTGTTCTCACTCTGCGGTTTGCCATACCAACTCGTAGCATGCGATTCAACTGGATATCGACCATCCGTTTTAATCGCATCCTACAAGTCGGTACAACAAATGGCACAGTGAGAACGGGCCTTTAAGGCTCGCAGGTACATACCAATGAAGCCCAGGGCCGCAAGCTTTCTCATTTCAATTTCAGCTTTTCAATATATGAAAGCACTGAAATATGTCACTTTTCCGCAAATACTGTTTTTCGAGTATTTTTCCACACAGTTTATCGCACTGTTTGTATTTGTTGTTGCCTTAACAAAGTTGTCACATTTGATCATAGATCCAGTCTGCCCAGGCAAATGAGTTTTATTGACCGATATGTATATGATGCACATGGTTAACTTGGACAAAAACACACAGATATTGATAAAACATGAAAGAACATTTGCTTTTAAATGCTACGAGCTGCCCCAAATCAGCCCTTTTTACATAGAATCTGATTATCAGGGGTCAAGACAATAAAAGAGTTTGAAGATCATTGTAAAACTAAACAATGGACTGATTCCCAAAGTATATTTTTCATTTAATCCTCGCATGTGGAAGAGTTGCCAGGTATTCATCGTCATTTTCTCTTGATCGCAGCATGTGGAATGGTTGCAGTTTATATGCTGAATTCCCGGGTTTCCTCCGGACAGTATCATCCCCACTAAATTTTACGTCATTTTCTCTTGATCGCACCATGTGGAATGGTTGCAGTTTATATGCTGAATTCCCGGGTTTCCTCCGGACAGTATCATCCCCACTAAATTTTACGTCATTTTCTCTTGATCGCACCATGTGGAATGGTTGCAGTTTATATGCTGAATTCCCGGGTTTCCTCCGGACAGTATCATCCCCACTAAATTTTACGTCATTTTCTCTTGATCGCACCATGTGGAATGGTTGCAGTTTATATGCTGAATTCCCGGGTTTCCTCCGTGCAGTATCATCCCCCACTAAATTTAACAATGCCATTGCTATTCTTTACTCGTCCCTGATTTTTAGCATGTGTATGTTATGTCTATTTTGACTTTCGATACTCCTATTGGGGTGAGTTTCTCATGACTGTGGGGCAACTTCTCAACCTGAAGTTATTACGCATATGTGTTTTATCATTTATCAAGTTTCACATACTAAAACGCTTCACATTTTATTTTTGTGCTTTTTTGTTGTTGTCCTGCACGTGTTATGCTATGTTGTTATTTTATTGGGTGTTTACTTTTCTGCTAATCCCAACAGCAACAAAATATAAAACAAAGTATCGGTACATAGATAGCAATTAAGAACACATGTATTTGTCTATAATTGTCTCTTTTATAAAGTCTAAGCAGCCTGCATCATGTATAACTTTATTGTTGGCTTAGTGTTTTGTGTTTCATAAAACAGCTAATCCACCAAGTTTGGTAGACTTCAGGCTCAGTAGTTATCTTATAAAGCCCTCCTCCAGTACATTTCTGGTTTGAATAAAACTTTGTCAAAAATAATATTCTGAATGACTTTGAAGTGGGCTGTTTGGTAAAGTACCCACTGAATGTTAGGGCGTCGGGTGCAGACGTAGGGTTGTCCTTGGTTAAAGACCATGATTTTCAGCAATATAAGTGAAATAATCTTGTGTGTTACAGTAAGCATGGAATCCTTGATAGGGTTGGGATAATGGTAGTAATCAATTCTGGGCTTTTTGGTCAATCTAGTAACGATCCTAAATGTGTCCGCCATTTTGTATGTAGTTTCCCTGCATTTTATTAGAATGAAATCTTTAGAAGACGAAGCTCTCCGAGCCCAGGCTGTGATTACGAAAGCTCAAACAAAGGATCATGGGAAGACTAACACATTATCAGCGGTAGATATTGCATTTGCTGGTAAGTATTGGATTCAATGCACCTTTACTAAGGTTACCTGTGCGACAGGCACAATTTACATTAGCCCAGAACAGAGAGAACCAATAGACTTCTACATTACTGCACAGATTTCATCCCTTTCGAAAAACTGAAGTTGGAAATTGTTTTATTCAAGTTCTAATATTTCTGATTCCAATAAAACACAGATTGGTTGACAAAGTGAGCGTACAATCCCCTGTTGATCGCTCTGGTCAAAATGAAAGATTGCTCTTTTGTATTATTAAGTACTTGGGGATAATGACATTATCCAACTATATTTAGCTGTTGTTACCGAAATTTGTTGCATTTTTATTTTTGTAGATGATGATGAAGATATGCTGTCAAAACACAAACAAAACGGCTCCCAAGTAAGTACCATAACTCTTTTTCAAAAAAATCTAATAGCGTTCATTGGATTTGAATAATTAAAGTCTGACTTGGCCATCATGCATTGATGTCCTATGTTTTTTCCAGAGATTATTTCAATAATGGAGTGGCGCCATTTAAAATATTGAAAAAATGTATTTTAAGACTTAACATTTGATTATCCTGTACTCTGCCTCTTCATCATCTCCAATAGAGATAGATAGTTCTTTTGCTTTTTTCATATTTCTTATTACTAATACTAATAGCATGTCAGTTGTTCATTATGCTAGTCTGTGGTTGTAGGATTCAAATTAAACAGAAATTCATTAACGCTTTTAAAGTGGCATGAGCTGCCAAATACATGTATAGAAAGTATTTTGCTAAAACCAAAACACATAGGACAACTAGTACTACTTTGTACATGGTGATGTTTAATATGAGTTTTCGAGAGAAACTACTCTCAGCATCAAAAATTACAGCAACACAACGTCGGCATGGTTAAACAGGCATTATATACACAGCAAGAATGAACAAAACAAATGTGATTCCTACAGTTAAAAATAACTACAATCTAAGGGGGCCAATCCTATTACAGCTCCAGAATTAACTATATGTATTAAATAACTAACTGTTAGCCATTTTTATCAGAAAGTATAAAATTAGAATTTTTAACCAAGAAGGTACTCACTCAATTTTGTCTGCTTGGAAACACTTTGTTTTGTCGATTGATTGATTGATTGTTTGGTGTTTTACGCCGCGCTCAAGATTATTTCACTAATATGGCGGCGTTGCCAGTTTTATTGTGGGAGGAAACCGGGCTCTATGCCCGAAGGAAACCCACGACCTTCCGTTGGTAACTGGCAACCATCCCACATAGGTCGTTCGAGTGAAAACCCAGTCAGAAAATTTTCCAATTTTTTGGACTGTTGTTTTGTCGAAGAAAGAAGACAATTTTGAATGAGACGTTTAGCGTCAAATTGAAATAATAAAATTAAAATATTGTTGAACTAAATGAAAATTTTGTAAATAAGAAAAAAATGCAAAACTAAGACTGAAGCTTTGGCTGGGGGGTAAAGTTTATGTTTCAATCTTTTTACTAACAACTTTCCTCTTTTTCTCTCTCTTTGAAAATTCTACTTTCTGTGTGTGCTTGTGTGCGCCTAGACTAAGTCATTGTCTAATAGACCTGCTCAAAAACTAGTTGTTCACCTGAGGGACGGGGAAACAACGACCAAAGAAACAGAAACTCTTCTCGGGGAAAAAATCTCCAATAAAACAGAGGAATATGTGGATGAAATCACAGGACAAACTCGACTTCGAACCGTTCAGGTTGTCGAAAAAACTATAGAAAAAGAGGTACAAGTGCAGTGTTTTGTTTTTTCGGCTGTAGTTTGTTCATTGTGACTTCCTGGTTATATGGCCACAATGTTTGATCAGTATCATTTGGTAGATGGTTCATGTTTCTGAATGGATAATTGGTTTCTCTTTGTCCATTGTGTGGATATTTTATATTGTTACGTGTTTCCTGTAGTAATGGTTATTTGGTTGTACATGTAGATTTTTTAAAATATCTGTGCTTGGTATTATTTTGAAACTTTTTGTGTTGATCATTTAAGGTTTTTATTTCTTATACTTTCTACTTTTGTGTTTTGGATACTACAATGTCACTAAATTGAGACATTTTGGATTGTCAAATTATATGTCAAAATAGAACGTCAACTGTGCATGGGCTCTTCAAGCTTCCAGTTAGCTTATCTAAATAGACAGATGTCCTTTTATTTCTTGTGTTTTATTATTTGCAGTTTTATGAATTGCTTTTTGTTTTATCATATTTTTCCATCCGTTTTGGGGGCCTCTGTGGGTGAGTTGGAAAGTCACGCAGCCCGACACAGGTCTTCCATCTATATGATGCGGGTTCAAATCTCACTGATAATCTTGAGCGCGGCGTAAAACACCAAACAATCAATCAAATCTCACTGAGACAAAATAAAATTAAAATGGGGTTCCTTCCCCTCCCAAATACTGCACACTTAAAAGGTTAAAGGGAGAAAAGGAGACAATGTATATGTGATTTTGTAGTTAGTGTACGTATGATGATATTAGGCCACGTCACTATTAGTGTTTTAAGAAGTAGACACGGCAAGCAATTCTCTCTGGTTTATGTTTTATGCATTTTAATTGCCGACAATGCAATTAGGGCACCTCAATGGCTTCTTTATGTTGGTCACTGTGGGGCCTTTGAGGCCTGTATGGTATCAAATAGCCTATAGAAACAAATAAGTTGTTCCAGAGGGTGGGCAATGAAGGTCTTTTACCCTTGTATCCAAGGAGGTAGACTGCGAAGATTTCTCTGAAGGAAAATGGATTTCTATGGTCTTTTACCCTTGTATCCAAGGAGGTAGACTGCGAAGATTTCTCTGAAGGAAAATGGATTTCAATGGTCTTTTACCCTTGTATCCAAGGAGGTAGACTGGGAAGATTTCTCTGAAGGAAAATGGATTTCTATGGTCTTTTACCCTTGTATCCAAGGAGGTAGACTGCGAAGATTTCTCTGAAGGAAAATGGATTTCTATTTATTTTGACGTTTGCATGTTTTTAGTGGGTAGTGGTATTTAATAATGGAGCATGCGGTGAAATTAGATAATTCTTTTCTTTGCTTCATGATAAATATGTGCTGTTTGTATAATAGTATACTTTCTTTCTTTGGGTTGGCCTTTCTCACGTAATATTTCTCTACTTTACAATTCTATATTTTATTATATTATTAATAATCCCTTCTTGCTATATTGTATTATTTCTGGAAAAAGGCCTTCATGCTATATTGCATTATTTCTGGAAAAAGGCCTTTTTGCAATTTTGTGTTATTTCTGGAAAAATCCCTACTTATTTACTCATGTATTACAAATTCTGGTACTCTTTGAGAAAAAAAAATCTGCAATCTCATTTCAAAGCCGCTCTCTCGCTACTTGAATTTTGATTGATATAACTAATTGGTTTGAGCCAGTTAATGGTAGAACTGAATACCTCAGTGCTTGTCTGATTGGCCAAAAGGTCGAGTGATCAAATCAAAGGGGTACATTGTTATGTTTGGCCTCAAGGGACTTAAACCTGGCTTTGTTCTGATCGGTTTGCTACAGCCGTTGACTGTACACCTATAACCTAGTTTTCAGAACAGAGATCTTTGGGTCATTTTCTTCATCCTAATATTCTGATCAGTTCATTTAGCAATAAGTCTGTTCTGATTTTACTCTGTGTTTGTTCTACTCAGAAATAACTTGTTAACATGTTATGGAATTAGGTTTCATTTTCATATGGATATTGTCTATTTATTACAGCTAGAAGTCACCAAACAACAGATTATTGAATTAAGTTTAGAAGACAAAGAAAAAACAAATGCCTTTCTATCAGATCGACATTGAAATAGGTGAGGTTTTACGGGTCATTGCCTTTCTATCAGATCGACATTGAAATAGGTGAGGTTTTACGGGTCATTGCCTTTCTATCAGATCGACATTGAAATAGGTGAGGTTTTACGGGTCATTGCCTTTCTATCAGATTGACATTGAAATAGGTGAGGTTTTACGGGTCATTGCCTTTCTATCAGATCGACATTGAAATAGGTGAGGTTTTACGGGTCATTGCCTTTCTATCAGATCGACATTGAAATAGGTGAGGTTTTACGGGTCATTGCCTTTCTATCAGATCGACATTGAAATAGGTGAGGTTTTACGGGTCATTGGCTTCCCATCCATGGGTCACCGGGCAAATCCCACTTAGTGCAAATAAAAATTAAATGGTTTCTTAGTTGGGTTTTTCACTTGATCTTCCTAAATGAAACGTTCCAGTGGGTGCGAGGGGGGAAGATATGCTGCCATTTCTTGAGTGCGACGGACGTATAACATCGAGCATATCATGGGACCTGTTGCATCGAAGGGTGTATAATTGAACTAGTCCTAACGTTATCAGAGTAGTTTCCTAACAGATTTATCCAGGGTAACATTAATAACAGAATAGAATATAGCATTAATATATTATTTCAGAAACTCTGCTTGAATTTTTATGGTTAGAATTTACCGTGATAGTCTCTGTGAATGTCCGATACAGGTATTCTGTCGATGCGGTGTGGGTTTGAATCCCACTCAAATAAAATTGATAAATTTCGAAGTAGGTATTTTACGCTATTGACAAATAAGATGTTTCCCCAGAGCAAAAAGCTTGGTCCCCACTAAATCTTGCACCGCTGCCGTTATCCATATAAGTGAAATAATCTTGAGTGTGTCACAAAACCTCAATCAATCAACAAATGTTAATATATTTACTTTCGGATGTGTTTCAAAGCTTAGGAATGATTTCCCTGGGTATTCTTTTCCGATTTGAATTTGTATGGATTATCTATTTGAGTTGTTACCTTGCAGATCAGTAAATAATTTCTTGATTACCTGTCTTCATTTCAGAACTCATGACCTTTAACCTTCCAATGACCTTCTCAATAGGTCACAGCTTTCAAAGATGTCTGCCATCAGAGTGCAATTTACTCGACAGTTTTCTTGATGCTGGATTTTTTTTTTTACAATTTTTAGCTCATTGGATTTTTGTACAAATTTATTTAACAAAAATTAAATTTTTTTGCCTTTTAAGTTTTATTAAATGTTTCTACATCATATTTCTAAATAACTAATTCTTAACGTTACATTTATTTTTAAAAAGTCAAACATTTGTCTCTTTTTGCCACTGCCAACTTCAATTGTATGATTAAATATTTTTTTCTCGGAAGTTCTACGAAGATGATTTTATATATTTCTTGGGGAAAAAATTAGATGCATTGTTTTTCGAAATGATGTTTGAGTTTACAGTTGTAACCAAATCTTGGCATCCACTTTTATAATGTGTTATTTAAAAGTGAACTTTTAATGGATTAACAACCGTTTTCTAGGATTTAATTTCAAAACGAGTAAGACAGTTTCTGTGCTGTAAATGGTCGTCTACACTTGTTTTTCCTTTTGTGTTAAGATTTTGTGATATTTTTTGCGTATTTTTAATATATTCTTTCAAAATGTTTTTACTGAAATTTTTACTGTTAGGATTTACAATTTTTTTAAGTTTAACCGTTTTTGAAGTCAAACATTTAGATGTGAAAATATAAAGACTTTAGAAGACTAATTAAATTAAATGATATTTCTTTAACTGCCTTTCCCTTGTCAAATAACCCATTTATATATTGTGAAATACTGTTTCCTACCCTTTAAATTTAGATGTCCAAATTACAATGTATGAAATCTTCCCTAAAAACATATTTGACCTTTGAACCTGTCATTCCCACAGAGGTCAAGCAAAGGTCACTTCCTACTATTTATTAAAAACGCCCACAAATTCTTACTGAGAGTTCTTTACATGTGTTTGTGTATAAACAAAAACTTATATATATTTGTATAAAGGTGAACTCCATTATGTAAAAACTGTAAATATAGAAAAAGTTATGAACAAATCTTTAAACAGTCTGATATGGGTTGATGTGAAAAGTTTGACTGATGTCAGTTGATGTGGAATTAAAATCGTGGTTGTGGCCTTGTTTTGTTTTAAAGCAAACTATCATATTTATTTTCCTTCACGATAAATTGTTTTTTCTCTAAATTGTTTTTTGTTTGCTTTTTAAACTTCTAAACTGTTGCTTTGTAAAAATCACTCTCTTGATATTTCGTATCATTTTTCACTTTTCTTTGGCCATTCTATTATTACACATTTATTGTACTTCATTTTGTTTTCTGTTTGTTACTGCTTTGAAACTGTATTTTCCATTTAGGCCCACTAAGAACATTGACTCTCCATTAACTTGCTTAGACATTGTTGTAATTTAGCTATGTAAAATAAAAGGCAGCTTAAAACTGCTGTTATTATTAAACTATGTACATTTACGTTAATTTCGTTTTGATCGTCTTTTTTTCTGATCGGGCCGAGGGATAAGTCAATGAATAAAATATGAATATAAGCCGGGGACTGTTTCTCAAAGCATTTACGCCCGACTTTACCACTGGTCTTAACGTAATATTGTAGATATGTTGGCATGCTAGTTAAGTCTAACATCAGTCGGTACATCCTTCTGCTATCTTGCTCGCAACCGGTGGGCTTTGACACGCCTTGGAGAGCCTGCGTTTTTTATACGGTAAATCACCGTATTTTAAGGCTGAATTAAATGGCGTTGAAAGTACATGGCGTCAAAATATTTCACTACAGGCGAAAAAAAATAAAATAAAAATAATAATAAATTTATTTTATGCTACCCTAACCCTAACCATACATACCAACACAGGCCTTAGTGGCTTAGTCAGTTAGAGTGATAGTCCCTCAGACCAACACAGGCCTTAGTGGCTTAGTCAGTTAGAGTGATAGTCCCTCAGTCCGACACAGGCCTTAGTGGCTTAGTCAGTTAGAGTGATAGTCCCTCAGACCAACACAGGCCTTAGTGGCTTAGTCAGTTAGAGTGATAGTCCCTCATACCAACACAGGCCTTGGTGGCTCAGTCAGAGTGATAGTGCCTCAAACCAACACAGGCCTTAGTGGCTTAGTCAGTTAGAGTGATAGTCCCTCAGACCAACACAGGCCTTGGTGGCTCAGTTGGTTAGAGTGATAGTCCCTCATACCAACACAGGCCTCGGTGGCTGAGTCGGTTAGAGTGATAGTCCCTCATACCAACACAGGCCTTGGTGGCTCAGTTGGTTAGAGTGATAGTCCCTCAGACCAACACAGGCCTAGGTGGCTCAGTCAGAGTGATAGTCCCTCAGACCAACAAGGCCTTGGTGGCTCAGTTGGTTAGAGTGATAGTCCCACAGACCAACACAGGCCTTGGTGGCTCAGTTGGTTAGAGTGATAGTCCCTCAGACCAACACAGGCCTTGGTGGCTCAGTTGGTTAGAGTGATAGTCCCACAGACCAACACAGGCCTTGGTGGCTTAGTCAGAGTGATAGTCCCTCAGACCAAAATAAAAACATTTCTTAGTGGATTTTTCACTCGATCGCCTGTGGAAGAGTTGGTGGCTGATTTCCTCCAGGCAATGGGCCCGGTTTCCTCCCACACTAAACCTTGTAACGTCACAATATAAGTGAAATTATGTTGAGTATGGCATAAAACATTAATCAATCAGTTCCTATTGAACCAAATAGAAAAAAGGGAGTCAACCCAATGAAGCCTAATCATAAATGACTTGTCCAATTCTTGCCAGGCAAGGGCTGTTCATATTGGGGTTCTGACTGACCATACAAGGGCTATGACTGATCATACCGGGCTATGGCTGATCATACTGGGGCTTTGGCTGACCATACAAGGGCTATGGTTTCGAATGAAATCTCTTGCTCGACTAGATATATGGTGGCCCGCTTTGGACATTGATATTGAAAATTTGGTTCGTAAATGTCAAATCTGCAAAGAAATGCAACCAAAACAAGCTCAAGCAGATCCGAACCCATGGAAATGGCCTTCTCATCAATGGCATCGGATCCATATTGATTTTGGGGGACCTTTTATGGGAGAAAATTTTCTAATCATGGTAGACTTGCATTCAAAGTGGCCAATTGTATGTCAAATGTCTTCGACTACAACTGAACGAACAGTTGAGAAATTACGATCAGCATTTGCTGAATATGGTGTACCTATTGAACTTATGTCGGACAATGGACCCCAGTTTGTGTCTGAACATTTTAGACATTTTCTGAAAGTGAAAAATGTTTGTCATTTTATCGCCTCCTTATCACCCCAGTACAAATGGAGAGACTGAAAGTTTTGTTAGAACTTTCAAAAGTGCTATGAAAACTAAGAAAGCCCTAGGAAACTAAGAAATTAGCTTTTAATCTAACGAAACTGCTTCTGATTAAAAGAAGAGTACCGTTCGTAGCGCTCTCTGATTTTAATTTGAAAGTAGCTTCTGGTTTGAAGTTAGGTCTTGATTTAACGAAACAGCTTCCGAGTAAAAGTTTTTCGTTCGTTGATTTGAAGTAAAAGGAATGTCACTAGATTTTGGCTTAGGACCAGTTTCGGGAATAGGCGTTGGTAGGGGGTTTGCCTGGCGCTGTGTGTTTTCCGCTGTTGTTTCTGATGCCGTTCTCTTTAGATGTTTACGATTTCTTCGTAAGATTGTTCCATCATCACACTCAATTTCGTAAGAACGAATATTAATCTGGCGATTGACATGTCTTGATGTGAGGTTTGAGAGGTTGTACATACACTTTTTCTCCTTCTTGAAGGGTTGGGAGATTTCTAACAGATCTATTGTAATTCTTGGCCTTACGAAGCTGTTTTTCCAATTTCTGTTTAACGGTGTTAGCAGACAGTTGGGGTTTGAGAAGCGGCTTGCTGGTTGGCAATAGGGTTTTATTGCGTCTGCTAAAAAGTCGTTGGGCTGGAGATGATCCAAGGCCTTCCGTAGGAGTGTTACGATAATCCACTTTTAATTTTCTCTATAACTGGTTTCCCTGTTTTTCCGTGATCTGATCTACTTCAATGAAGTCACTGAAATAATCTACCGTCACCAAATAGTCATTCTGATCATTTGCAAACAGATCAGCACTGGGTTTAGACCAAGGTCTATCGGGAATGTCATGAGAGATGAGAGGTTCTTTAGTTTGTTTCTTGCTGAAAGTAGCACAAACATCACACTTAGAAACAACGTCCTTGATTTCAGAGTTCATGTTTGGCCAGTAGACACAGTCTTGTTCTCTCCGGCGACATGCTTCAATGCCTGTGTGAGAACTATGAATTCTCTGAAGAGTAAACTTCCTCATACTTTGGGGAATAACAACTCTAGCTCCACGGAATATTATTTCATCTTGTAGTGAGAGTTCATCTCTTAGATTAAAGTAGGCTGCAATGCTAGGAATGTCCTTTTTAGAATCTGGCCATCCATTCAAAATTGCAGTCTTGACATGGCGAAGAGTTTCATCATGTTCAGTTTCCTGTTGTATCTCAAGGATCTTCTCCTTAGATATAGGTCAGTAGTCAGCCATATTAATGGTTTGTAGCTCCAGTTCAGTTTTAGAAAGTTCCTCCAGAACAAGGATATCACAAGGATGTCACTTGGCACAGGCAAGTAAGCTCGGGAGAGAGTATCTGCTATGTGCATATCTTTGCCTTTCTTGTACTTGATTACATAGTCATATTTCTGTACAGCTAAGAGCATCCGTTGTAATCTTTTAGGGGCAGTAAGAAGAGGTTTATTCTGAATAGTTTCCAGAGGCCTGTGATCACTTTCCATAACACCTTTTCTCATACAAGTACTGGTGGAATTTTGAGAAACCAAAAACTATGCTCAGCATCTCTTTTTCTATTTGAGCATAATTCTTTTCCGTTGAGGTAAGAGCTCGGCTTCCGTATGCCAGTATGAGAGTGGCAAATATTTTAGTGGGGAAATGGCTATCCACAGAGTTAAAAATTTCATCACATTCAACGGTCATGAGGTCTTCATTAGGAGAGTCGGAGTAAGGAAATTCATCCACTTGATGTAGGTTTTTCTTTTTCTCATATTTAGTAGGGCACTTGAAAAAGTGAGAAAGTTTTCCACACAAGTTACAAGTTTTCCCAAAGGCAGGGCAGCTTTCTCGATCAGCAATATGTTTACGGCCACAAAATTTAGTCGAATTTCAGAGATTTAGAGGAATCATTCCAAGAAGATGGCTTTCGATTAGTTTTGGAGAAGTTCTTAGCTTTTGAAGATTTATTCTTTTTTACAAAATGAATTTCATTGTCTTTACCCATAGCCATAACTTGTTGAGCTGTTGACTCTGAAGCTCTGCAGATGTCAACACATTTTTGAAGATCTAGTTTAGATTCTTGCAAAAGTTTTCTCCTAACAGCATTATCGTTGATTCCACAGACGATTCTGTCCCTGACAAGTTCATCTCTCAGAGTTCTAAAGTCACATGTTTGAGAAAGTGCTCGAAGATGTGTCGCATATGCGTCAATAGTTTCACCTTCATTTTGATCTCGGTTATTGAAAACATAGCATTCGTATATTACGTTACTTTCACCAAGACAGTAGAGTTCCATAAGGGTAAGTATAGTGTTCATGTCTTTTTTGGCTTCCTCTGATTCAAATGGGAGACCATTAAACACTTCCAGTGCATCTGGACCAATACAAGTAATAAATGTTGCAATCCTGTACTAATCATCTTTGTTGACAAGATCTGTAACGATTTCAAACGAGTCCCATACTTGACGCCATCTTTTCCAGTTGTGAGAAAGATTTCCTTTCATTTCTAGTCTTGGGGGTAAGGGTACATTACTGTGAAAACTTGTGGAAGGGTGTCCTTCTTGTCCTCCTTCAGCCATTTTGTTTAATTTAGTTTGTAGAAAATTTTACAGAAATTTTGAGTGATCCATCGGGGCTTCCATAGAAAAATATTTTGAGCGAGAGTCTAGTACTGTGTAATAAACAGCAAAATATAAGAAAACACTTAGACAGTTTAGCTGTAGTAGTTATAGTTGAGAGTCATAAAAATCTGTGAATTACAGCAGAAATACAGAGAGAGTTTGGCTAAGAAGAATGGTGCACTCTTTAACATGCAACCAAATGGGCTTTTCAGTTCTGGACAACCACAGAATCCGATAACTTAAGTGATGAGTAGTGAGATTACAGACATCGAGTTTCTTCACAGAAAATTTGCAAAAAAAGTTGAGATTTTGGTCAGAGAGATTCATTTGGCCACAGTTTATCAGATTTATACAGTTCTGTTGGGTAGAAACGACCTGAAGTAATAAAATATCAGTTTACCGATTAACATTTGACATGTGCTTTCCAACTGACTCGGTCCGGTTGTCCGATATTGAAGATGCAGAAAATGACGTCAGTCAAGTTAGTAGGCGGTTCGCAGTAGGCGGTAGGCGATTCAAAGGGGTCATTCATTATTTACTCAATCGCCTACTGGGTTATACAGCCCGATCTATTTGTGCCAGGATAACCAAAATTGCACCATATACACAATAGAGCATGCTCTTTATAACTATACTATAAATTTGGACGATATCCAAAATTCGACGAAATTGGACGAGTGTAGCCCAATCGCCGTCCAATCGCCTACTGGGTTATACAGCCCGATCTATTTGTGCAAGGATAACCAAAATTGCACCATATACACAATAGAGCATGCTCTTTATAACTATACTATTAATTTGGACGATATCCCAAATGCGACGAAATTGGACGAGTGTAGCCCAATCGCCTACTGGGTTATGCAGCCCGATCTATTTCTGCCAGGATAACCAAAACTGCACCACAGACACACAATAGAGCAGGCTCTTTTTAACTATGCTATCAATTTGGACGATATCCAAAGTGTGACGAAATTGGACGAGTGTAGCCCAATCGCCGTCCAATCGCCTACTGGGTTATACAGCCCGATCTATTTGTGCAAGGATAACCAAAATTGCACCACTTACATAATAGAGCATGCTCTTTATAACTATTCTATCACTTTGGACGATATCTAAAATGCGACGAAATTGGACGGGTGTAGCCCAATCTCCGTCCTATCGCCTACTGGGTTGTACAGCCCGATCTATTTGTGTCAGAATAGCCAAAATTGCACCATATACATATTAGAGCAGGCTCTTTTTAACTAAACTATCAACTTTGAAGATATCCAAAATGCGACGAAATTGGACGAGTTTTGCCCAATCGCCGTCCAATCGCCTACTGGATTAAACAGCCCGATCTTTTTGTGCCAGGATAACCAAAATTGCACAATATACATAATAGAGCATGCCCTTTATAACTATGCTATCAATTTGGACGATATCCAAAAAAGCGACGAAATTGGACGAGTGTAGTCTAATCGCCGTCCAATCGCCTACTGGTTTATACAGCCCGATCTACTTGTGCCAGGATAACCAAAATTGCACCATATACACAATAGATCATGCTCTTTATAACTATACTATAAATTTGGACGATATCCAAAATTCGACGAAATTGGACGAGTGTAGCCCAATCGCCGTCCAATCGCCTACTGGGTTATACAGCCCGATCTATTTGTGCCAGGATAGCCAAAAATGCACCATATACATAATAGAGCATGTTCTTTATAACTATACTATCAATTTGGACGATATCCAAAATGCGACGAATTTGGACGAGTGTAGCCCAATCGCCGTCCAAGAGTTACACAGCCCGATCTATTTGTGCCAGGATAACCAAAATTGCACCATATACATAATAGAGCATGCTCTTTATAGTTATTCTATCAATGTGGACGATATTATAAAATGCGACGAAATTGGACGAGTGTAGCCTAATCGCCGTCCAATCGCCTACTGGTTTATACAGCCCGATCTATTTGTGCCAGGATAACCAAAATTGCACCATATACACAATAGAGCATGTTCTTTATAACTATACTATCAATTTGGACGATATCCAAAATACAACGAAATTGGATGAGTGTAGCCTAATCGCCGTCCGATCGCCTACTGGCTTATACAGCCCGATCTATTTGTGCCAGGATAACCAAAATTGCACCATATACACAATAGAGCATGTTCTTTATAACTATACTATCAATTTGGACGATATCCAAAATACGACGAAAATGGACGAGTGACAGATAAACTAGATGCTAGTAAGATGCAAGAAAGTGTGGGTTAACTAGAAAATATGCAAACCTCCACTGGCGCCAAAATCTGATCAAACGTTATGTATATCTATATTATCTAGAAAGCTCATTTATATACTTGTCTCCATAGTTATTTTAGTCAAGAGGATATTCCCTGTGCCAGTGTGTTTTAACTTTAAAATATATTATCTATAAATATCCGTACGTCGGCTTTATACGGTGCAATGAACCAAAAATGATTAAAAGGAATACATGTGTTACCGTGTATCTGGGCGCCGAGTAATCTCAGTGATCTGCTTGCTGCTTGAGCGATCGGTTCTACCCAGAGGCGGCAAATCTTTTCGAGTCGAACGATTGGCCCCGGTAACCGACCTATGTATTGTGTTGCAGGGTTACAACACAATTCGGTTCTCCACCAAATATTGTGTTGCAGGGTTACAACACAATTCGCAAGGTTGGGGAAGCTAGCTTCTGTTGGATGATTTTTCGCCTTGTAAAATATAACACAGAACGACTGGATCTTCACAATATACAAACAGAATTTACTTGACGAACAGCAACAAATACAAACTATATACAAGGACTTCACTATACAATAACTGGCATCTATATCACAAGTTACTGGGTTTGTCACAGAGTCGGTAAGGTCCGTGCCCTGGTCTGACTTAACATTCACCAACCATACAATTTATAGTAAAACACTTAAACAAAATACAATAGGAATAATTATAACATGTCTGATCACATAGGTATTCTGGTTGGACAAGTCTGACCACTACATCTAGTTTGTGTCAGCTTGTCCACATTGGAAGGGATTAATCCGTATCCAGGTGAGAAAGTATCTCACCTGGTGGGAGGCCCACCACACTAAAATAAATCTAACATGACTAAAATTCTACAATACAATATTTTCCCTTTGGACACAAAAATTTGTTCCACCAAATTTAAAAAAAAATGGAAAATGAAATCATGTTAAAACTGTAAATTAGAAAATAGGTTGAAAGATAACAATATCGTCTCCTGAAGACGACAAACAATTTTTCAAAAGTTTGTTTTTGTAATTTGGAGGTAGGTTTCTTCTTCTGCCATTGCGGTCTTGAATCCATTTAAGACGTACTCCAGAAATATCATACTTCTGCGGTAACATAAATTCAACGTCGGCAAATGTGGACCCTGTTTCATAAGCATCATCAATCGGATCCACGTCACAATCAACATCATCTATACAAAGGACCTTAAATTTTATACACCCGTTTGAAAAGCCAAATTTTGATTTTTCGCCTGGGTTGTTTGCCCTGTATTTCGTTCTTGGGATAATATCTTCATAGTTTAAGAAATATTCTAAAGCCGTAGGGTCGAGATCAGCTCTCGCGACCCATGAATTGCAGCTGTTGGGTAAATTTTTCCATTTGACGAGGAAATTGTCTGTGTCACAATAGTATCTGCGTTTAATATTTTTCTCTGCAACCTTAGGGTCAATGCGGCTATCAGTGGATAGGTTATTTACATCAGGTACATCTGATGAATGTTGAGTGTTTGCATCACACCGGTGGACATCTTCCATCTGTGACGACATCGACGATACATGTGGATGGTCGGTTTGGGTAGATCCATCTATTGTTTCTCTCGATTCTGGGATGGTGGAAACAGGAGCTTGCTTGTATTCCTTGCTCTCTTTGTCTTTGTTCTGTTGGAAATACACATTTTTCCTATGTTGGTCACGTCGAATTGTGGAAGGAGATTTGTATCTGTTGTCGGATGAAAAGCTGGGTGGGATCTGACCGTCCCCCCAAGTCAAAACAAGCTGTAGGGTCATTCTCAGTAAAACGTAGCTTTTCATACACTCAATATGGCAATATCAAAGTTAAGAATACCTAAGTGTTTTGTCACTTTTTACCAAGTCTTAACATCATAGATGGCTTATTTGGAGCCAGCAAAAATTCCCACCCAGACGGAAGCTATATTTCAGAAAATGTTTTTGTTTACCTCAAACGGTTCGGTCACTGGTGTAACACAAAGGAAAAAGATAAATCGAGAAGCCCATTTCTTTTTTAAAGAAAAATTGAGTGCTTTATACTGATAACCTAAAGCTAATCTATATCAATGTACCAAAAAAACACCTATTGCTTAATTTTTGGGGAACCCCTAGAATAGAGAAGGATGAATGTCCCTACGTATCAGGCTTACCCATGTTGGTGTTAATTACCAATAAAAGCTACAAATCATTGAATTGTTTCACAATTCATCTACTACAGTAGAGAAAGCTATTAAACTATTTTGATTATCTGCCTTAAACTGTTAAAATTTTAAATAATTCTGAAATTAGGCAGTTTAAACCCTTGTTACTCCAGTGACAAGGGTGGTTACACGAGTGTAACACCAGTGACTGCATGTTACTCCAGTGACAGATTTTCTCACGAAGTGTTAGTCAATATGGTTAAATCAACTATTTATGTCCCAGTCTGTGATTTGTAAATAGCAATTCAATTCATTTATTTCTAATAACACCTCAAACTATATAGTAAAACCGCACTGTGCCAGCATTACTTGCATATGCCTATTCTGCTTCACAATTGTTTCACAAATTAGAAGATGCCCCGATTGGCTTATTTCATAAAGGAATTGGGGCAGCTTAATGCAGCTAAACGATTACAATTGCTAAGCTTCACATTATAATGATTTACATATACATGTATCAGCTGCTTTGGGGCTAATAAGTTTATATAATGGCCCCTGAACAAGTCATACTCTTCACTCGCATGCAGTCTTGATGTAAATAAGTTACCACTAATTTATTATAAGACCAAATAAGTCAATAAATCCACTTTATTAAATAACTCAGTGATATGAAATAGTCAAGGTATAGATAACTTATGTGAATTGATGTTCTAATACAATTTGGTAGCCATGTTATGCAAGCCTTGAGAAAACATTCGCAAAGTGGTTAAGAGTGGTCAAACAAAGAAAAAATTAAAACCAGATGAACAAGTATAAACTCGTCAATTCAACAATGATCTGAACTTTGTCGGAACTATTTGAGTATGATTATAACTCCGCCACATGTCAAAGAGATGCCAGGTACTCCCCGAAGGTCGAGGGTTTCCTCTGGCCACAGAGGCCGGGTTGCCTCTCTCACTCAACATTGCAACGCCGTCATAATGAAATAGTGTGGTGTAAAACAAAAAGCAACCAAACTCCAACAGTGATCAAGCCCGTAGGTGCTATTACGCCATGCTTATTCCAAACCTATTTTTTTTCTCAATTTGGAACCAAACAGTCTTTTCCAATTGCCATAAACGCCTGTTCATCCTCTCTGGTTCTACGATAAACCACAGAATATCGGAACGAAACAGCCGCTGTCTCTCTTTATTTTGTTACCATTTTTTTCAAGATCTGTAAGGTTTGCTCACTCTACATTATTATGTCAAGCTAGACAGTGGAAATTCTAATATTCTAATAGAACAGAAAACGTGACAAACTGTGTCATGGGAGTATGTGCATAGGTGAATAAAGCCTCACTATAGTCACTGGTGCAACACTCTGTCACTGTGGTAACAGTTGTAGATGTTACACCAATGACAGTTACACCAGTGACATTTTGGCGGGAAATCTCTCTGTAGTTGCATGGAAACACATGGAAACTGGAGATAATCACTTAAGTATTGGTCAAATTAACAATACAAGGACACAAAGGTGTTTATTTCTTAAAGATATTAGAATTATTCAATAAGAAGCTGTTACACCAGTGATTCCGAATTTTTGTCACATCAGGATTTCCTTACATTTTTGCTCATTTTATCCAAGAGGTTTACAGTCTTATTTTTCACTGGCCTGCCATTTTAAAACAGGAAGTCTATACTCCCCCTATTTCATATCCAAGAGGGATAATCCAGATTTTTGCTATTTTTGCTGAGAATAGAAGACTTTGTTACACCAGTGACAAAGAAAAAAGGGACAAGAACAAATTTTCTGTTTTTCCTCATCCAAAAGGCAAGATGATGATTCACCTCTGACACAACTGCTTTTGAATGTTTGAGAAGTCAATCAACAGAAATATTTTATACTTTTTTTGCATTGAACAATGGTAACAACCCTTTTCATTTTCTATGTCTCTCATTCGGACATGTTACACCAGTGACTATTCCACCCTTTCCAAAGTCAAAAAAAGGATAAATCTGGCAGAAAAGCTAAAAAAATTATGTTTACCTAGATAAGGGACTTCCCCTGATATAATCATAGACTTTTGGATAAGAAGAAATTAATCAATTTTCTAATATGCTCTATGGACAGAAAAGTTACGTTTATTTGAGAATGACCCTGTACAGACTTGTGGTCGTTATGCAGACTCCAAGTTGTTGGTCGAAGATCTACGCCGAGCATTTTGAGAATCTGGAAGACATCGAGTTGAGGAACGATAGTCATGGTAAAGATTTTCTTTGTGGTTATTTTGTGCGAGAGGTACTGGTTCTAGGATCTATGGGTTCTCCGCCAAATATTGTGTTGCAGGGTTACAACACAATTCGCAAGGATGGGGAAGCTAGCTTCTGTTGGATGATTTTTCGCCTTGTAAAATATAACACAGAACGACTGGATCTTCACAATATACAAAATGTGGTTTTAATTATTTGTGTGGTCAGAAATCCGAGTAAAAAGTGGATGCAAACTACCAGATCATTTTGCTTTTTAATGAAGATTGATGCACAATCTGTCAAATATTTTTACAGTTACATTAATTTTGTTTTTATCCATCAGTACAAAAAACATGTACAAGATGTAACAGGGAAAAACTTCAGAAATTTCACGTTGCATATTACACACATGCAAATATCTATATAATTTGATACAATGACAAACTTGTTTTAAACTGGTCCCAGAACAAAGAGCCACAGAATGTGAACATGGATAATAAACCATTACAAACACCAAAAATTGACTTACACTGTGAGTAACCTCTTAAAGTGGCATGAGCTGCCAAAATTCATAGTTGCTGATCGTCACGACATTAAGAAGCTTGGTAGGCTATCGAAAACCTAAATGATATGCGTTGGAATGGCTTAAGGGGATTTCTTCCGCAAAGATAGACTGTCATATTCCAAAACCTAACATTGACTGACGTCATCCAAAACCTTTTACGTCATCAAAACCTTTCGATTCTCCGCGCTTATTCGTTATCTTCCGCAAAGATTGATTGACGTCTTTCAAAACTCATTTCGGCTCTCAGCAAATTATGTTTGTTATGCCTTTATATGGGCGTAAAGTACATAACCTTCTCAAATGATTGTGTGTCTTCCGCTATGATTGACTCTTTGGATTTGTTGTGTCCTAGAATTCAGATGCGTAGTACACATTCTTTAACTTTTAAGAGGCTTTTAGAAGATGAGGTTACCAAACGCAAGAGGTTTTCAAATAAACTGAAGATGTAAGCTTCACAAATAGATATTTATAATGGAGAAATCTGGGCTGTGTCTGATTTTTTTTTTCGCTTCCTCTCAGGTGCAAACGCCAGGGAGTCTCTGTCATTTGGACCTTTTAGTTTTAGGCTATTAATATTTAGTTGTTGCAATTATATAAACGAAATTAAAACCCATGATATTTCGATAGGTTGAAGACTGTAGGCAGGAGTTTGGGGTTATACTAAAATTTTCACTTCAATTCTTCTCAAGTGTTCCATAAAATTCTAAGGCCTCCTCCTGTCTGTCATCATCCTAATGAAATATCATGGGTTTTAGTTATTTACAAGTACAACTTATGATTGGGTATTAAGGTTTAAGTGATATAAGCCTTTTTTTTACGCAAATAGAAGCTTGATTCGATGGTTATTTTAGACAAGAATATTTTCCCTGTGCCTGCACATGTTTTAGTATTCGTTAACATATTTAAATTGCCCGAAGTAGAATGGACTGCTGAAATGTTGATATTTTGTCAATACAAAAATAGGAAACTATTGGTTATGTTTCCTAAGAATTGATTTTTTTACCGGACTCAAGAATACCGGACTCAAGAATGAATATAAAGATGTTGAGAATTAACTTTGGCCAAGAATGAATGAATGGGTATCCGAGAATATTTAGATTTTGTTTACATTTCGCCTATATTTGTAGCGTCATTGTCTCATTGATATATTTTTTTTAACTCAAATTGTTTTGACCATCAGAATTTTTTTACAAATTTCAAATTCTGACAGCCCTTGTACTTTTTAAAATCCAATAGTTCCACTGATAAAGTTAATGTAGTACACTAGTAGTGTTATTCCGAAAAACGAAAACTTCATATTGACTCAATATTTTTACTTTTATTCAGTCATCATCAGGAGTGAGGTACATTGGTATATATACAGGTAAAAGACTGCTGTATATATACCAATGTTGTTGCTAATTTCTGAGTGGATTTTTCACTTGGTCGCCGTATGTGGAAGAGTTGCCAGGTACTTGTCGAAGGTCAGAGAATTCCTCCCACTAAACCTGGCAACGCCGCCATATAAGTGAAATAATCTTGATTGCGACGTAAAACATCAATCAATCAACACAAAACGGGACCTCCGGGGGCCAGGTGGTTAGAGTGATAGTCCCTAAATTCGACAAAGGCAGCGTGGAATTGAATCCCAGTCAGACCAAATAAAAATTGAAGAAATTTGGAGTAGATTTTTCACTCGATCGCTGTATGTGGAAGAGTTGCCAGGTACTCGCTGAATGTTGGGAGTTTCCTCCCCCACTAAATCTGGCAACGCCGCCATAAAAGTGAAATAATCTTTCAATCGTAAAACATCAATCTATTAACACAAAGCTCACTTAAACGAATGAGAAAATAAACAGGTTTATTCAGGTTCAATGAAGCTTTATTGTTGTTCATAATACAAACCCATAAATATGTTTTATGAAATACATGTATGTGTCATTGCATCAAAAGCTTTTGTCAAAAATCAAGTATAAAGAATCTAAAATCTCTGTATTTGAAAAGAACAAAATACAAGCAGAAGAGAAGGATATCACACTATGGGATGTGTAAAAAACTGATGCCTACAGAAATTTTTGAAAATTAGCAGCTGGCAATTTATTTTCAGGTTTATACTACACTCTAATAAGATCGCCTAATTGTGCTACACCATGATAATTGTCACTCGGTTGCTGTATGTTGAAGAGTTGCCGGGTACTCGGCGAAGGTCGTGGGTTACCTCCGCCCCCCCCCCCCCCCCCTCCAACACACACTAAACCTGGCAAAGCCGCCAAACAAGTGAAATAATTTTGAGTTGGCGTAAAACACCAATCAATCAACCATGATAATTTGCAAATGTTACCCCTGGCTAGTGCCTAGTTCATGGTGAAAATTATCAACCAAAAGAGTAAAACCAGTGTTTTCAATCTAGCAAATCACATGAATATGAGACATCAAATCTTTTAAATGATTCAACATGATAATTAACTGACAAGCAATGTTTGATCAATTCTAAATTGAAATAATGCTTCACATATTACATTAAATTCTATAATTAAGATGGGTTTAGAAATTTAAAATAAAACAACACTAAAAGTTGTGGTCATTTGAATAAATCAGTCATTTCCCAACATGGTTACTCCTATTGTGTAAATCACACAGGTGCCTGGGAAAACACGATACAAGTGAAACAGAGAGAAACATAGTATATATAAAGCTTCAAATGGTTCAATAGTCAGGGTCTTAAGGATTTATGAACAACCTTGGTTGATATTTTCCGTTGTGTTGCAGAGTAAAACAAGAGTCATCAGAAGATGACATATCCCCCCGGCCCTGCATGTTCTTAGATGTGATGAAATACTGTTATTTACTGCTTCAAGAAAGACTGACAATAAATTTCCTGCATGGTTTATGTTGGATATTTTTGGAATTATTATGGGTTCTATTTGGATCCATGAATCTGGATATGTTAAGGATTTTGGAATTAGGGATTATTTGACTATTTTATCAAGCCAGATAATCCAATAATTGTCATTGGCCAATACAATTTAAATATATCTCTACATTTATAACATTGCAAGATAAAATCGCAGAAAATTAACAACTTGCAATGGACTTTCATATGATTTTCAATAAAAAACCTGCACATACAAAATTCAATGCTAGATGTCCTGCTCTACAATGGTTAAAAAAGTTAATTAACTCAGTGTGGTGACGTAATACATGCATGATCTCTGCTGTGTCAGTGCGTCTTTATAGCAGTTAGTGTACATACATGTACATGTAGGAGGATGTGTATAAGGTAGTCAAAGTAGTTTGCATAATTTGCTCATTTCCTTCTCAAGCCATGTCTATAAATCCTTGAATTGATTGACTATACATGTACCTATTTAGTGGTGCATAACTCAAAATTGCCATTTTAGCTTGATATTTACAAACTGTCCGAGAGGGCCTATATCCGGAACATATGTTTTGTGAATGACAATAGAAAATAATAAATACAAATAAACCATTAAGAATTAAATACTCAATGAGCAGAGAAAAGATTTTGTGATATGTTTCAAGGCTATGGGAACTACCATACATCATTTTACAACAGCTTAATTAAATAACAGATATCAGAGTTTGCTCCCAAAAAAAAACAAAATACAATTCAATGTTGTATGGGGGCATATTCTCATCATTTTCTGTGACAATTCACTCCCACCATGGTCCAATCGTTGCCTCCTCAGAGCTTGATTATTCTGGAATCTGAGAAGTGGAAGGGGACGCTGCAGACTGATACAGCCAAAGTGAAATACTATTAAGTGCTTTCTGTGATATATAAAATACCAAAAAACTGCCTTATCTTCTAAATTATAATAAATGAATTTCATTAAATTAATGAGATACATGTAAAAAGATATTTTCTTAAAGGGGCATGAGCTGCCAAAATGTTGATATTTTGACGTTACAACAGAATATTGAAAATATTGGCTATTTTTCTCAAGGCGTATAATTCATAAGCTATTTAGTGCTTCTAGTCTCGAAAACGTACGATAAAGTATCGTTTTGAAATAACTTTGGCTTAGAATGAATGGATGGTCGTCCCGGTTATTTAAATTTTGTTTACTTTTCGAACACGTTTTCGGTTCGTACAGGCCACATACTGTGTGGATTTTGTGGATCGTTTAGTTTTTCGATTGCCTTTAAAGCCTCTTACTGTCGAGACGATCAGAAATTATGAAAAAAGTGTGAATTTTGGCAGCTCATGCCACTTTAAAGGGGCATGAGGATTCCAGGGGAAACCAGTTTAAAGGGTATATATATAGGTGTGTCCTAGAAGAGTCATTTTAATCATGGTCTCAATAACATACCTGAAAAAATGAAAATCTTGTGTTTCCTCATCCCATGAATGGAATGATAGTTGAGAGGACCTGTCTACCTCCCCCTCGGATGTCAAACATCCAAGGAGAAGATTGGCAGTAACTCTCAACGGCTCCAAGTCAGCCCTAAAGCTGACTATCCATGTGCGCGTATTTTCGATACGTATGCGTAGTGCGTGAATTCGTGCGTATGCGGATGAAATCAAACACATGTCAAATAACAGAGGGCCTATCCATGTGTACGTTTGCGTATGTGTGTCCGTCTGCGTATGCGTATAGAATCGCTCGCTGCGCGATTTTTACGGATAACGGACGGCAAATCATGGGGGAAATCCGTGTTTTGACGTCATCTTCCGAGGTGTTCCCTGGCCTAATTACTGTACCGGCTCCCGTTCTGTCAAAAAAGAGGCGCACGGTGAGCGTAATCACATCTTTGGCGGTTATAAAGTAATTATCAATCCATCCCATGCACATTTATTTAAAAATACCCTTTCATCATATTCTCAACGTTATATTTATATGCTATAAGAGTTGTTATGACAACTGAAAGCTGGAATTAAACATCTTCCAGTATAGCCCGACCAAAATGAAGATCAATATGCGAACCTCAGTCTATTAGCCCCACGGCCTCCAACTGGATTAACACCAATGAAGGGTTTATATGCCAGGGCGATATGACGGAAGAGGAAAAACGGATGGAAACATACGCTTATATGGATGTATGAAAACGTACAAAAAACACACTCACTGCATACGCAGACACGCATGCGTATACGCAAATACGCGCACATGGATAGTCAGCTTTAAGCTGACTATCCATGTGCGCGTATATACGTATACGTATGCGTAGTGCGTGAATTCGTGCGTATACGGATGAAATCAAACACATATGAAAGAATAGAGGGCCTATCCATGTGTACGTTTGCGTATGCGTGTCCGTCTGCGTATGCGTATAGAATCGCTCGCTGTGCGATTTTTACGGACAACGGACGGCAGATCATGGGGGGAATCCGTGTTTTGACGTCATCTTCTGAGGTGTTCCCTGGCCCAATTACTATAGTGGCTCCCGTTCTGCCAAACAAAAGGCGCACAGTGAGCGTAAACACATCTTTGGCGGTTATAAAGTAATTAACATATCGATCTTATACACATTTATTTAAAAATATCCTTTCATCATATTCTCAACATTATATTTGTATGCTATCAGAGTTGTTATGAGGACTGAAAGCTGGAATTAAACACCTTCCCGTGTAGCCCGATGTAAATGAGGATCAAGGTGTGAACCTGAGTCCAATAGCCACACGGTCTTCAGCTGGATTAAGGCCAATGTAGGGTTTATATGTCATGGGAACATGACGGAAGAGGAAAAACGGATGGAAACATACGCATATATGGATGTATAAAAACGTACAAAAAACATACGCACAGCATAGGCCTACGCAGACACGCATACGTATACGCAAATACGCGCACATGGATAGTCAGCTTTATCAAAGAAAAAAACATCTGTATTAAAAGATCTGCCGTCCGTTGTCAGTAAAAATCGAGCAGTGAGCGATTATATACGCATACGCAGACGGACACCTATACGCAAACGTACACATGGATGGGCCTCTATATTATTTAATCCGTATACGCACGAATTCACGCACTACGCATACGTATATATACGCGCACATGGATAGTATCAACAGGAAGCTCTTATTTTGTACTCCTTGATAAAAATGACCAACAATTAGCTAATTCTGTTTCAACGAATGTTTTTCTATATCTGGCATCTCCATCCACTTTAATAATAATATTAATAAACATATTTAACATATTAACTGATAATATCAAATTTAAAACCATTGAACTCTCTAGGATTTGAATAACGAAAGGATCGAGCTATTTCGGGTAATTCCTGCTCTGGACTGGATGAAAATATGATCTTATAACATAATATATCTGTGGCTAAATTGTTAAATTGGCCTATTGATGTGTTGGCCATCAGATAGCTTTGGATTACTTCACTTAAGTAAAGGTCTTACTCCGCTATTTATAATTTCCGACATTTAATGATCGTCGACCAGGTGCCGACTAATAAATATCCAAACATAAATAACGAGGTAGGCCTACCTGTAGGCATTTAATATTATTGAATTAGCTTTGAATATGCAAAACTGGGACGTGAAGCCCTGGGAACTGCTCACTAGTCCGAAGGTCCACTGGTCCGAAGGTTCACTAGTCCGAAGGTTCACTCGTCAGAAGGTTCACTAGTCCGAAGATTCACTAGTCCGAAGGTTCACCGGTCCTAAGGTTCACTAGTCCGAAGGTCCACTGGTCCGAAGGTTCACTGGTCCGAAGGTTCACTAGTCCGAAGGTTCACTAGTCCGAAGGTTTGCTAGTCCGAACATCCCAGACATAATGGGCTATATCTCAAATAAGACCATCCACTATTTGGATGAGAAAAACCAAACAGTTGTACTGATAGACATTTTATTGAAGCAATTAAAACAATCTGAGTAGCGGTACGTATACTTGAACAGATGGGAAAAATAAAAAGTACACTTTATGGGGTATAAAGGTCTAAATGATATACCTCTTTAACACAATTAGAAACTTGTCTCTATGGTTATTTAATACGAGAAGATTTTCCCACGTGTCTTTCTAGATATAAGTATAATGCCATCTTTTTAATAATGTTTTCCCAACTTTTCAAATTATCTCATAAATAAAAGGATTTAAACTGAACATGTCATGTCATGCGTATAACCCTGTAGAGTTCCTAAGCAAAAATAAAATATTTAGTTCGACGGTTTTATATACCCTGCATACGTCCTACTTCCTCAGGAAATTAAACCTGTAACCCCCCCCCCCCCCCCCCTCTGCTACCGGGATGTACGCCCGTGGCTGTGCATAAAATCGTCGAATTATATATTTTCTTTTTCTTTGGAGGGATCATAAATTCCTAACTTTACACTGTCTCGACTACAGTCCAGCAAAGACTAAGGGATACTGTCTCGTGGGAAAATGATGCTGAGGAAACTATCCTTGGGTCTGGGTAGGCCTATGCCCTTTGGGCTATATTATCGTTTGGAGGATGATATCGGTACTGTTCTTCGGACTAGTGAACCTTCAGACTAGTGGACCTTCGGACTAGTGAGCCTTCGAACCAGTGAACCCTCTCGTTCGGACTAGTGAACCTTCTGGACATTCGGACTAGTGAACCTTCTTACTAGTGAACCCGTTTTTCGGACTAGTGAACCTTCGGACTAGTGAACCTTCGGACTAGTGAACCCTTCTCGAAGCCCTGACAAGGTACATGTCAAACTTGGGCAAGTTCGTCATGTAAGACAACTTCAAAACGGTATGCTCTTTTATATATACAGAAACACCTACCAATCCATACCTATATATGTTTTATCTTTAAAAATATATGGATATATATATATATATAGCTATATAACATGTAAAGAGGTCACTTACATTATATATATTCAATTATTATATTTATATGTATATCATATAATATAGAAAGTTTATGTCTGTGTTCGGGCTTCAGTCTAGTTTAAAAGTTTATTGATTTATTTGATGCGTTGGCTATGGTCGTCTGTGTGTTTTTTTCTATTTCTATTGCCGGGATGGCCACCGACAACCGACGACCGCCAAGAAGCTGCTATTTCAAGTATAGATGTAAATATATCTGTTGAATTTTAAATAATATATGTACTGGTATCATTTTCTTTGGCTGGGATGGCCACCGACAACCGACGACCGTCAAGAAGCTGCTATCCCAAGTAGATGTAAATGTACCTGTCACATTCTAAATAATATATGTACCGGTATCATTTTCTATGGCTGGGATGGCCACCGACAACCGACGACCGTCAAGTAGCTGCAGTGTCCGACCAAGTCGATGGATGTGTACCCCTCATTCTTAATAAGACCTTTTTTACCTGCTGGGATGGCCACCGACAACCGACGACCATTCTGCTCGAGAGTGAAATCGTAGTACATGTATTTACCGTTATTCAATGTTTACCCTTTGCTGAAAAAGCCAGAGACAACTGACCACCGCCATTAGCATTCTCCTAAATTTGGAAATCTATTGTACTCTTATATGTGCTTGAGATATATTCCATTGTTTTGTTTGTTATATGGCTTCGAAGGCCACCGACAATCGTCATGTAGAGCGTTTATAATATCAAATGATGGACTGGTATACATTTTTTAAAGAATCTTTTTACTTTAGTGCAGTCCTCCCGGGTGCTATATAAATGGTTGCAAATATAATATCAACTATAGAACACCACAGGCGTAAAATAAGTAAGATAGATAAGAATTAAATACTTCCTTGCACCCCCCCCTCCCACTTTCTGACCCAGTTGAATGTCTTGGAGATAGGAGATTATACTACGGAACTCTATTGTTACCATAGACCTATTGTTTTTTCCTTGATAAAATGAGGATTTTTGACATAAATTAAATAGTTATAATTAACAGACTTAGGTAAAATATACGTGTTTGCGCGTTGAAAAATTCTAAATCAACCACATAGAAGCTAGTATATTAACACACGGATGCTTCGTATAAAGGCCGGCACTCTCGTTTAATTATAAAGAGGCAGTGATGTAAACGACCCTTCATATTCTACTGGACTCTGAGCTTTTGCGTGCTGCACTCACATCGATGGGCGCTTTCCCACATGTTAGGTAGGTATCCAACCAGGCCTATTTTATCATTCTTGAACTGAAGTATATTATTACAATATAGTCATTTTTTTGCATATTGTTTGTTAAAGCTTGTGAGAAAACAGCTAAAAATAGTGTTTCGATATTGTCATTCATCAAACTTACCATGCCCACGCCTGTTTGATATTTCCAACTCCCCTACTGGATCATAAGTCATATCTCCTGTATCCCTGTCTGTGGCTTCAGATTGAACTATCTTGGGTATTTCCAACTCCCCTGCTGTGCAAGAAGCCGTACGTCGAGGTTCCATACGTTCAACTAAGTTGTTAGACAAATCAAATCAAGTTTCGGAGGTATCCTTTGTAGAGATAGCCTGAGTGTATTTGGTGAAGACCTCTGTTAAAACTAAAACATTGTCGATATTACCGATACCGGGTTTGAGAACCACCGTAAAGTCCATAGCTAAAATATCCCATGGCCTTTGGGCTAACAATGTAGTTAAAAGAGTCTTTATATTGTAACATATTTGCTCAATAAGCAACGACTACACTTTGAACAATACTCCTTAACATCACGAACCATGAATGGCCAATAACATCTATTTTCCAAGAGACCTAATATTATCTTCGCACATTGGTGTCCCATAGAATCATGTATAGAAGAGTCGGATGGATTTCTAGTAGGTTTGGCTTGGATATCCTCCATCCACACTTGTTCCACTACATCTTTAATTTCTTTTCGGAGATTTCCTGGTAAAAGGGTGGTGTTGGATGAATGTTGTAAAACATGGACTGATACTTCTTCCAGTCAAGTAGATTCTGAGCAATGCTCGGGTTTACGACTTATAGAGTCTGCATTTCTAATAACCTTTCCTGATTTATGTCAAACTGGGCAAGCTGACCGACTCGGCGCATCTCTGTGGCTCCAAGCTTGGGTGTGGTTTGTATATAACTAAGAGGAGCATAGTTTGTATACACCGTCAAAAGATCCCTGTACTTCTCTAATACAGCCCACTCCAGAGCTAAAAGTTCAAGTTTCATGGACGAATACCTCTCCATGTTTTACTCAGCAGGACGCAGTGCTCTTCTTGCGTAGCTTAAAACTATTGTGCCTTGATCTTGTTCTTGAGACAGGACTGCCCCAAGTCTTAAATGGCTTGCATCTACATCTACCACAAACATTTTCGAAAAATCGGGGTTGCCAAGAATAGGTCGACTGACAAGTTTATCTTGAAGCGTCGTCATTGCCTCGTCATAAGCGTTGTTCCAGTCAGTAACATAGTCTATAGTAGCCAGTGATGCCAAGAACAGATCGGAAATCTGTATCTGTTTTCGGTTGGGGCCAATCTTTAATCGCCGATATCTTATCCAGGTCAGGTTAAATACCTTCCTGAGAAACAACATATCCTAAGTATCTCAACTTAGATTTAAACAACTGAAATTTCTTAGTCTTTACCTTTAAATTTAATTTTTTCAAACGACTTAAAACCATTTCAAGCCTATCAAGGATTTCCAAAACAGAGAATATCATACAAGTAAATTAGAAGGGTCTGGAAATTTTGGTCTCCAAAAGTTTTGTCCATTAGGCGCATGAAAGTCCCAAGGGCTCCTGTGAAACCAAACGGCATTCTAACATATTCATATAAACCTCCTGTGTCGACTCTAATTGTAGTCTTCTCGACACCTTGGTCTCGTACTGATATCTGGTTAAACCCATGAGCAAGGTCCAATGAGCAGAAAAAACTTGGCACCATTGAGAACATCAAAAGTCTCTTCTATTCGTGGTAAAGGATAGGCATCCTTCCTTGTCTTTGCGTTGAGATCACGGTAATCACAGCATAAACGCAGTTTACCGTCTTTTTCCTAACACGTACAACTTGAGACGGCTCGAGGATATACGTATGACTCCAGTGTCTATGCTGATTGTAAATATTTTTGAACTTCCGACCACATGTGAGGGGGCACTCTTGGCTAAGGAACTTTAACTGGTACGTCATCTTCAGTCATTATTCGTTGTTCGACTGTATCACAATACCCGATCTCATCTTCACCTGAGCTGAATACATCAGAAAACCTGTTCTGCAAAGTTGGAACTTCCGCACCAATTCCTTCAACAAGAGCTGTAAATGGTCCACTGTTTGGGGGTTTTACAGAGCCTTCAACTACTGGAATCGACCAAGCTTGAATGTGAGGTTTTCTCTAAATACTTTAACTCTACACGTTTTCAACGCGTTCGTTTCTTCATATAAGGAAACAATAGTCTGCCATTTTGGATCTGGTATATTCAGATATGTTTGCTTGCTCATTTCTCTGAATATATTTGAGCCAATCACACTATCTCTCTTTAATTTCAGGGTCCACTGGATCTTTAGCTACCAAGAATGTCATCTTGGGAAACTTACAACATTCAACTCAATACATCATAACAATGGGATTTCTTTCCCACAGATTCTCTTTGTACCAAGACTCTGTCACTATTGAAACTTGGGCACCTGTGTTCAATAACATCTCAAGCCTATTCCCTCAACTTCTATCACGGCTTCAGGACAAGATCCTACAGTCTTCTCCAAAATGAGCCTTCATCAAATTTACCCATAGTGTGGCTCGCAACTACAGGTGATACTAGTTTAAATTCTCCCTGACTGAAGACTTTGTAAATTAATGTTCCCGGGAATCAGGGCTGTCTCTCCGAAGATTTTTTAAAGATGCACATCCCAAACAACGGCGTTCCCTGTATTGTCTCTGGCCAAACGGTTTCATATATCCGCCAGATTGATGTTGAGGAGGTCGCTCTGCAGCTAACAAAAGATTATCAATTTGGCCTTGCTGACAAGAAATTATTTCCTCTTGTCACTTGATAAGAGTCTCATGGGTGGTAGCTAATCTTGTTCTCACGTCAGGTTTCACTCTGCCTAACCACCCTATGGCCCGGTCTCTAGGTTGGAAAAAGTTAAGCTCTTGGCATTCTGTGTTAAGGTGACGAATCTCTCGTTTCAAATCCAGATCTGGCAAAACTTCAGCTAACCGTCTCTTTAACGAGCCTCACGGTTAGGTTTAAAAGAACTGTCCAATTCGACCATTCGATCAAAAATTTCTACTAGCTTAAGAGGGCATGTAATCAAGTCAGAATTTCCGTGTGGGTAAGAGAAAAGTGTTTGCTGCAATGCCGATAAGTCGTCTCCATTCCCAAAGACACGGATAGGTAACTTAAAGATATCCTCAACACTTCTTAAAGGCCCACTTGCCGCCGTAGCCTGTTTAAATTTGCTAAGAAAACCAATTTACATGAGCTTACTACGACTAATACAACTAAACTTAAACATAGGACACATAAAACATATCTAGTTAGCTTTAGAATGTAGAAATGGGGTGAAAAAACAAACGAAGAATCGAAGCCTGATTACAACAACAACGATCGGTGTCGGTCAACTTTCGTGTTGGCTTACCCTCATTTCAGGCCTTTTTATCTGTGGTTTACACTCAAACAATTATCAGCAGGCTTTTCTAGTCGCTGTTAACCGATCGTCAGTCTGTATTTCTCAGATAAATAGGCCTACGTAAAATTACACTGTGCAGTTAGTTCACTCACTCGACTGAAACATAAAAGCGCCAATAGGGGGCAGTTTGGTTTGTTTACGTTGCGGGCACCTAACAATTCAAATTTTCAAATTCAAGTTAAAAATACAAAGTGACGTCCAAACTTTTAAATTTTGGTAAAAATAGAAAGTTCCTAACTTATATTGTCTGGGAAAAATACAGAAAACGGACTTTCTTTTTTAATGTAAACAATATTCCTGACTTTCGCGGCAAGTGTGCCTTTAAATCATCTCCCCTTCCTAAAATTTCATGCCGTGCAATCGCTCAGGCACCGGCACACTTATATCATTATGTTTCAAACCGAAGAAAATTAAAAAAAAAATTGAAAACCTTCAGCGTCTACAACGACAAACTTACTGTGTGAGTAAAACTTCTCGCAGCTAATCAAAACCTCGGGCACTTACATGAAAAATAACGCAATGGCGGCTGTGTTCACCTTGAACTTTTTTGTAACGAGTGTTGTACTCTGTAAGTATAGGACAGACAACTCTTACATTCACAACAGTGGGATCTGTTTGATTTACGGGTTCGAGTGGAGTAGTCCGCCAAGGTAAAACACAGAATTGGGACATGCAGATCTTATCTTGGCTAGAGAAGATGCTTTGATCGAGACTACGTGATGACGTGCAGCTTGGCGCGCGTTTGTTTCTTTTTGGGCTGTCTGATACGGTATTTGTATATGGTTTTGATACGGCAGAATAAGTGTTCGGAATAAAATAGATTGATTTTGTAAATTTTTCATATACCGTTGGGCTACTGAGACACACCGAATTTTTAAGTTTGTTCATAGACTTGTTCATTACTCGACTAACCAAAATAAACTGCAACCCCCCCCCCCCCCCCCCCTATACACCACAATAGATACGTCCGAATTTGACATCACTTTGCGTGTGGAACATGTTCAACGGAGCATTATTGTGAGATTTTGATGCAATTGTTCCCAACATTGCAAGTAATACCGACAGGTTCTTCATAAAAGACAACTTCAAAACAGTATGCTCTTTTATATATACAAAAACACCTACCAATCAAAACCTATATATGTTTTGAAAAATAAGGTTGTATTTCACTCCCATAATTCATTTGTCACTTGCTTAAGATTCAGCGATGGTTGTCGGTCGTCGGTGAGTTAGAGTCAACACAAAACGAATATATCCACATCAACAAAATCTTTCGGAAGTATCTTGTTAATAATTAGCGGCAGTTGTCGGTGCTTTGAAAACAACACATACATAAAATTATTGTCATAAATTGACTTATCCACATGAGTCAATTTATTTGAAAAAATATGTTAGTTACTGCCGGCGGTTGTCGGTGCTCCAGAAACAGCACATCAGAAAAATACACAAACTTCCTACGAAGAGCAGAAGTGCAAATATTTAATGATCTCAATAAACATAAACATATGAAGAAATGAAAAATACATGTGAGGTCTACTCTAGGAAAAAAGAGATGGATACGTATATATATATAAAGATGACAAACGCTACTGCATAGTGCAGATGTTTCTGTCTATATAAAAGAGCATACATGTACTGTTTTGCTTGAGATAGCAGCTACTTGACGGTTGTCGGTGGCCATCCCAGCCATAGAAAATGATACCAGTACATATATTATTTAAAATGTGACAGGTACATTTACATCTACTTGAGATAGCAGTTTCTTGACGGTCGTCGGTGGCCATCCCAGCCAAAGAAAATGATACCAGTACATATATTATTTAAAATGTGACAGGTACATTTACATCTAATTGAGATAGCAGCTTATTGACGGTCGTCGGTGGCCATCCCGGCAATATAAATAAATATAAAAAATACACAGACGACCATAGCCAACCCATCAAATAAACTTTTAAACTAGACTGAAGCCCGAACACAGACATAAACTTTCTATATATGAATTACATGTAAATATAATAATTTAATATATATATATAATGTAAGGGACCTCATTACATGTTATATAGCTATTTATATATATCCATATATTTTTAAAGTTAATAACATATATAGGTATAATTTAAAGTTAAACATATATATATATATATATGGATTGGTAGGTGTTTCTGTATATATAAAAGAGCATACTGTTTTGAAGTTGTCTTACATGACGAACTTGCCGACGGAAAAGCGATTTGAATAGCCCTCCATCAGAATGATGGCGGGCTAAAAAACGACCGTTTCCTGTATTTTTCCCAGATAATATAAGTTAGGAACTTTCTATTTTTACCAAAAGTTAAAAGTTTGGACGTCATTTTGTATTTTTAATTTGAATTTGAAAATTTGAATTGTTAGGTGTCCGTAATGTCAACAAACTTTAAACCGGGTCGTGTGCAAAAGTGCCGTAATGGGTTGAGTGGTGTAGGCAATCTAACGACAAAGTATAATTTTACGAACTTTATCTAAGAAATACATACTAACAATCAAGTAAGAGGGACTATAAAAGCCTGCTGAGTGCAAACCACAGACAAAAACGCTTGGATGAGGGTAATCCAACACGAAAGTTAACAAACACTGATCGGTGTTGTTGTTGTAATCGAGCTTCGATTCTTCATTTGTTTTTCACCTTCATTTATACATTCTAAACCTAATTGGACATGCTTTATGTGTGCTATGTTTAACTTTAGTGGTTTTAGTTGTGGTAAGCTGGTGCAAATTGGTTTTCTTAACAAATGTCAAACAGGTTACGGCGGCAAGTGGGTCTTTAAAGAGAGTTTCAAACATTTCTTGCTATTTAGTAAACTAATAGCTTATGTTCTAGGCTGTTATTTCCATACTATGTTTATATATGTCAAAATGTATCTTTCAGATGAAAAACTTTAATAAAACCATCCTGGGACAAATTGAACTTGCAGCTATTTCATATGTAGAAGTGATCACGAGTACATCTCACATTTTTCTTGTAAGTATTTTTGATCCAATACCAAGTACAGATTTAAGGGATTTTCAGGTGATTGATAGATGTGCTCCTGCTTTTGTAATTAAGTGATCCATCTTTAGATTATCCTGAATCCATAGAGGAGCCATGTATGACCTCAACTGATCAGTATTTTTGATCCAATGCCAGGCCCAGATTTAAGGGATTTTCCAATGTCTACATGTGTCTACATGTTAACAAATTTCTCCCTATAGTTATTGTGAGAGAAACCTTAGATAGTATCAATGACAAACAATAAGGAAAGAAGTGTCGGCTGTTTAACACATGACCCATCGTCTTTCTGAATTAGTTTTCAGATGATTGACAGTTTTTATCACCTGTTATATCAATGTATGATCTCTAGGAGATGATCCAAAATAAACTGGACGTCAAGTGTACAGTCTAATTTGTTTGGACATGAAAGAAATGAAAACGATGATGTAATGGGAAACTCATCTGAGAGAGTAGTGCAAGTTTGTGTCAGTGGGAATTAGTGTCAATTTAATACTGAGGTACACAAAGAGCACTGTTACATGTCTCCATTGATACTACCTGTACAAAATTTCCACAGTTTTTGTCAAACATATGACCCCTCTTGGTTTTGTGAAATATTTTAAAATGAAATTCAGACTCCTTGAAGGCGCTGTTTGAGTCTTTGAATTAACTCAGGTATCACCGTACCTTATTAAATGAACGTGATCACCCCCCTTCTTATTGAACTGGATTTGAACTTTGAATGATTTCCCAGTTGTGTTGCTATATAAGTGAAATGGTGTTTAGTTTTATTTAAAACCAACAAAACTGACATAAACATTGAATTGTGATGATATTTTAGGGATTTAATATAATGTTTATGCTAATTTGTTTAACAACTATTTATATCTTTTCTTTATGTTTTAGTTTAGACTTTGTCTGTTTGGGAGGCAGAGGAGTGGATTCTTATTAAACCAAAGCTAACAGTTTTATTGGAGTAGAGAATTGATAGAATACAGTCCATGGATAAGGGGAGGTAACCAGTACCTTGTAATGACTTCATTGACTTTCCTTCCATGCCTTAATATGTAACGGTCACGAACAATATATGTTATCTTAAGTAATATATTGTTACCACCAATATCGCATAACCGAACTTCAAAGAGTTTGCGAACACTTGCCAGGATGCCGCAACACTTGTTAAACAGTAAGTTCTAGTTTCGCCCTAGAGTACGCAACTCAAAACTTATCATATTGGTGTAATAATGGAGCCAACAACTAATTTCATAAAACTATAACAAATAGTTTATTTATAATAACATCTTGCAACTGGGTTACATAAATAACATTCAATCCATACGAATTACATAGTTATCTAACGAGACCCAGTGTGTTACGATGAATATCACTCGAGTCTATTAATTTTCAAGGCCACGAGCCTCTGGCGAGTGACTTTGGAAATTAATAAACGAGAGTGATATTCATTGTAACACACTGGTTCGAGTTGGATAATCTTTTTCTCACACTACACAAAATATACAGCGTTTTATAAAAAAAACACGACTCTACTTCAGAAAATGTTTGGTGACGTCGCTCTATTTTTAAGAATGGCTGTCTGAAGAAAGACTCGATAAGGCATTGTGACGTCAGAAATGACGTCACCAACGACAGCATCACAGTCCCTTCAATGTTGGGTTGATCCTGAACGCTTTGTTATAACGTCATAATGACTGATGGCGTAATTCATTTGTGACGTCAATTTTGACAGTTCTCTCTTGATGTCATAACGTTACTTGGGCGATAATTTCACACGTTGATTATGCAAAAAATAACACACTGTCTGGGAGTTGAATTATCGGGGGTGTAGTGTGAGAACATCATTTAACAACTTGAATGAATGGCTACGGGCTGCGGTTACGGGTGATCTGTTACGGGTGATCTGTTACGGGTGATCTGTTATAGGTGGCTGGTTAATTGTTATGGGTGACTGTTTCGGGTTCAACTTCAAGTTCTATGACAGCCAATAGATATAACCTCCGGTATAATTTAGATATATATTGACATCAGCAGCAATACTGAGTTTGTCTGATTAAACCCCTCTTATAACAGAATCCTTATGGGTGTCTGTTGCGGGTCCTCTTATGGAAATCTCTTATTAAGTTCTCTTATGGGTAATTTACCAGAAATAAATTGTAGAGCAAAATATAGTTGTCTACATTCAATGTTATAGGTAAAAAACCACAGTCATCAGATTACATCTCTTTACTGCAAGTTATGAATAAATCAGAATTTGTACACACCTGTTATATGTTGAGGATGGTCAAGCCTGAGTCAGAGTGGGTCCCAGATACTCACTGCCTTTTGACAGACGACACCTCTCTTTTATAGCTTCCCGCTTAACGATTGGAACGTCACAGCGACACCTACCGTCATTCATACCATAAATAGTCTCCAAACCAGCCTCACTTCGTAATTGTAGCTTAAATTCAGTAAATTCTACTGCTTACTTTACTTATACAAACGTTAAATGTGACACATGACTGATTTAACTATAGGGATTTACACACTTAAGTATATTAAAGATAAACAAATTAAAACATTTTAGCACCGTAACTATCTGGCGGCTGACATCAAAGAGAGTAGAATGACAAGAGTGGTCACTTTGTCCAATCAGCATTGCCGGCATGTATTTCGGCCCCCTAGCGGAAGGGTGTTCCGACTGTACACGATTCGACTGTAAAGCGCCCCCTACAGGAAGGAGGTTCCTAATAATAGAATCGTGTCCGTGTCAGAGGGTACTTTAATTACCATTGTAAATATTTCCAAGTTATGATTGTTACACTTTTTGTTGTCTGTACTCTGCTTTGTTCAAGTGCCAAGTACAATAAAATTGAATTAAATTGAAATTTTTCAAATTCAACATGGCGCAGACGAAGTGACCACTCTTGTCAATCTACTCTCTTTGCTGACATGTTGTAAACAACAAACATGGCGGACATCGATTACAGTGCGGCCCGAAGTGGCAAACAGACAGCTCTCCTGGCTTTAAAAGATATTAAATTTCATTATTAAGTTTCCCTAGCATAATATAGTAACCTTAGCTAAGGAATCACAGCCTTCACAGATGCTTGACCAGCTCAGTACAACTCGGATGGTCACAGGTGACCCGATTACAGGGACAGATTTGGGTCTCAAGTAGATAATATACAATAAACTAAATAAACATTTCTTGCAAAACAATAATCACAGTAACAGTATGAGGGGAATTAATTACGGTACACAGTTTCATAGAGAGCAAGAAATATAACATGAAATTAATAGGTTAGCAATTCAACAAGGATTTTCACTTAGAGAAGCACATAGTATTTAAACATCATATAATTTATAAATTACATCAATTGTAGGGAAAACTTAGCATTGAAATAGAACTGTTAAGTGCCAAGTAAACCGGCCGTCTCAATATAAACATTCACACACAGACATGGTCTGTCAGCACCATGGTGGCTCAATCGGTAGACTGACATTAATTCACTTGACACAAGCCTTTCAGTGATGGTTGCGAGGTTTAAATCTTAGTCCAAAAACCCCCTGTTTTTAACTATATGAGTGTATGTGGAAGATAGAGTATGTGGATCTGATCGGAGATCCCACTTTCCTCTCCAACTAAACCGACTTTAAATGAGACATAAAATATCAATCAATCATAAATAAATCAATCGTAAACACTCATGACAAGGCTTAAAGACATCAGTTTAACAAGATAAACGTTTGATTTCACTTCTTAACTAATGAAATATCATTGATTTTGTTCTATTTCAATAAGACATTTACACTTATTGGTATTTATTTCAAAAACCTCTTTTGTGGACAAAAATCTGTGAATGGGTTGTTTACTATATCACCCTATTGACCACTTTCCTTCCCCACTAGTTACAGGATCATGACAAGGTCTTCTGTGAACACCAAATGACATGGAAATGATCCTGATATTCTACAGCCATGTGTTTGACTATGAGCACGACTGCACTAACCTGTGTAATGTATGGTGGATAACTGTTTCTGTTCTCTTCATGTCAATATTAAAATAATATGACTGCACTTACAGCTTATTTATGTGGGAAACCTCACACAAACCATTACATTGTATTTACCATGTGATTGTTACATGGTTACTCTGAAGTAGTTTTCAGGTGATTGACAGTTTTTATCACCTGTTATATCAATGTATGTTCTCTAGGAGTCTGGATGATCTGAAAGTAACCGGACAGGAAATCTACAACCTAATTTGTCCTTTTTACAGTAAAAGACAGAAATGTTGGCCATGAAAGAAATGAAGATGATTATGTGGTGTGGAAACTCAACTGAGTCGCTGCTAGACGAGAAACTGTGAGTTCTGTTGGTAGAAGTGTAAATTTAATACTGAGGTATGTGACACTTACACCCCCTTCCTATAAATCTATTGGGTGAATGTGAGGCCAGTGATGACTGGATTTGTACTTTCAGTGATAACCAACCCATCTTGATATATATAAAGGGAAATGTTGTAATGCCGTATTTAAAATAAGCAGCCAACAAAACTAACATAAACATTAAATTAGTGATGATATTTTGGGATTTTAATTGAATGATTTTGTTTATATCTTTATGTTTTAGGCAATGTATTTTTGTAGACAAAGGAGAATGGATTCTGATTGAACCAAATCTAACAGTTTTCTTACAGAAGAGAATTGATAAAATACAGTTAATGGATAAGGGGAGGTAACCAGTAACTTATTGCATTGACATTATTTCCATCTACTCATAAGCCAGAGTATATCCATTCACACATGGACATGGTCTGTCAGCACCATGGTGGCTCAGTCGTTCGACATAAGCCAGGGATGGACGAGAGATTTAAATCTAAAAAGTCTTTAAAAAAAATGAAAAAAAACAACTTTTAATGTGTTTTACTATGTGACATGTCTAGTTTAGAGAGCCCATTTTCCTCCACAACTAAAGCGAGATGTAAAATATCAATGAAACAATCATAAAGAAATCAAATTGCATGCACAATCATGACCTATAGAGATAATTGACCGGGTAAAGCTCTTCTTTAAAAAAAAAAAAAAAAATACTCGTCCATGACAAAGAGGCGTAATTCCATTTTGGACACAAGACTGCTATTAAGATTTTTTAGATAACAGATAGACTAATGAATGATGAACAAACACACTGGACCATGGCACAGGTCTATGAGGCGAGAAATACCCTCATAGTGCTTGTCCTCATAGACCAGATGAAGAGGTCCGGCGACGTGGCACACCTTGGGTTAGAAGAAATCAACCAAGAAGAGACCAGGTGCCAGATCGTGGTAGAGGAGGGAGGGACATATCCGGTAGACCACGTTATTGAAGTCAGTTTTAACATTAATGTTCCCTCTAAATCAATGTGAAACATCGATATTGTCGTACAGTTTCAAATTTGACTTATTTGTCTACAAAAGTTTTGATGATTTTCAGATTTTAAAGCACAAGACGGTATCCACTGGCAAGAGGTCAAATATAAACCTTAAAGGCGATTTGTTTGTCCTCTGTCAGCGGTACCGAGACCGTCTTCGTCCATATCTGGTGGAAGGGGAAGAAGATTGTGGCATGCTCTTCATCACCAAATCAGGCGGGGAGCTAAAGCCTTCCCTGATATCAAAATGCATACATAGGGGCTGGGACCTCTATTGGCAAAAATCAGGGAAGGAAGTTCCCTCTTTAACAGCATGCCCAAATCAAAAATCTGCAGTTACCGGGGTAAGTCTTCTAGTGTCCTCTTATGCCCCTTATTTTATTATTCAAATATTTCAAAAAACTTAAGTTAACTTTCTTTTTAAATTTTCTAGATCCTTAATGAAGACTGTTCGTCCACGGCAAAGGAGATGTTGGCGGAGCACATGGCACATGACCCTAGAACCCAAAAGAGGTACTACGACAAGCGTGCGGGGACCAAATCTACAGTGTTGGCCACTGATAAGTTCCGCCAAATCGTGTGGACAAAAGGTCGAAAGGTATGGATAGCTTGTAAGTTGCAAAATATACATGTGAAATCAGCGTTTGCGTCATGCTTTTTGATACGCCCGCCTTGAAAAGCGGGCTGTATTATGGTATCATCTCCGTCCGTTCGGCAGTCATATTCTACAAAGTACAAGACACACGGAATGGGCCGCTGAAAATCGGTAGTCAGTTGTCCATCTACACCATATGGAAATTGGATGAAACAGCCTCTTCTTTTGAGCGTGGTATAAAAAATCAGCCAATCTATATACTCCCAATGATATTTTTCATGAAATGACCAGAGGAACGAGGAGAAAGGCGGTAAAAGCGGTAATTTCAGACGGCAATAAAAAACAAAATACTTGTCCATGACAAAGAGGCGTAATTCCATTTTAGACACAAGACTGCTATTAAGAAAAGGCAGTTCACATGCCCTGTGCCTGGCTGTGACGGAAAGGTAACTCAGCTGAAATGACATCTCCAAAGATGCCACAAAAAACTGCTTCCTGGGGATGTCGTTGCCTTGCTCGGGAAAAGTCAGGCGCCGGGGGGATCGAAAAAAAGAATCCGAGCATCCAAACGATGTCCGATATCGAACTGCAGATCGGTCACTCAAAGACTTGATCCACCTTGTGCTGGTAAGTGAAAACTGTCAATATACCTTAATGTTTTTGATTAGATGTTTCTTCTTTTATTCTAAATCTATTGTTTTTTGTCCTTTCAGACTCACAAGGTGGTAAAACAGTCGGAGTATTACTATCACCTCTTGGGCATCGCCAGAGTGGCATCAGTGACAACACCTGTCGGTCTTCTCGACAAGTATGCAAATTTCCTTGCAGGCAGGGCAGGGGGGAGAAGACGTAAGCCGGCCACCATACAGTCCACCTTATCTGGCCTAAAAGTCCTCTTGGCCGATGTTATCAACCAAGCGGGTGAAGTGGAAATTGAAGAAATCTACAGGCTCCATACATTAGGGAACGAGGGAGAGTTTCTTACCACATGTATTACCGAGAAAATGTAAGAATGCATTACTTCCCATTTCATACATTCTTCTTCAGTTGATTAATGTTAACAGATATAATCTCCAATGTTTTTGTATTTTGTAGATACTCGGACGACTCACTGGTAGTTTATATAAGCTACCTAATTGGATTTTTGAAATGGGCGAGGGCGGAGGTAGAAGAAGCCAAACGGCCTCTTCTTTTGAGCGTGGTATAAAAAATCGGCCAATTTATACTCCCTATGATATTTTTCATGAAATGACCAGAGGAACAAGGAGAAAGGAAACATTACCACAGACTTTAGTTATGTAAAAGCGGTAATTTCAGCGGTCTCCCAGCATTGACTCATCCATCTGGCCAATAACTGGAAAAAATCGTTTTGGCCGAAGCAAAACGAACAACGTATCCAGGCTGAGAGATCAGAGTGTCTTATTCAGCCCTGGATGGTGCTTGAGTTTAAAACCTATCCAGCCGTAAAAGTGGTAAGAATTTTAAGAATGTATTTATTAGAATTTATGTTATAAATTGAAGAGGTCTATTTTTTATTCAACCAGGATTTTACATTGCTATTCTTCATTTTTTAGATAACCGATAGACTAATGAATGATGAACAAACACACTGGACCATGGCACAGGTCTATGAGGCGAGAAATACCCTCATAGTGCTTGTCCTCATAGACCAGATGAAGAGGTCCGGCGACGTGGCACACCTTGGGTTAGAGGAAATAAACCAAGAAGAGACCAGGTGCCAGATTGTGGTAGAGGAGGGAGGGACATATCCGGTAGATCACGTTATTGAAGTCAGTTTTAACATTAATGTTCCCTCTAAATCAATGTAAAACATCGATATTGTCGTACAGTTTCAAATTTGACTTATTTGTCTACAAAAGTTTTGATGATTTTCAGATTTTAAAGCACAAGACGGTATCCACTGGCAAGAGGTCAAATATAAACCTTAAAGCCTAGCGCACACGAGAGGCGCCGGCTGAGCTGCCGGCTACGCGTGGCTGAGAGCTAAGCTGTTTCCCCCGTGTGCGCGTAAATTTGGGTGAGATTTTCGCCTCTCGAGGCGGTGAGGAAAGTATTTAGCATGTTTGATATTTTCTGCCTCTCGTGGCAAGAATCTCACCGTGTGCGGACAACGTAAGCTGCCGGCTGAGCTGAGAGGAGGGATAGTCCAATCACGTGTGCCTATTAAATCATGTGACCACTTAGAATATTACGTCACACGGGTAGTGACACTTGTGTAGGTCAGTGAACTTGGGTGACAAGGAACTGGCCTCAGCCGAGAGCTCATCGTCTGCGCTGAAATTTGTAGCTGCTCCCTTGGCCACGCGTGCCTTGTAGCTCAGCCGGCGCCTCTCGTCTGCGCTGGGCTTAAAGGCGATTTGTTTGTCCTCTGTCAGCGGTACCGAGACCGTCTTCGTCCATATCTGGTGGAAGGGGAAGAAGATTGTGGCATGCTCTTCATCACCAAATCAGGCGGGGAGCTAAAGCCTTCCCTGATATCCAAGTGCATACATAGTGGCTGTGACCTGTATTGGCAAAAATCAGGGAAGGAAGTTCCCTCTTTAACAGCATGCCCAAATCAAAAATCTGCAGTTACCGGGGTAAGTCTTCTAGTGTCCTCTTATGCCCCTTATTTTATTATTCAAATATTTCAAAAAACTTAAGTTAACTTTCTTTTTAAATTTTCTAGATCCTTAATGAAGACTGTTCGTCCACGGCAAAGGAGATGTTGGCGGAGCACATGGCACATGACCCTAGAACCCAAAAGAGGTACTACGACAAGCGTGCGGGGACCAAATCTACAGTGTTGGCCACTGATAAGTTCCGCCAAATCGTGTGGACAAAAGGTCGAAAGGTATGGATAGCTTGTAAGTTGCAAAATATACATGTGAAATCAGCGTTTGCGTCATGCTTTTTGATACGCCCGCCTTGAAAAGCGGGCTGTATTATGGTATCATCTCCGTCCGTTCGGCAGTCATATTCTACAAAGTACAAGACACACGGAATGGGCCGCTGAAAATCGGTAGTCAGTTGTCCATCTACACCATATGGAAATTGGATGAAACAGCCTCTTCTTTTGAGCGTGGTATAAAAAATCAGCCAATCTATATACTCCCAATGATATTTTTCATGAAATGACCAGAGGAACAAGGAGAAAGGCGGTAAAAGCGGTAATTTCAGACGGCAATAAAAAACAAAATACTTGTCCATGACAAAGAGGCGTAATTCCATTTTAGACACAAGACTGCTATTAAGAAAAGGCAGTTCACATGCCCTGTGCCTGGCTGTGACGGAAAGGTAACTCAGCTGAAATGACATCTCCAAAGATGCCACAAAAAACTGCTTCCTGGGGATGTCGTTGCCTTGCTCGGGAAAAGTCAGGCGCCGGGGGGATCGAAAAAAAGAATCCGAGCATCCAAACGATGTCCGATATCGAACTGCAGATCGGTCACTCAAAGACTTGATATCCACCTTGTGCTGGTAAGTGAAAACTGTCAATATACCTTAATGTTTTTGATTAGATGTTTCTTCTTTTATTCTAAATCTATTGTTTTTTGTCCTTTCAGACTCACAAGGTGGTAAAACAGTCGGAGTATTACTATCACCTCTTGGGCATCGCCAGAGTGGCATCAGTGACAACACCTGTCGGTCTTCTCGACAAGTATGCAAATTTCCTTGCAGGCAGGGCAGGGGGGAGAAGACGTAAGCCGGCCACCATACAGTCCACCTTATCTGGCCTAAAAGTCCTCTTGGCCGATGTTATCAACCAAGCGGGTGAAGTGGAAATTGAAGAAATCTACAGGCTCCATACATTAGGGAACGAGGGAGAGTTTCTTACCACATGTATTACCGAGAAAATGTAAGAATGCATTACTTCCCATTTCATACATTCTTCTTCAGTTGATTAATGTTAACAGATATAATCTCCAATGTTTTTGTATTTTGTAGATACTCGGACGACTCACTGGTAGTTTATATAAGCTACCTAATTGGATTTTTGAAATGGGCGAGGGCGGAGGTAGAAGAAGCCAAACGGCCTCTTCTTTTGAGCGTGGTATAAAAAATCGGCCAATTTATACTCCCTATGATATTTTTCATGAAATGACCAGAGGAACAAGGAGAAAGGAAACATTACCACAGACTTTAGTTATGTAAAAGCGGTAATTTCAGCGGTCTCCCAGCATTGACTCATCCATCTGGCCAATAACTGGAAAAAATCGTTTTGGCCGAAGCAAAACGAACAACGTATCCAGGCTGAGAGATCAGAGTGTCTTATTCAGCCCTGGATGGTGCTTGAGTTTAAAACCTATCCAGCCGTAAAAGTGGTAAGAATTTTAAGAATGTATTTATTAGAATTTATGTTATAAATTGAAGAGGTCTATTTTTTATTCAACCAGGATTTTACATTGCTATTCTTCATTTTTTAGATAACCGATAGACTAATGAATGATGAACAAACACACTGGACCATGGCACAGGTCTATGAGGCGAGAAATACCCTCATAGTGCTTGTCCTCATAGACCAGATGAAGAGGTCCGGCGACGTGGCACACCTTGGGTTAGAGGAAATAAACCAAGAAGAGACCAGGTGCCAGATTGTGGTAGAGGAGGGAGGGACATATCCGGTAGATCACGTTATTGAAGTCAGTTTTAACATTAATGTTCCCTCTAAATCAATGTAAAACATCGATATTGTCATACAGTTTCAAAGTTGACTTATTTGTTTACAAAAGTTTTGATGATTTTCAGAGTTTAAAGCACAAGACGGTATCCACTGGCAAGAGGTCAAATATAAACCTTAAAGGCGATTTGTTTGTCCTCTGTCAGCGGTACCGAGACCGTCTTCGTCCATATCTGGTGGAAGGGGAAGAAGATTGTGGCATGCTCTTCATCACCAAATCAGGCGGGGAGCTAAAGCCTTCCCTGATATCCAAGTGCATACATAGTGGCTGTGACCTCTATTGGCAAAAATCAGGGAAGGAAGTTCCCTCTTTAACAGCATGCCCAAATCAAAAATCTGCAGTTACCGCGGTAAGTCTTCTAGTGTCCTCTTATGCCCCTTATTTTATTATTCAAATATTTCAAAAAACTTAAGTTAACTTTCTTTTTAAATTTTCTAGATCCTTAATGAAGACTGTTCGTCCACGGCAAAGGAGATGCTGGCGGAGCACATGGCACATGACCCTAGAACTCAAAAGAGGTACTACGACAAGCGTGCGGGGACCAAATCTACAGTGTTGGCCACTGATAAGTTCCGCCAAATCGTGTGGACAAAAGGTCGAAAGGTATGGATAGCTTGTAAGTTGCAAAATATACATGTGAAATCAGCGTTTGCGTCATGCTTTTTGATACGCCCGCCTTGAGAAGCGGGCTGTATTATGGTATCATCTCCGTCCGTTCGGCAGTCATATTCTACAAAGTACAAGACACACGGAATGGGCCGCTGAAAATCGGTAGTCAGTTGTCCATCTACACCATATGGAAATTGGATGAAACAGCCTCTTCTTTTGAGCGTGGTATAAAAAATCAGCCAATCTATATACTCCCAATGATATTTTTCATGAAATGACCAGAGGAACAAGGAGAAAGGCGGTAAAAGCGGTAATTTCAGACGGCAATAAAAAACAAAATACTTGTCCATGACAAAGAGGCGTAATTCCATTTTAGACACAAGACTGCTATTAAGAAAAGGCAGTTCACATGCCCTGTGCCTGGCTGTGACGGAAAGGTAACTCAGCTGAAATGACATCTCCAAAGATGCCACAAAAAACTGCTTCCTGGGGATGTCGTTGCCTTGCTCGGGAAAAGTCAGGCGCCGGGGGGATCGAAAAAAAGAATCCGAGCATCCAAACGATGTCCGATATCGAACTGCAGATCGGTCACTCAAAGACTTGATCCACCTTGTGCTGGTAAGTGAAAACTGTCAATATACCTTAATGTTTTTGATTAGATGTTTCTTCTTTTATTCTAAATCTATTGTTTTTTGTTCTTTCAGACTCACAAGGTGGTAAAACAGTCGGAGTATTACTATCACCTCTTGGGCATCGCCAGAGTGGCATCAGTGACAACACCCGTCGGTCCTGTTGGTCTTCTCGACAAGTATGCAAATTTCCTTGCAGGCAGGGCAGGGGGGAGAAGACGTAAGCCGGCCACCATACAGTCCACCTTATCTGGCCTAAAAGTCCTCTTGGCCGATGTTATCAACCAAGCGGGTGAAGTGGAAATTGAAGAAATCTACAGGCTCCATACATTAGGGAACGAGGGAGAGTTTCTTACCACATGTATTACCGAGAAAATGTAAGAATGCATTACTTCCCATTTCATACATTCTTCTTCAGTTGATTAATGTTAACAGATATAATCTCCAATGTTTTTGTATTTTGCAGATACTCGGACGACTCACTGGTAGTTTATATAAGCTACCTAATTGGATTTTTGAAATGGGCGAGGGCGGAGGTTGAAGAAGCCCCTCCCAGCATAGACAGGCTTATCCATCTAGCCAATAATTGGAAAAGATCCTTTCACCCAGAGCAAAACGAACAGCGAATCCTGGCTGAGCGATCAGAGAGTCTGATTCAGCCCTGGATCGTGCTTGAGTTTAAAACCTCTCCAGCCGTAAAAGTGGTAAGAATTCTAAGAATGTATTTTTTAGAATTTATGTTATAAATCGAAAAGGTCTATTTTTATTCAACCAGGAATTTACATTGCTATACTTCATTTTTTAGATAACAGATAGACTAATGCATAATGAGCATACACACTGGACCATACCACAGGTCTATGAGGCGAGAAATACCCTCATAGTGCTTGTCCTCATAGACCAGATGAAGATGTCCGGCGACGTGGCACACCTTGGGCTAGAAGAAATCAACCAAGAAGAGACCAGGTGCCAGATCGTGGTAGAGGAGGGAGGGACCTATCCAGTTGACCACGTTACTGAAGTCAGTTTTAACATTAATGTTCCCTCTAAATCAATGTAAAACATCGATATTGTCGTACAGTTTCAAAGTTGACTTGTTTGTTTACAAAAGTTTTGATGATTTTCAGATTTTAAAGCAGAAGACGGTATCTACTGGTAAGAGGTCGAATATAAACCTTAAAGGCGATTTGTTTGTCCTCTGTCAGCGGTACCGAGACCGTCTTCGTCCATATCTGGTGTAAGGGGGAAGAAGATTGCGGCATGCTCTTCACCACCAAATCCGGCGGGGAGCTAAAGCCTTCCCTGATATCCAAGTGCATACATAGGGGCTGGGACCTCTATTGGTAAAAATCAGGAAAGGATCTCAAAAGAGATACTACGACAAGCGTGCAGGGACCAAATCTACAATGTGGGCCACTGATAAGTTCCGCGAAATCGGTGGACAAAAGGTCGAAAGGTATGGATAGCTTGTAAGTATATGCATGTGAAATCAGCGTTTGTGTCATGCTTTTTTTATACACCCGGCTTGAAAAGCGGGCTGTATTATGGTATCATCTCCGTCCGTCCGGCAGTCATATTCTACAAAGTACAAAACACACGGAATGGGCCGCTGAATCTCAGTAGTCAGTTGTCCATCTACACCATATGGAAATTGGATGAAACGGCCTTTTCTTTTGAGCGTGGTATAAAAAATCGGCCAATCTATATACTCCCTATGACATTTTTCATGAAATGACCAGAGGAACAAGGAGAAAGGAAACATTACCACAGCAATCGTCGGACTGAAGTTATGTAAAAGCGGTAATTTCAGACGGCAGAAGATCCATGAAGGAGAGCCTCGTTTTCAAGTACACTGTGTTGTCAATATAAGTAAGTCGCGGATAAGGTGTTAAAGTAAGCAACCCATTCCGATTTTTGTTCAATTTTTGTCTTTGGACAGAGTGAGATTTAAACCATATGAGAAACTGTCACTCAACCGATTGAGACACCAAGACCCTAAGAACTACAAATACTGAGTTGATAGGACTAATAGAAAACAATAATACATTCAAGTTAATAAAGAAGGTACATTAATAACCTGTCTAAAACAAGAGTCACAGTGTCCTTACAAGGGGTTTATAATGAAGCTATCACTTCAAACAACACCCGTTTAATGCCCACAATTTTAGAGTGAAGTAAATGTCTATTTAAAGCACAAGTTAATTAACCAAAGCTTACATAAACTCGTCCACAAAAGAGGTTTTTGAAATAAATACCAATAAGTGTAAATTTCCTATTGAAATAGAACAAAATCAATGATATTTCATTAGTTAAAGGGGCATGAGCTGCCAAAATGTTGATATTTTGACGTAAACACAGAATGTTGAAATTATCGGCTATTTTTCTCAAGACGTATAATTCAGAAGCTTTTTAGTGCTTCTAGTCTCGAAAATGTACGATAAAGTATTGTTTTGAACTAACTTTGGCTTAGAATGAATGAATGGTCGTCCCGGTTATTTAAATTTTGCTACTTTTCGAACACGTTTTCGGTTCGTACAGGCCACATACTGTATGGATTTTCCTCATTCCAACGCCAATCATTTAGTTTTTCGATGGCCTTCAAAGCCTCTTACTGTCGTGACGATCAGAAAGTATGAAAAAAGTGGGAATTTCGGCAGCTCATGCCCCTTTAATAAATTAAATCAAATGTTTTGTAATTTTTGTAATTGGAAATATCTAAGGGCTTATCTTTTTAAATTGACGCCTTTAAGCCTTGTCAGTCCGAAATATCTGCAAAAATGATGTAAGACATTTTCTGACAGATAGGCCATCAGTATCATGATATTTCGGACTAAGCCTTGTCATGATTGTGCATGAAAATTGATTCGTTTCTCATTTAAAGTCGGTTTAGTTGGAGAGGAAAGTGGGATCTCTGATCAGAGGAAACCCTGAAAGTTCTTCAGATATCTTCCACATACGCTCATATAGTAAAAACACATTTACAGGGTTTGTTTGGACTGAGATTCAAACTTCGCAACAATCACTGGAAGGCTTGTGTCAAGTGAATTAATGTCAGTCTATCGATTGAGCCACCATGGTGCTGACAGGCCATGTCTGTGTGTGAATGTTTATATTAAGGCTTGTGAGTAGATGGAAAGAAAGTCAGTGAAGTCATTACAAGGTACTGGTTACCTCCCCTTATCCATGAACTGTATTCTATCAATTCTCTTCTCCAATAAAACTGTTAGCTTTGGTTTAATAAGAATCCACTCCTCTGCCTCCCAAACAGACAAAGTCTAAACTAAAACATAAAGAAAAGATATAAATAGTTGTTAAACAAATTAGCATAATCATTATATGAAAGCCCTAAAATATCATCACAATTCAATGTTTATGTTAGTTTCGTTGGTTTTAAATAAAACTTTAAGTGGCATGAGCTGCCAAAATGTTTATATTTTGACGTTGAAACAGAATGTTGAAATTATCGGCTATTTTTCCCAAGACGTATAATTCAGAAGCTTTTTAGTGCTTCTAGTCTCGAGAATGTACAATAAAGTATTGTTTTGAACTAACTTTGGCTTAGAATGAATGAATGGTCGTCCCGGTTATTTAAATTTTGTTTACATTTCGAACACATATTCGGTTCGTACAGGCCACATACTGTATGGATTTTTCTCATTCCAACGCTAATCATTTAGTTTTTCGATAGCCTCTTACTGTCATGACGATCAGAAATTATGAAAAAAATTAGAATTTCGGCAGCTCATGCCACTTTAACAACATTTCACTTATATATCAACACAACATTGAAAGTACATTGATTGATTGTTTGGTGTTTTACGCCGCGCTCAAGATTATTTCACTTATATGGCAGTGTTGCCAGTTTCATTGTGGGAGGAAACCCCGCTCTATGCCCGGAGGAAACCCACGACCTACCGTTGGTAACTGGCAACCATCCCACATAGGTCGTTCGAATGAAAACTCAATGTCTTAAAGCCTACCTACGGCTTTTAAATAAATTATTTGGAAGGACTTCGGCTTTCAGATTTAAACCAAGTTTCAAATATCTATTATTCCTACCTGCCTATTAAATTTTACTTTCAACACACATTTAAAGCATTCCTCTTTTCAATTTACTCATTAATTTGTTCGAATTTCTTTGTAAATCTACCAAATCCCTCTTCATAAGAAGAAAACTTTAAAATTGGCCTGACAGATTTCAAACTCTCTTCGTACAATGACAACCTGTCACATGGTCCCCAGTATGTCCGAGAATTTCCTCAATAGCTGGACAATTTGATGACAATGTAACTCTTACATCACATGATTGCGGGGTTTTGAAAAGTCTGTTGACAGAGAATAGTTATCCCACCCTTTTAATGGTGGTTTAATGTGTGGCTCTTCCTGATCGGCAAGTAACACAGGAAAGAGACACATGAGTGAGCATGACAATTGATTTGTTTATGATTGGTTGATATTTTATGTCTCATTTAAAGTCGGTTTAGTTGGAGAGGAAAGTGGGATCTCTGATCAGAGGAAAACCTGCAACTTCTTCAGGTATCTTCCACATACGCTCATATAGTAAACACATTTACAGGGTTTGTTTGGACTGAGATTCAAACTTCGCAACAATCACTGGAAGGCTTGTGTCAAGTGAATTATTGTCAGTCTACCGATTGAGCCACAATGGTGCTGACAGACCATGTCTGTGTGTGAATGTTTATATTAAGGCATGTGAGTAGATGGAAAGAAAGTCAATGAAGTCATTACAAGGTACTGGTTACCTCCCCTTATCCATGAACTGTATTCTATCAATTCTCTTCTCCAATAAAACTGTTAGCTTTGGTTTAATAAGAATCCACTCCTCTGCCTCCCAAACAGACAAAGTCTAAACTAAAACATAAAGAAAAGATATAAATAGTTGTCAAACAAATTAGCATAATCATTATATGAAAGCCCCAAAATATCATCACAATTCAATGTTTATGTTAGTTTCGTTGGTTTTAAATAAAACTTTAAGTGGCATGAGCTGCCAAAATGTTTATATTTTGACGTTGAAACAGAATGTTGAAATTATCGGCTATTTTTCCCAAGACGTATAATTCAGAAGCTTTTTAGTGCTTCTAGTCTCGAGAATGTACAATAAAGTATTGTTTTGAACTAACTTTGGCTTAGAATGAATGAATGGTCGTCCCGGTTATTTAAATTTTGTTTACATTTCGAACACATATTCGGTTCGTACAGGCCACATACTGTATGGATTTTTCTCATTCCAACGCTAATCATTTAGTTTTTCGATAGCCTCTTACTGTCATGACGATCAGAAATTATGAAAAAAATTAGAATTTCGGCAGCTCATGCCACTTTAACAACATTTCACTTATATATCAACACAACATTGAAAGTACATTGATTGATTGTTTGGTGTTTTACGCCGCGCTCAAGATTATTTCACTTATATGGCAGTGTTGCCAGTTTCATTGTGGGAGGAAACCCCGCTCTATGCCCGGAGGAAACCCACGACCTACCGTTGGTAACTGGCAACCATCCCACATAGGTCGTTCGAATGAAAACTCAATGTCTTAAAGCCTACCTACGGCTTTTAAATAAATTATTTGGAAGGACTTCGGCTTTCAGATTTAAACCAAGTTTCAAATATCTATTATTCCTACCTGCCTATTAAATTTTACTTTCAACACACATTTAAAGCATTCCTCTTTTCAATTTACTCATTAATTTGTTCGAATTTCTTTGTAAATCTACCAAATCCCTCTTCATAAGAAGAAAACTTTAAAATTGGCCTGACAGATTTCAAACTCTCTTCGTACAATGACAACCTGTCACATGGTCCCCAGTATGTCCGAGAATTTCCTCAATAGCTGGACAATTTGATGACAATGTAACTCTTACATCACATGATTGCGGGGTTTTGAAAAGTCTGTTGACAGAGAATAGTTATCCCACCCTTTTAATGGTGGTTTAATGTGTGGCTCTTCCTGATCGGCAAGTAACACAGGAAAGAGACACATGAGTGAGCATGACAATTGATTTGTTTATGATTGGTTGATATTTTATGTCTCATTTAAAGTCGGTTTAGTTGGAGAGGAAAGTGGGATCTCTGATCAGAGGAAAACCTGCAACTTCTTCAGGTATCTTCCACATACGCTCATATAGTAAACACATTTACAGGGTTTGTTTGGACTGAGATTCAAACTTCGCAACAATCACTGGAAGGCTTGTGTCAAGTGAATTATTGTCAGTCTACCGATTGAGCCACAATGGTGCTGACAGACCATGTCTGTGTGTGAATGTTTATATTAAGGCATGTGAGTAGATGGAAAGAAAGTCAATGAAGTCATTACAAGGTACTGGTTACCTCCCCTTATCCATGAACTGTATTCTATCAATTCTCTTCTCCAATAAAACTGTTAGCTTTGGTTTAATAAGAATCCACTCCTCTGCCTCCCAAACAGACAAAGTCTAAACTAAAACATAAAGAAAAGATATAAATAGTTGTCAAACAAATTAGCATAATCATTATATGAAAGCCCCAAAATATCATCACAATTCAATGTTTATGTTAGTTTCGTTGGTTTTAAATAAAACTTTAAGTGGCATGAGCTGCCAAAATGTTTATATTTTGACGTTGAAACAGAATGTTGAAATTATCGGCTATTTTTCCCAAGACGTATAATTCAGAAGCTTTTTAGTGCTTCTAGTCTCGACAATGTACGATAAAGTATTATTTTGAACTAACTGTGGCTTAGAATGATAGAATGGTCGTCCCGGTTATATAAATTTTGTTTACTTTTCAAACACGTTTTCGGTTTGTACAGGCCACATACTGTTTGGATTTTCCTTATTCCAACGTCAATCATTTAGTTTTTCGATGGCCTTCAAAGCCTCTTATTGTCGTGACGATCAGTTATTATGAAAAAAGTGTGAATTTTGGCAGCTCATGCTGCTTTAAAACCTATTTTAAATTTTTCTATACGTTTATACCCCTGCATTTTTGCACATAGTGGTTAAAACCTGCAGGGGTAGTTCATTGTCTCATATAATGGGTCTTTGAAAGAGCCAGTGTTGAGGGAAAGACAATCAGGGGCTGAGGTGGACAATAGGAAAAGAACAACACAGTCCTAGAGGCAGAGACAGGCAGATAAAGAAAGCCAATAAGTAGAGCAGGACAGGGACCATAAGTTAAGGCTGACAGCTGATGTAGTTTTTCATTTGCTACTCAGGAAATATAGGAAATGTGTATTGTTTTCATTCTTGACATCTCTTGTAATGAACATAAACCCTTCAGAGGAGAGCCAACTGTTATCCGGTGAAACAGGTTACAGTCAGCATTAAACAAACAGAAAATCATTACAAGAAATACCTCACACACCTGTCAGCAAACAAGCTCACATAAAAAGACACTACAGATTTCATTAACTAGATGCTAAATGTAGGTTACACAGTGACAGGGTAAAGCTGTGCGCACTTCACACCTTAACTGTTAGTGGTGTATGCAGGACAGACAGGCAAACTGAGAGGCAATGGAGTGGAGACAACCCGACAGAGAGGCAGGCAAGGCTGTCAAAGAGACGAGACAGTGTGGAGTGATAGAGAGCCAGAGAGGGCAGACAAGCCAAAGCAGGTTGTTAAGTTTGAGAGTGTAGAGAGATTGCCAATAGCAAAAAAAGGCACCTATTTGATCCACTGAACAACTTAACATAATAAAGTAGTAAGGAAACTCCGAAAATATTCATGGTGTAATCTCAATATTTCGACTTTAATTAAGTCATCGTCAGGAGAATTATGAGTACATCAAAAGACAGTGTGCATTTATATAGAAAAACTGAATATTCTGTTTTTCTATATAAATGCACACTGTCTTTTGATGTACTCATAATTCTCCTGACGATGACTTAATTAAAGTCGAAATATTGAGATTACACCATGAATATTTTCGGAGTTTCCTTACTACTTTAAAAAAAGGCAGTTAGTGAAGTTTGACAGTGTGGAGGGATAGATAGCCAGAGAGGCAGGCAAGCTAAGGCAGTTAGTGAAGGGTGACAGTGTGGAGGGATAGATAGCCAGAGAGGCAGGCAAGCCAAGGCAGTAAGTGAACAGAGACAGGGTGTTGAGAAAGAGATAGACAGGCAAGCCATGGCAGTCAGTGAAGAGTGACAGCGTGGAGGGATAGATAGCCAGAGAGGCAGGCAAGCCAAGGCAGTTAGTGAAGTTTGACAGTGTGGAGGGATAGAGAGCCAGAGAGGCAGGCAAGCTAAGGCAGGTATTGAAGGGTGACAGTGTGGAGGGATAGAGAGCCAGAGAGGCAGGCAAGCTAAGGCAGTTAGTGAAGGGTGACAGTGTGGAGGGATAGAGAGCCAGAGAGGCAGGCAAGCCAAGGCAGTTAGTGAAGGGTGACAGTGTGGAGGGATAGATAGCCAGAGAGGCAGGCAAGCCAAAGCAGTAAGTGAACAGAGACAGGGTGTTGAGAAAGAGATAGACAGGCAAGCCATGGCAGTCAGTGAAGAGTGACAGTGTGGAGGGATAGATAGCCAGAGAGGCAGGCAAGCCAAGGCAGTTAGTGAAGTTTGACAGTGTGGAGGGATAGATAGCCAGAGAGGCAGGCAAGCCAAGGCAGTAAGTGAACAGAGACAGGGTGTTGAGAAAGAGATAGACAGGCAAGCCATGGCAGTCAGTGAAGAGTGACAGCGTGGAGGGATAGATAGCCAGAAAGGCAGGCAAGCCAAGGCAGTTATTGAAGGGAGACAGAGTGGAGGGATAGATAGCCAGAGAGGCAGGCAAGGCAAGGCAGTTAGTGAAGTTTGACAGTGTGGAGGGATAGATAGCCAGAGAGGCAGGCAAGCCAAGGCAGTTATTGAAGGGAGACAGAGTGGAGGGATAGATAGCCAGAGAGGCAGGCAAGCCAAGGCAGTTAGTGAAGTTTGACAGTGTGGAGGGATAGATAGCCAGAGAGGCAGGCAAGCCAAGACAGTGAAGGGTGACAATGTGGAAGGACAGCCAATCAGAGAGGCAGGCAAGCCAAGGCAGTTAGTGAAGGGTGAGAAAGTAAGGAGAGTGATCAAAGACATCTGTAGTGATCACAGAGTGGCAGGATAGCCAAGAGAGTTTGTGAATAAACAGAGGGTGCTTGGAGTAAAACAGAGTGATGCAAACCAAGGCAGTAAGTAAAGAGTCAGTCACAGACTGCCACCAAGACAGTGACACAGGCAGGCAAGCAGGCTGTCAGAGTTTGCATTCATGGAAAGAGAAAGTCAATGAAGATTGTCATAAGTAGGACACAATATGTTTCACAATGGGGATGTACTTAAGTTTACAATTAACTAAGGGTGGATTGAGCATAAGGCTTTCTTATATACTGAACTTATTTCTAGTGTGCAAGAAAAAACAAGACTCAGCTTTGGACAAACATATATCATTAGATACTTTTGGTTGACTGAGAATTCATTGAGACTCACACAGTGGAGGAGACTAGCAGTGATAAGAGCTACATACATTCCATTCACCACAGGGTAAAGCTGTATACATGAGGACAACAGCTATGGCCTGCAGTAGGGAATGAGAACAACATGTAGGTTACACAGTGACAGGGTAAAGCTGTATACATGAGGACATCAGACCAGGGCTAATATATGTACTCCAGTAAGAGTGATGTTATGCCGGCAGCATGGAAATAGAGTTAAACAGACAGTTGAGACGGACATTAGAGAGTAGGGTACTCTGAAACCAGAGACACAGCCAGACAAGCCATGGAAGTAAGAAGAAACTGGGCTCAGTGGTCAAAACTAACAGAATGTTCGACCAGTAGGGGCCTTTCTTTGCAACTCCACATTATGTGATCCAGTAAAAAAAAGTTTCATTTTAAAATTGCTATTTGGTCAAAGTAAAAAAGCAGTCCTAGAGGCAGAGAGCAGCAGATAAATACCACTGATGAAATGCCTCTGACCAGTTATTTTTTTATTTTTACATCAAAAACAGATATTGAGCACATGAACCCATCTGTTTGACTGCTTGATTGATGTATAATGCCATGCTCAAGTTTATTTCAATGAAAACCTACTTTACATTTTTCTATACGTTTATAGCCCTACATTTTTGCTTGATTGTTTTAATTGATTGTTTGGTGTTTTACGCCGCGCTCAAGATTATTTCACTTATATGGCGGCGTTGCCAGTTTTATTGTGGGAGGAAACCGGGCTCTGTGCCCGGAGGAAACCCACGACCTTCCGCTGGTAACTGGCAACCATCCCACATAGACATTTTTGCACAAAGTGGTTAAAACCTGCCGGGGTAGTTTATTGCCTCAGATAGTGGGTCTTTGAAGTGAGCCAGTGATGAGGGAAAGACAGTCAGGGACTGAGGTAAACAGTAGGAAAAAAACAGTCCTAGAGGCAGAGACAGGCAGATAATCCAATAGGTAAAGTAGGACAGGGTTCACAAGTTAAAGCTGACAGCTGATGGATGGATGGCAAGTCAGTGAGACTCATTTTACATTTAGTTTTTCTCAGGAAATATAGGAAATGTGTATTGTTTTAATTCTTGACATCCCTTGTAATAAACATAAACTGAAGTAAAGGAGAAACTCTTCAGAACTAAGCCAACATTTATCGAGTGAAACATTTTACATTTTAACTCCAATCACCTTTGGGCAAACCGAAAATCATTGCTTGATACTCTTAATTGACTGTACAAGAAACACCTTACACACTGGTCAGCAGCCAAGCTCACAAAGAGAGACACTGTAGGAGAGACTAACACTGATGAGAGCTACATACATTCTATTCACCCAATGTAAAATGTAGGTTACACAGGGATAGGGTAAAGCTTCACAGCTTAACCCACAGTGGTGTATGTAGAACAGCTGAGTAAGAATATATGTATCGGGGTTGAGGGGATACACATACAGTGACCAACAAGCTAACAACATACTGCAAGGAAATCCATTTACTCAGGCAGGCAGCTATCAAAGAGAGGCAGTGGAGTGAAAGAGAACCAGACAGAGAGGCAGGCAAGTCAAGAAAGTTAGTGAAGGTTGACAAAGTAGAGAGATAGATAGACAGAGAGGCAGGCAGTGAACATAGACAGTGTGGAATGAAAAAGAGATCCAGGCAAGCCAAGACAGATAGTGAACAGAGACAATGTAGATTGAAAGACAAGCTAATGCAGACCGTGAAGAGAGTCAAACAAATACTGCCACTGAGAAAAGTGAGGTAGGCAAGCAGGCTGACCGGGTATGCGCAGAGGGAAAGAGAGAGGCAGCCAGTGAAGAGAGACTGTTAATAGGGCACAATATGTCCCTATTGGGGGAGTACTTCAGTTTATGATAAAATAATAAACATAATTTTAGCGTACATTAACTAAGTCAGACAGAGTAAAGCTGTATACATGAGGACATCAGACCAGGGCTAATATCTGTAATCAAGTAAGAGTGATGTTATGTAGGCTACATGTAAATAGAGTTAAACAGGGTGTGATATCGACAAACAGAGAGACAGGTAGTGAAGTTGAAAGGCAGTAAGAGACCCTGTGGAGTGAAAGACAGACTGAGGCCAAGGCAGTTAGGGAAGGGAGAGATAGGGGCTGTTAGCATTGAGATCCTTCAACAGACAGCTGTATAGGTAGGACAGACAAACAGAGACTCACACAGTGGACAGTCACAAACATGTGTTAAATTATAGGAACTTGCCCATGGTCGCAAGTCTGGAGGGGAAATTCTATGCTGTAAGCCTCTTGGTAACTTAGCGCCAGCACAGTAAAACAAGCCCCATGAGACTAGCAGTGATGAGAGCTACATACATTCCATTAACTAGGTTAGACAGTGACAGGGTTAAGCTATATACATGAGGACATCAGACCAGGGCTGTTAGCATTGAGATTCTTGACGAAATGAGAGCAGCTGTGTGGAGAGTCAGATAAGCTGAGGGCTAACTTAGTATTGAGATTCTTCACAGACAGCTGTGTAGGTGGGGCAGACGAAATGAGACCAGATTTGTGGTCGACAGTGTGAAGAGAAGCAGGCAAGTCAAGGCAGTTAGTGAAGGCCGACAGTGTGGAGGGATAGATAGCCAGAGAGGCAGGCAAGCCAAGGCAGTTAGTGAAGGCTGACAGTGTGGAGGGATAGATAGCCAGAGAAGCAGGCAACTCAAGGCAGGTAGTGAAGGCTGACAGTGTGGAGGGATAGATAGCCAGAGAGGCAGGCAAGCCATGGCAGTTAGTGAAGGCTGACAGTGTGGAGGGATAGATAGCCAGAGAGGCAGGCAAGCCAAGGCAGTTAGTGAAGGCTGACAGTGTGTAGGGATAGATAGCCAGAGAGGCAGGCAAGCCAAGGCAGTTAGTGAAGGCTGACAGTGTGTAGGGATAGATAGCCAGAGAGGCAGGCAAGCCAAGGCAGTTAGTGAAGGCCGACAGTGTGGAAAGATAGCCAGAGAACCAGGCAAGCCAAGGCAGGTAGTGAAGGCCAACAGTGTGGAGGGAAAGACAGCCAGAGAAGCAGGCAACCCAAGGCAGGTAGTGAAGGGAGACACTGTCGAGGGAAGGACACCCACCTGCAGTTGGCCAGGAAGGCAGCCAGTGAAGAGTGTGAAGGCAAGGTATGCTGTGAAGGGAGACAGTGTGAAAGGAAAAACAGCCCAAGGCAGTCAGTAAAAATAGGAAGTGTGGATGGAAAGAGGGTTTTTATTCCTGATTCTTGACTTAAATGGGTACTGTGGACAAGAAAACAAGCTTACACTTAGTACAGTCAATGTCAGCTGTTTTGTTTCTTGAGATAATTCAATAGCCATATTTGACTGGTTGTTTTGGCAGCTCATTGTATTCAACTGGTCGCATGATTTGCACAAAGACTTTCTAAGAGTAGAGAGAGAGTCAATTTATGTTCAGGGCATCCAGAAGTCCGGAGAGTTAGTGTGTATGGGTTAGTGTGTATGGGTTAGTGTGTATGGGTTAGTGTGTATGGGTTAGTGTGTATGGGGCAGAGACAGTCACACAGAATGGCTCCATTTCTTGGCTTGTTTTGAGTATTTTCAGAATTTGTATGTCATTAAACTCAGTATACATAAAAATAAAACCCTTCTAAAAAAACATAATAAATAAACCTGAACACAAAACATTTTTTGTTCTTCTGCAAATATAACAATCACACATGGGTAGATGAATCAATCCAGGTCGATGGGTTACGGGTTAGATTAACAGGAATGCTTCATTTTGAGTGTAAATATGTATTCCCATCAGCCCCAAGACAGAGAGAAAGACAGGCAGAGAAGACACTCAGTGAAGAGAATCAGTGTTGGGAGAAGATGTGTTCATGGAGACAGAAAAAAACATAGGGAGATATATCTAGACAAAGAGTAAAGGGAGACAGTGTGAAGAGAGGACACAGTAATAGTTTTGTTGTTTTGTTTTTGATGGTACATGCATTTTTTCAACTATGCGCACCAGAACTTTTCATTGAGCTGTTTATAAGGTGTTATTTTGCTGTTAATCAGTATGGTAGAGTTAAGTTGTGCAGTGAATTTGTATACAATATAGCAGGTATGATACCAATGAGAAAAAAAAAAATAGTAAGTAAATAATTAATAAACCCTTAATGAAATGGTTTTGTGCTAATTACATAATTAATGACCGCTGTAATTATTTTGGAACGGGAAGGTTTTGGTGGATTCAATACATGTTGTATATCAAAAATAGTTATCCCATAATTTCTTAGTACCCTGAACAATTTCATCCTCTGTCGTCTATATTTAGCACAATTAAAAATAAAATGCTCTAAACTTTCTAAAACATCGCACTCATCACAGTAACCATCAGTATCATTAAAAACATAATTAAAACGGGAATTCAAAGGAATATGGCCAGTTAACAACCAGCACATGACAACCTCAGCCTTACGATTGGTAAATAAAATCTTGTCAAATTTGATACTAGATTGAAGCATGTAGAAAAAACGTCCTTTATCAGAATTATTCCAATTGTCCTGCCACATATCTGTAAAGTAGCCTTTAACTTTTGTCATTATTTCAGATATAGAAATGGGTATAGGGTAATTTATCTCATTAAAGCGGGTTGCTGCTTTTGATCATATGTCAGCCGCTTCGTTACCAGCTATACCACAATGTCCAGACACACTTCCAGACCAATATAATAAAGTTCAGTTAAGATTCAGAACTAAAGTGGATGGAATACGTTTATTTGTTAACACAGTAATAGTGGCAAGGAGAAAAGCTTATAAGGAGAGGCAATAAATAGAGCATGACAAGGTTACAAATCTGATGTGTGGAAAGAGGAGTCAGTGAGAGAGAGAGAAAGCAAGACTAATTAATACTTTTAGTTGACTGAGTGAGAAATATCAAGACCCAGTATAGGGGACAGTGTGGGAGAGACTAACAGTGATGAGAGGTTCATCCAGTCCATTAACCCAATGTTAAATGTAGGTTACACAGTGACAGGGTAATACTGTACACATGAGGACATCAGACCAAGGCTGTTAGCATTGAGATCCTGAACAAGCAGTTGTGAAGGTTAAGTGAGAGTCAGACTAGCTTAGGGCTAGTATCTGTAAGAGAAAGACTGAGTTAAACAGACAATAGACAGCTGTGTATGTACATATATACCTACACTGGTGTATTCAACAAAGGGAGCTGTGTCCTCATTGAGTTACCAGAAACTTGTCACCATAATTATTTATGTGCCAGTGTGTTATAGTGTTCATAAATATATAAAAGAACACAATATTCTATCTGAACCCAAAGTGGCTACACTAGTTTTCTCAATCTGGGCGTAAATATTTGTAGGATGACTGGATCGCCAGAAAAATGTTTGATGACAAAATAATTTGTTAATCTAGGATAATCGATCATCATACTAAGCATGGGTTAACTACACTTATCTTGTTTACAGTGTTGCTCAGTTTTAACCAAAAAAAATTGCTTTTTAAAACAAAACTAAATTACAAGTTTATAAGAATTTTCAACAGTAATTCTGTAAAATAAATTTGGTATGTATTTAATTCCACGAAAGTTTTAGTCCTAAAACATTTGACAGTCCTGAGTGGGCTGTTCAGTTTTCTTTTGTGTCTTGTGGCTGCTGATTGGACAATACATACTTGTCAATCAAAATCAGAGCCAATCAAAGGGCTACCTAATTGAACGATTGATAAAACGGCCACAGACTATGAGCAGCTTTCACTTCAAGTATCATGAAATGATTGCTGTGTGATTGTTTTAAAATTAGAGCATGTGTAGACTGCAGCAAACATGAGTTTGCGAGGTAAAAACTCTCGATCCGAGTGCATGTTATTCATTAATTTTGATCACGACCCACAAATATTTGGTAATATCTTGCTCACTGGGGAAAAGCGTCAATATATTGAGAAAGTAAATTAAACCATGACAATCGGTAGGATTTGGACGCCATTTACTGTAAAGAAAGTCAGTGTGAAGCGAGGGCAGTCCCAGTGGCAAGGTTTATTGATTGATGTTTTACGCCTGACAGAAGAATATTTCACTTCTATGGTGACGTTGCCAGTTTTAGTGGGGAAGGAAACCGGGCTCACTGCCCGAAGCAAACCCCCAGACTTTCCACTCAGAAAATTTAAAATTTTCATTTGGTGGGATTTGAACCTGTCCTGCATTGATGGAAGGCCTATGACGAACTGAGGGGCTAACAGACTTGGTCACAGAGACCCCACATGTGGCAAAGAGAGGGAAAATTTGCCCGAGGGGTAAAAATATGGCTGTCAGTATATAAACAAGAGATCAGTTAAACTGATCTAGGCGACCACCATAGAACACTATCAGAAAGTGGGGCTGCTTGTAAACGGATCGCAAATTTGATATGTGATATTTATTTCTTCGGTTGGTGGCTGGTTGGACAAGAAAAAAGTTTCTTCGGTAGATAGTGGCTGTTATCTAAAAACTCAAAACCATCTTTATTCAAGGAGGCCGCACATTAACGCTACTTATCGGAGCTACATAGTAGCCTACATGTACATGCACACAGGCCAGTCAGTGATATCGCTTGTTCGAGTCCTGTACACAATTAAAATTTACAAAATCCAAAACGATTGTACACATGTTACTAAGATGCATTTAGTGTTTGTTTACAAATCAAAAGATAATGTATATCTGTCAAAATTAGCCCGTGAAAAGTGAAGAATGGGTGACGTATCACTCGTCTGATGAATAAAAATTTACACATGACGAAAGTCAGTTTAAAAATTAATGTAAAAAAATGTCCCGATTCGTTCAGAAATTAGTAAACTCTGATAAAAAAAATCTTCATGCACGATTTGATATAAATATATGATTGAATAAAAACATTTCAGTTACTTTATTGCTAAATAGCATTTACAATTGCGAAGTCAGTTGCTGTACATAGCTGCCTGAATGCAAATTCGATCGGCAAAATAGTGATTGTACGTTGCCGTGTATTTCACTTCATTTTGAAATATTCCTTCCTTTCACACTCCGAATAATACAATATGGATCTTCTTAAGTGTCTTAGGGAACACTCTCCTCTAAAAATATTTATTATTGTTACATTTTTGGAAAGAATTTAGGCGTTTAAAATCCAAATTCGAGAAGGCCATTTTACCGACTTTGAACAAGCCGTGGCGGCCGGCAACATGCATAGTAAACTATTTCTTATACTTATAGTCGCCCTTGGAATTCTGAAAGGAGTCGATTTTTATACGTTTTAAAATGACCCGAGGATTGCAATTTCACTCTGGGGTTTATAAAAGCTCCGATAAATGTCTTGTTTTTCACTACCCTGGACTCGGAAATTCCAAAATAACGTCCTCAGTGCCAAAAATAGCTTATCTGGCTTTAACTGGGTCGTGCTTTTAAAATGCCTGGTAGGGGCCCTGTGATTGACAGCGGGAACTTGCACTAGCAAACTTCACCATACGGCGTCAGTGGGGTTTTAGCCGACTTTTCTGCTGTCGCCATACGATGTCTGCGGTAATGAAGCAGGTTAGCACTCTAACGCCATATGGCGACAGCGGTACCGAATGTGTTAAATGAAAACATCGACGACAAAAAAATACATCTTGCATAACTTGACCATATGAGGAAGCAATACAAAAAAATTCAACTGGTAGTTTTCTTGATTGCGCGATCACAAACTATGTAGATAGAAATCACAGAAAAAGCTACCCGCCGCCATTTTTATTATGCAAATGAGCAGCAAGTGCATAGTGCGCAACAAGGTCGTGGGGTTAACCTGCGTATAACATTTTACGAACATCCTTTCATTACTTTAGGAGAACAGTGTTAAAAAAAATGGCTAGTGGCCGCCATTTTGAATATGCAAATGAGCAAAAAGTGCATTGAGACCATAGGGCTAACGTGCGTTAATTAGTTTACGAAAATCCTAGCCTTTCTTTACTTTAAGAGAAAAGTGACAAAAAGAAGAAAAACAAAATGGTCGCCCAGCGGCCATTTTAATATGCAAATGAGCAAAAAAGTACATAGTACGGAACGAGGGCATAGGGTTAACCTGCGTACAAAGTTTTACGAAGATCCTCTCATTACTTTAGGAGAAAAGTGATAAAAAGTAGAAAAACAAAATGGAGGCCTAGCGGCCATTTTGATATGCAAATGAGCAAAAATAATAGATGTTGCACAACTAGACCATAGGAGAAAAGTGCGTGTGAAATTTAAAAAAGATCCGACAAGCACTTCTCTTGGAATCGCGATCTCAAAAGAGAAAAGTGATAAAAAATAGAAAATCAAAATGGTCGCCTAGCGGCCATGTTAATATGCAAATAGCTCAGAAAAATAGATGTTGCACAACTAGACCATATGGGGAATCAACACAAAAACATTTCATCAAGATCGGTCTGGTGGTTTTCTAGATTCCGCGATCACAAACTATGTAGTAAAAAATCACAAAATGGCCGCCAGCGGCCATTTTATTATGCAAATGAGCAAACAAAATAGATGTTGCACAACTAGACCATAAGGGGAACATGTCTATGAAATTTGATGAAGGTCCGACCAGTAGGTCTCTTGAAATCGCGATCACAAGAAAAGTTTACAGACACCGGACGACAGACGACGGACGACGGACCACGGACAAAATTCGATTTGATAAGACCACCATGAGATCATGGTGGTCTAAAAAACAGACTGGGCCACCGTGTGGCAAAGAGAAAAGCTTATAAGGAGAGACAGTCACTGAAAGGAGACAGTGTGGAGGGATAGACACCCATAGAGGCAGGAAAACCAGCTAGTGAAGAGAGCCAATATGGCAGGCGTACACATTTTGTGTTCTTTAACCTTAACCATCTTTTTTGCTATTTTAAGTGAGTATTTGGGAATCAAGATAAGTCCTGGCAGACATAAACATGTATGAACCAATAATGTGTAGTTACCTCCCCTTGTTCATCAGAATCTGTCTTCCACTTGTATAATTCATCTTCTAAAATAAAAACAGAACATTTTAATACTGGTGTGTTCACATCATAGTTTGCGGGATAAATGAATTCAAATACATGGAAGGCAAAAATTTCAGATCATTGTACACCGTTGAGTTACCTTGGACAACTAAAACATTGAAGTATAGGAAAAGCAACTTACATTTACGAACCGAAAATGTGTGCTAATAAGAAACGAAATTCAAATAGACGGGATATACATTTTTTAGCATACAAATCTAAGATTGATATTTGGAGAAAGGATACTTAGGATAAAATGACAAATAAATAGGCCTAGCTAATTCTGTTTCATCCCTATATTAGGCAGCTCATACCACTTCCCCGATTGAAGTTGAATACAAATTGTATTATCAGTGTTTTGCAAGGACAACATAAAATAAACTGATTGCTAAATGACATCATTAGAGTATATTGAGGATCTACATGACCAAAGTATTCTGCACAGAGAAGTATATCAGTGTTCAGTCATGCACATTTCCTACAAGGGGGTTGTAATGAAGCAGTCATTTCATACAAGACCCATTTAATAACTCACTGCAGTGGGGTCATTAAGCTTCATATTGGATGGATTCATCAATCATTCCAACTACCTCAATAAAGAATAGATTTTCTTAAAGGAGTACATCTTGATTGATTGTTTGGTGTTTTACGCCGAGCTCAAGATTATTTCACTTATATGGCGGCGTTGCCAGTTTTATTGTGGGAGGAAACCGGGTTCAGTGCCCGGAGGAAACCCACGACCTTCCGCTGGTAACAGGCAACCATCCCACATAGGTCGTTCGAGTGAAAACCCAGTCAGAAAATTTTCCAATTTTTGGGCTGAGTGGGATTCGAACCTGCGACCCATTGGTGGAAGGCTGTTTGGATTGAGCGTCCAACGCTCTACTTACTGAGCCACGGAGGCCCCCAGTACATCGTGAAGCTTTAATTTATGTAGACAGGTACATCTAACCTTTGACCTTTTATACACTCCACAGCTTCCACAATGATTTACTCTCAAAAACTAGACTTTGTTTAACACAAAACAATCCCATCTCCATATTTGGAAAGACATTTTTAGTCGGCTCAAAAATCCACATTCCTATAAAATAAAAAGGTAAAGTTTGAACAAGTGAATAAGAAAGTGAAAGTAAAGAACATTTTCAGGTTACCGTAATTATTATTTACCATACCTACCGTAAATGCTCGACCCTTTCGGCGATGCCAGGGGGGAATATCGCCGAAAAGCTAGAGAGCATATGATAGAAACTAAAATGGGGAATGTGGGGATAATCCGTTTCGCAGACTAGAAAAAGTATAATGGCATACCCACAGGTGGTAAATTGGTGTTGTGCTAAACACACAATACACAACCCACATGTGATATTCAGAGTGCCTGAGCTCACACAGTGACAACGGACTAACCTGCAAGCCAGTCCATTCGTTCGTCAATGTACCGGTTTGTGGCGTGAAATGAGAATATACGTTCATCTATTTTGTTATAAAAAATGAATCTGTAAAGATATGCCGATTAATTTAATTTTCTTTTAGCTTGTTTTCGATTTTGACGCATTTTAATCGATGCTGCTGTTGTTGTTTTTTTTTCTTCGATCTAGGCTGTGGTTTATCGGAAAAGAATTTGGACTAATCTCACAAAGTCTGGGGAAAATCGCATTTGATAATGGTTTTAGAAAAACAAAAGGCTATGAAGATTTTGATTGAGGAATGAATTTGAGATTTGTCCCCGTATTTGTAACTGTAGTCTGGGTTACCGTTACCGACAACAGCCGATAGTTATTTCACCTCGGTAGGCCTATGCGTATTACCATATGTGGTTTTCAAATAAAGTCATACTCGTGAAATTTGTTGGTGTTTTTATAAGCTTTAATTTTCAGAAAACACAGAATCTTTCTCATATTTCATACAATTCCAAACCCTACGTTAATTTGGTTGATTGATTGTTATGCAAGTCAGGCTTATAATAATAAAATATAAGCCTAGGCCGGTGGTTCTACATAAATTCAAATATTTCTTTTATTATCAACAATATATTTTAACTCCGTTGGGTTTTCATGGGAATCGATAATCATAACTTGTGGGAGTATTTTCAATATCGGCATAATTAATGAGTTAATGATAATTACAAGGGCGAAATAACGAAGTACAAGCGGTTTATAAAATAGTCAGCAGTTCACGCATCGGACAATTTGCCGCCTTGACTAGAGTTCAACTACGGGCCGCTTTATATGGATAAAGTAGGCCACTCAATGTGCAGCGTATAGCCCACTTTAATATGCTTGTTGAGGGGCGCGCTGTCAGATCGACAATGGAGCTTGTGTAAAGCCAGCAAGAGATCGACTAAACACCAGTCAGAAAATATATCGGATATATTGTTTTCGGTACAACCAGATTGTAAAAACCAAACAAAAGTCTACATCAGATTCATAAGTGTTTATCCAGTTTAAATTTGGGCGATGTCGGCATTTGCAAACATCTATAATATCTCTAATTCTATGAACACGACCGTTTTACCGTGCAGCTTAAGTCATATCGGCAGTAAACAAAATTACAACCCTTACGTTTTACGTGATTTCTCATCCTTTTTACGGGTGAAACTTTTCCATTTAAACGAAAAAGAATGTTCCCAACATATAAAAAAAAACACAATAGTAAATATTTATTTGGTTTATTAACGGGTAAATTTTGCGAACTGAAAGAGTCAACTGGAGGCTGTCGCCAAAAGACGTCAGTGGGATATAGCATCGCCGGACAGTCGTGAGCCACTTTTTAACCAAAAATGCTTTCACTTGGTTTAGTCGGCTGGTAATTTTTATTCAAAGCCCTGCACATTTTTGACTAGGCCATTAGTTTTAAAAATATACAAATAAAAATCTTAAAAACTTGATTGATTAAACCACAGACTAGTGAAAGTAACCATGTGTTGGCACAGTATTGACAAGACTTCGGCGGACAGTCGTGAGACACTTTTTTGATAGAAGAATTTTTAGTAAAAATTGTGAAATTATGTCATTGAATGACAAAAGAGTTAGAAAAGTATTAAAGCTATAAATTATCCAAACAGTGTTAAAATTTCTGTCAAAATAATTCAAAACACACCATAAAAGGATGTGATCACAAACCAAATCAATTTTTCTCCGCGAAAGGGATCAACCATTATTTTATACAACTCTATGTGAGTATTGGTCATACTTTTTCACTGAACCCCAACAATCTGACAGCAGTCAATATAACATCGCCCCAGCCTTTTTTTTGTCGCATATAGTTCAAATATATGTAGCCTAGATATACACATTTATACACAGGGATACAAAAGAATAAGCTATGAAATTATATCCACACAACACAGTTTCGCCACTGATATTTTCTAAAAATTTTCACCGATGTTGTTTCTTTTTCTAAATTGAAAGATATAACAGTTTTTATCAGGTTCGTCTAGTCCGAGGAACTTTTTTTTCGGACACGTAAAACAAAACACCTTATCCATTTTTATTTCGCTGAATTGTATCCATTGGAATGTCTCTTAAAACAGCTTGCTAAAATCTACCTTATAGCATAGGCCTACACCTCCAAAACTGGTATCATCGGAAAGCTCTTGTTTTGAACTTCTTGACAACAAAATGACCAAAAATTAGCTACATGTAATTCTGTTTCAATGGAATTTAACTTATATTTGGCAGCTCATTCTTGTCCGAATTATCATTCGGAATATCATGCAATTTATAAAATATATGTCTGTCATTTATAATTTCAGAGATTCCAAGAAGAGACTCCCCCACATCATTTAACCCACGCATGGATGGAATCAAGATGATCAAGAACTACACTACTCTTGGATTAACTTGAGCCCAAGAAGAAAAAAGCAAAGTGTAAAAAAAGAAATTTGAAAAATGGACATTTCTATCCTAGATAGGAACAATACCGTACATTATTTTCTTGTGTAAATGACGAATAAATATATACAAATGTAACCAAATGTGTTGCCGCGTCATGTTTATATACGTTTTTTGTTGAATGATTTTTGTTTTGTTTTAAATTGTGTTCTGTAAATTTTTTATTGGTTTACTTCTAGTAAAGTTCAGTTTATGACAATCGTTGCGACTGTTCTAAAGCGTGAAGGCCTATCCTTGTTGTACGTATATCTCAAGAGGGGTTGACGAACATCAGTTGCAAACCTGATTCACGCGAATAACCTTGACAAAAAACGTCCATATTTTAATTATAAGACTGGTAGCAAAAACGGTCCTTTGGTGTTAATTGGTCTTCGATAGTTTTATTCTAAAATGTTTAAAATACATTATCTTTTTGCAGTTGAAAACAGGTGTCCTTTTAAAGCTGAAATCTATTTTGGTGGTTGAAAAATCGTCTGTTTTTAGTTGAAAAGACGTCCTTTATTAGTTGAAAATACGTTCTTTTTTAGTTGAAAAGACGTCCTTTATTACCGTAAATGCTCGACCCTTTCGGCGATGCCAGGGGGGATTATCGCCGAAAAGCTAGAGAGCATATGACAGAAACTAAAATGGGGAATGTGGGGATAATCCGTTTCGCAGACTAGAAAAAGTATAATGGCCTACCCACAGGTGGTAAATTGGTGCTGTGCGCCTAAACACACAATACACAACCCACATGCGATATTCAGAGCGCCTGAGCTCACAGTGACAACGGACTGACCTGCAAGCCAGTCCATTCGTTCGTCAATGTACCGGTTTGTGGCGGGAAATGAGAAAATACGTTCATATATTTTGTTATAAAAAATGAATCTGTTAAGATATGCCGATTAATGCAATTTTCTTTTAGCTTGTTTTCGATTTTGACGCATTTTAATCGATGCTGCTGTTGTTGTTTTTTTCGATCTAGGCTGTGGTTTATCGGAAAGGAATTTGGACTAATCTCACAAAGTCTGGGGAAAATCGCATTTGATAATGGTTTTAGTAAAACAAATGGCTATGAAGATTTTGATTGAGGAATGAATTTGAGATTTGTCCCCGTATTAAATTATAACTGTAGTCTGAGTTACCGTTATCGACACGACCGATAGTAATTTCACCTCGGTAGGCCTATGCGTATTACCATATGTGGTTTTCAAATAAAGTCATACTCAAATACTACACCCTGAATTCGAAGCTAAACACTTTGAATAGGCCTATGTAAATATAGATTACAACTGGAAGAAACTATTGTCTTTAGTCGCCGATGATTCGTTTGGTTTTTAATAATTTGCGAAATAATGAAGTACAAGCTAGCGGTTTATAAAATAGTCAGCAGTTCACGCATCGGACAATTTGCCGCCTTGACTAGAGTTGAACTACGGGCCGCTTTATATGGATAAAGTAGGCCACTCACTGTGCAGCGTATAGCCCACTTTAATATGCTTGTTGAGGGGAACGCTGTCAGTTCGCCAACGGAGCTTGTGTAAAGCCAGCATGATATCGACTAAACACCAGTCAGAAAATATATCGGATATATTGTTTTCGGTACAGCCAGATTGTAAAAACCAAACAAAAGTCTACATCAGATTCATAAGTGTTTATCCAGTTGAAATTGCGGCGATGTCGGCATTTGCAAATATCGATAATATCTCTATGAACACGACCGTTTTACCGTGCAACTTTAGTCATATCGGCAGTAAACAAGATTACAACCCTTACGTTTTACGTGATTTCTCATCCTTTTTCACGGGTGAAACTTTTCCATTTAAACGAAAAAGAATGTTCCCAACATATAAACAAAACACAATAGTAAATATTTATTTGGTTTATTAACGGGTAAATACGAGATTTTGCGAACTGAAAGAGTCAACTGGAGGCTGTCGCCAAAAGACGTCAGTGGGATATAGGCAGTTATAGACCAACACGTGGCTCTCAAACTGGTGCCGCACATACCCCACCTGGCGCGATGTTTGTTCATCCACCCGACACAGGCGTGAAACCAATTACCCACCCCTCTTTAGTCGGCGTCATTGAAGTTTTCGTCGATCGGGAGTAAATAGAAGACTTGAGCTGTCAGATTCACTCCCCCACCTCCCCATAAAATCGCTGAAAGGGTCGAGCATTTACGGTAGTTGAAAATACGTTCTTTTTTGGTTGAAAAAGACGTTCTTTATTAGTTGAAAAAAACGTTCGTTTTTGGTAGAAAAGACGTTGTTTTTACGTCCGAAAACAACGTTGTAACAACGTCATATCGATGAGCAAAACGACGGTAAAGTAACCGCAAATCTTCGACGTCATATCAACGATACCGCAACCAAATATCGACGTTGATTCAACGCCGGTATGCTATCTGGGGTAGGCAGAAATTGTCAACAGTTTTGAATTAGTGACAAATATCTGTTATTGTTTTGTTATTCCCATGAATAATTTATCAACCTGCAGCTGTGAAAAAAAACAGTGAAAGATGGGAAAATGAAATGTCATTGAAAATTTTGTGACACTTTTACGGACGCTCACGTGCAACCTGTGGACATGACTACACGGTTTGTACGCAAAATAAACCAAACTCTACATGAATTTTTTATATTCTTTTTCTAAATCAACCTATTGAAAGGCAGATGGTTATTTTAAACATGGTAATGGACAAAGTGTCTCACGACTGTCCGCTGATGCTAGGCAGTTATAGACCCACACGTCGTGGCTCTCAAACTGGTGCCCACCTGGCGCGATGTTTGTTCATCTACCCGACACAGGCGTGAAACCAATTACCCACCCCTCTCTAGTCGGCGTCATTGAAGTTTTCGTCGATCGGGAGTAAATAGAAGACTTGAGCTGTCAGAGTCACTCCCCCCACCTCCCCATAAAATCGCTGAAAGGGTCGAGCATTTACGGTATTTAGGCTTGGTCATTGTGTATGAAGTTTGATTTGTTTGTGATTGATTGATTGATATTTAACGCCTCACTTTATAAGATTGGTTTATGATTGATTGATTGATATTTTACGCCTCACTTAAGATCGATTTATTAGGAAACGGCTCTCTAATCAGAGGAAAACCGGGATATTTGGCAGATACCTTCCATATTAAAACCCATACCAAACGTTTTCCCTTTTCTTTTTGTGAGTAGCCTATAGATAAAAAGAATGTGAATGGAGCAAGTCACTGGTTACCTCCCCTTATCCATTAACTGTATTCTATTTCTGTAAGTTTGGTTCAATCAGAATCCATTCTCCTTTGTCTACCAAATGACATCACCTAAAAAATATGAAAATATTAGTAGTCAAATATCATCACTAATTCAATATTTATGTCCGTTTTGTTGGCTGCTTAATTCCATAGCCCCTGACAACTTCTATGACTTGGTTATCACAGAACTGGATGTACAAATCCAGTTTACTATGTATGGAGTCATCACTGGCCTCACATTCACCCAATAGATTTATAGGGTGTAAGTGTCACATACCTCAGTATTAAATTCACACTTCTACCAACAGAACTCACAGTTTCTCCTCTAGCAACGACTCAGTTGAGTTTCCACACCACATAATTAGGGGTGTAACGATACATCGATAGTATCGATACAAGGAGCTTTCGATACGCGTATCGTATCGTTAGTCGCATATCGTGATACGTTATTAAAGGGAAGTAACTGCGTAATTAATAAAGATGCGAGAGTGTTTTAATATATTTTATTCGAATTTGAGTTTTGTTACAGCTTTGCGTTGTGCCATTGATAAGTGTGTGTTCTGGTTGACAATATTTCTTTTATAAAATAAAGCTGAAATTCTTAATTTTACTCTTGTTTTGTTGATCTTTTTTTTTAGATATAGGTTTGTTAGGTGCTTTACCCAACACTCAGATGAATTCACTTATATTAAGTATTTCATGTACACAGATATAACATATTAATATTATATTATATTGAAGATGAAAGAGTTCCATATGTATCGTGATACTATTGTATCGTGACCGTGTATCGTGACCGTGTATCGTGATACTATTGTATCATGACCGTGTATCATGATACGTATCGTATCATGAGATTTCTTGCGATACTCAGGCCTACACATTATCATCTTCATTTCTTTCATGGCCAGCATTTCTGTCTTACTGTAAAAAGAACAAATTAGGTTGTAGATTTCCTGTGATATAGTAAACAACCATTCAGGGAGCTGTTTCACAAAGAGAACTGTCATGGCAACCCATACTTTAGAGATACACTGCTTTGTAAGTTACGCCAAAAACTATATCTGCGCCGTTTTGTGAAGCAGGCTCCAGATTTTTGTTGAATTATTGTTTTTGGACAGTGAGATTTAAACCCATGACCTCCATATGAGAAACTGTCACTCAACCGATTGAGACACCAAGACGGTGAGAACTAAAAAATACTGAGCTGATAGGACTAATAGAAAACAATAATACATTAAGTTAATAAAGAAGGTACAATAATAACCTGTCTAAAACAAGAGTCACAGTGTCCTTACAAGGGGCTTATAATGAAGCTATCACTTCAAACAGCACCCATTAAATAGTCCACAATTTTAGAGTAAAGTAAATTGTCTAATTAAAGCACAGGTTAATTAGCTAAAGCTTACTTAAACTCGTCCACAAAAGAGGTTTTTGAAATAAATACCAATAAGTGTATCAATGATATTTCATTAGTTAGGAAGTTGAATCAAACGTTTTTCTTGTTAAACTGATGTCTTTAAGCCTTGTCATGAGTGTTTATGATTGATTTATTTATGATTGGTTGATATTTTATGTCTCATTTAAAGTTGGTTTGGTTGGAGAGGAAAGTGGGATCTCTGATCAGAGTAAAACCTGGAACTTCTTCAGGTATCTTCCTCATACGCGCATATAGTAAAAACACATTTACAGGGGGTTTTGGACTGAGATTCAAACCTCGCAACCATCGCTGAAAGGCTTGTGTCAAGTGAATTAATGTCAGTCTACCGATTGAGCCACCATGGTGCTGACAGACCATGTCTGTGTGTGAATGTTTATATTAAGGTTTGTGAGTAGATGAAAAGAAAGTCAATGAAGTCATTACAAGGTACTGGTTACCTCCCCTTGTCCATAAACTGTATTCTATCAATTCTCTTCTCCAATAAAACTGTTAGCTTTGGTTTAATAAGAATCCACTCCTCTGCCTCCAAAACAGACAAAGTCTAAACTAAAACCTAAAGAAAAGATATAAACAGTTGCTTAACAAAATTAGCATAACCTGGTTACCATTATATGAAAGCTCCAAAATATCATCACAATTCAATTTTATGTCAGTTTTGTTGGTTTTAAATAAAACTGAACACCATTTCCCTTATATAGCAAGACAACTTTGATATTATTGAAAGTACAAATCCAGTTCAATAAGAAGGGGGTCTTCACGTTCATTTAATCAGGTACGGTGATCCCTGAGTTAATTCAAAGACTCAAACAGCGCCTTCAAGGTGTCTAAATTCAATTTTAAAATATTTCACAAAACTAAGAGGGGTCATATGTTTGACAAAACTGTGGAAATATTGTACGAGTAGAATCAATTGAGAAATGTTACAGTGCTCTGTGTGTACCTCAGTATTAAATTGACACTAATTCCCACTGACACAAACTTGCACAACTCTCTCAGATGAGTTTCCCATTACATCATTGTTTTCATTTCTTTCATGTCCAGCATTCTGTCTTTTAATGTGAAACAAACAAATTAGGTTGTATACTTGACGTCCAGTTTATTTTGGATCATCTCCTAGAGATCATGCATTGATAAGGTGATAAAAACTGTCAATCATCTGAAAACTAATTCAGAAAGAGGATGTATGGATCATGTGTTAAACAGCCGGCACTCATTTCTTTCCTTATTGTTTGTCATTGATACTATCTAAGGTTTCTCTCACAATAACTATAGGGAGAAATTTGTTAACAATGACACACATGTAGACATTGGAAAATCCCTTAAATCTGGGCCTGGTATTGGATCAAAAATACTTACAAGAAAAATGTGAGATGTACTCATGATCACTTCTACATATAAAATAGCTGCAAGTTCAATTTGCCCCAAGATGGTTTGACTTCAGTTTTTCATCTGAAAGATAAATTTGGACATATATAAACATAGTATAGAAACAACAGCCAAGAACATAAACCTTAAGTTTACTAAATATCAGTTTATTTGTATGATTAAGTGAAGTCTTAAAACACACTCAAGGTTATTTCAATAAAATGAGGCGTTGTCAGGTTTAGTGAGGGAGGAAACTGGGTTCATAGCCCAGAGGAAACCCTGGACCTTCGACCATTAGAGGCCTATCTGGCAACTCCTTCATCATCAATGGAAAGTGTGTTCTGACCTTTTAGTTTATTTTGAATTTTTACAACAAATGTTGAGCAGAGGAACCTGGTTTGACTGCTTGATTGATGTATAATGGCATGTTCACGATTATTTAATTTAAAACCTACTTAAAATTTTTCTCTACGTTTATACCCCTACATTTTTGCACAAAGTGGTTAAAATCTGCAGGGGTAGTTCATTGTCTCAGATAAAGGTCTTTGAAGAGAGCCAGTGTTGAGGGAAAGGCAGTCAAAGACTGAGGCAGACAGTAGGAAAAGAACAACACAGTCCTTTGTTGCTCAGGAAATAAGCAAAAAAAGGCAGTTAGTGAAGTGAGCCATTGTGGAGGGATAGATAGCCAGAGAGGCAGGCAAGCCAAGGCAGTTAGTGAAGTTTGACAGTGTGGAGGGCCAGAGAGGAAGGCAAGCTAAGGCAGTTAGTGAAGGGTGACAGTGTGGAGGGATAGATAGCCAGAGAGGCAGGCAAGCCAAGGCAGTTAGTGAAGTTTGACAGTGTGGAGGGATAGATAGCCAGAGAGGCAGGCAAGCCAAGGCAGTTAGTGAAGGGTGACAGTGTGGAGAGATAGATAGCCAGAGAGGCAAGCAAGCCAAGGCAGTTAGTGAAGGGTGACAGTGTGGAGGGATAGACAGCCAGAGAGGCAGGCAAGCCAAGGCAGTTAGTGAAGGGTGACAGAGTGGAGGGATAGACATCCAGAGAGGCAGGCAAGCCAAGGCAGTTATTGAAGGCTGACAGTGTGGAGGGATAGACATCCAGAGAGGCAGGCAAGCCAAGGCAGTTGGTGAAGGGTGACAGTGTGGAGGGATAGATAGCCAGAGAGACAGGCAAGCCAAAGCTGTAAGTGAACAAAGACAGGGTGTTGAGAAAGAGCTTGCCTGCCTCTCTGGCTATCTATCCCTCCACACTGTCAAACTTCACTAACTGCCTTGGCTTGCCTGCCTTTCTGGCTATCTATCCCTCCAGTTAGTGAAGGGTGACAGTGTGGAGGGATAGATAGCCAGAGAGGCAGGCAAGCCAAGGCAGTTAGTTAAGGCCGACAGTGTGGAGGGATAGATAGCCAGAGAGGCAAGCCATGGCAGTCAGTGAAGAGTGACAGCGTGGAGGGATAGATAGCCAGAGAGGCAGGCAAGCCAAGGCAGTAAGTGAAGTTTGACAGTGTGGATGGATAGATAGCCAGAGAGGCAGGCAAGCCAAGGCAGTAAGTGAAGTTTGACAGTGTGGAGGGATAGATAGCCAGAGAGGCAGGCAAGCCAAGGCAGTTAGTGAAGTTTGACAGTGTGGAGGGATAGAGAGCCAGAGAGGCAGGCAAGCTAAGGCAGTTAGTGAAGTTTGACAGTGTGGAGGGATAGATAGCCAGAGAGGCAGGCAAGCCAAGGCAGTTAGTGAAGGGTGACAGTGTGGAGGGATAGATAGCCAGAGAGGCAGGCAAGCCAAGACAGCGAAGGGTGACAGTGTGGAGGGACAGCCAATCAGAGAGGCAGGCAAGCCAAGGCAGTTAGTGAAGGGTGAGAAAGTACGGAGAGTGATCAAAGACATCTGTAGTGATCACAGAGTGGCAGGATAGCCAAGAGAGTTTGTGAATAAACAGAGGGTGCTTGGAGTAAAACAGAGTGATGCAAACCAAGGCAGTAAGTTAAGGGTCAGTCACAGACTGCCACCAAGACTGGCACAGGCAGGCTGTCAAAGTTTATATACAGGGAAAGAGAAAGTCAATGAAGATTGTCATAAGTAGTACACAATATGTTTCACAATGGGGAAGTACTGAAGTTTACAATTAACTAAGGGTGGATTGAGCATAAGGCTTTCTTATATACTGAACTTATTTCTAGTGTACAAGAAAAAACAAGACATATTTTACTGAGCTTTGGACAAACATATATCATTAGATACTTTTGGTTGACTGAGAATTCATTGAGACTCACACAGTGGAGGAGACTAGCAGTGGCAAGAGCTACATACATTCCATTAACTAGGTTAGACAGGGTAAAGCTGTATACATCAGACCAGGGCTAATATCTGTACTCCAGTCAGAGTGATGTTATGCAGGCTACATGTAAACAGAGTTAAACAGATAGATCAGATAGACGATAGGGAGTAGGGTACTCTGAAACCTGAGACACACAGGCAGGCAAGTCATGGCAGTTAGTGAAGCGGGACAGCCAGGCAAGCAGAGTGAGTGATTTGGGTTTTATGTCCTGCTTAACAGTATTTCAGTCATATGAAGACGTGGCAGCCAAGGAAAAAAGAGGAAACTGGGCTCATTGGTCAAAAGTAACTGTAGTGAGTGAGTGATTTGGGTTTTACGTCCTGCTTAACAGTATTTCAGTCATATGAAGACATTGTCTCCTTGTGGCAGGGCACATTTCCACTGCTCTTTTATTTGGTACTGCAAAAGTAACTGGATGTTCGACCAGTAGGGGCCATTCTTTGAAACTCCACATTAAGTGATCCAGTAAAAATAAGTGGCTGTCGCCATCAGGACCCCTCGGGTCTGGGCCAAAGAAACCGAAGATATATTTATTTTCCAGACAATTTGTTGTGAGTGAAAAACTACTCCACATACATGCATCACATTTACAAGGAGGTTTTTGGCTGATAGTCATGTAAGGGGCATAACTCTTGAAAAAAACATCTGAGCGCGTTGATTTTCAATAGGCTTCTTGTACTTGCTGTATTAAACAAATGTGTGAAGTTTTAAAGTTGTAAGTTAAAGACTTTTTTAGATAATGTGTTTACGAGGCTTTTTATAGCAGCGATAATAAAAGGGGCATAACTCTTGAAAAAAAACATCCGAGCGCGTTGATTTTCAATATGCTTCTTGTACTTGCTGTATTAAACAAATGTGTGAAGTTTTAAAGTTGTAAGTTAAAGACTTTTTTAGATAATGTGTTTACAAGGCTTTTTATAGCAGCGGTAATAAAAGGGGCATAACTCTTGAAAAAAACATCTGAGCGCGTTGATTTTCAATAGGCTTCTTGTACTTGCTGTATTAAACAAATGTGTGAAGTTTTAAAGTTGTAAGTTAAAAACTTTTTTAGATAATGTGTTTACGAGGCTTTTTATAGCAGCGGTAATAAAAGGGGCATAACTCTTGAAAAAAACATCCGAGCGCGTTGATTTTCAACAGGCTTCTTATACTTGCTGTATTAAACAAATGTGTGAAGTTTTAAAGTTGTAAGTTAAAGACTTTTTTAGATAATGTGTTTACAAGGCTTTTTATAGCAGCGGTAATAGAAGGGGCATAACTCTTGAAAAAAACATCCGAGCGCGTTGATTTTCAATAGGCTTCTTGTACTTGCTGTATTTACCAAATGTGTGAAGTTTTAAAGTTGTAAGTTAAAAACTTTTTTAGATTATGTGTTTACGAGGCGTTTTATAGCAGCGGTAATAAAAGGGGCATAACTCTTGAAAAAAATATCCGAGCGCGTTGATTTTCAATAGGCTTCTTGTACTTGCTGTATTAAACAAATGTGTGAAGTTTTAAAGTTGTAAGTTAAAAACTTTTTTAGATAATGTGTTTACGAGGCTTTTTATAGCAGCGGTAATAAAAGGGGCATAACTCTTGAAAAAAACATCCGAGAGCGTTGATTTTAAATAGGCTTCTTGTACTTGCTGTATTGAACAAATGTGTGAAGTTTCAAAGTTATAAGTTAAAGACTTTTTTAGATAATGTGTTTACAAGGACCAATGGACAGACGGACAGACGGACAGACGGACAGACGGACAGACGGACGACGGAGGCAACGACAATACCCTTCGGGCAAAATTTGCCCGAGGGGTAAAAAGTTTCATTTTAAAATTGCTATTTGGTCAAACTAAAAAACCTTTGATGAAAATTGAAGTGGCATGAGCTGCCAAAATGTTGATATTTTGATGTTGAAACAGAATGTCGAAATTATTGGCTATTTTTCTCAAGACGTATAATTCAGAAGCTTTTTAGTGCTTCTAGTCTCGAAAATGTACGATAAAGTACTATTTTGAACTAACTGTGGCTTAGAATGAATGAATGGTCGTCCCAGTTATATAAATTTTGTTTACTTTTCGAACACGTTTTCGGTTTGTACAGGCCACATACTGTTTGGATTTTCCTCATTCTAACGTCAACCATTTAGTTTTTCGATGGCCTTCAAAGCCTCTTATTGTCGTGACGATCAGTTATTATGAAAAAAGTGTGAATTTTGGCAGCTCATGCTGCTTTAAAACCTATTTTAAATTTTTCTATACGTTTAGACCCCTGCATTTTTGCACAGTGGTTAAAACCTGCAGGGGTAGTTCATTGTCTCAGATAATGGGTCTTTGAAAGAGCCAGTGTTGAGGGAAAGACAATCAGGGGCTGAGGTGGACAATAGGAAAAGAACAACACAGTCCTAGAGGCAGAGACAGGCAGGTAAAGAAAGCCAATAAGTAGAGCAGGACAGGGTTCACAAGTTAAAGCTGACAGTTGATGTAGTTTTTCATTTGCTACTCAGGAAATATAGGAAATGTGTATTGTTTTGATTCTTGACACCCCTTGTAATGAACATAAAACTGAAGTAAAGAAGAAACCCTTCAGAACTAAGCCAACATTTATCGAGTGAAACAAATTAGATTTAAACTCCAATCAGCTTGCTGGATACTCTGAATTGACTGTACAAGAAACACCTCACACACCGGTCAGCAGCCAAGCTTACAAAAAGAGACAATGTAGGAGAGACTAACAATGATGAGAGCTACAAACATTCTATTCACCGAATGTTAAATGTAGGTTACACGGTGACAGGGTAAAGCTTCACAACTTAACCCACAGTGGTGTACATAGAACAGCTGAGGGAGAATATATGTATCAGGGCTGAATGGATACACATACAGGGACCCACAAGCTAACACCATACTGCAAGGAAATACAGTTACTCAGGCAGGCAGCTATCAAAGAGAGGCAGTGGAGTGAAAGACAACCTGACAGAATGGCAGGCAAGCCAAGAAAGTGAATGGTGACAAAGTAGAGAGATAGATAGAAAGAGACTGACAGACAGGCAGTGAACATAGACAGCGTGGAATGAAAGAGATATAAGCAGGCAAGGTATGCATGCAGAGCTAAACAAATACCCTCCTGAGACAATGAGGTAGGCAAGCAGGCTGTCAGAGTTTGCTATAGAGGGAAAGAGAGAGCCAGCCAGTGAAGAGAGCCAGTTAATAGGGCACAGTATGTCCATATTGGGGGGAGTACTTTAGTTTATGATTAACTAAGGCTGGATTGAGGGTTGGTAAGGTGTTATAATATAATTAACATAATTTTAGCGTACATTAGGACTGAAAGGAAAGAAAAAAACAAGACATATTTTACTGAGCTTTGGACAAACCTATATCATTAGATACTTTTGGTTGACTGGGAATTCATTGAGATTCACACAGTGGAGGAGACTAGCAGTGATAAGAGCTACATACATTCCAATAACAAGCTCACACATTGACCGGGTAAAGCAGTATACATGAGGACAAGCTTAGGGCTAATATCTGTACTCCAGTAAGAGTGATGTTATACAGGCTATATGTAAATACACTTAAACAGACAGTTGAGATCGATAATAGAGAGTAGGGTACTCTGAAACCAGAGATACACAGGCAGGCAAGCCAAGGCAGTAAGAAGAAACTGGGCTCATTGGTCAAAAGATGTTCGAGTTAAACAGACAGTGTCATCGACAAACAGACAGGAAAGCCAATGCAGGCAGTGAGTGGTGATAGTGTGGAGTGAAAGACAGACTGAGACCCTGTGGAGTGAAAGAAAGACTGAGAGCAAGGCAGGCCAAGGCAGTTAGGGAAGGGAGAGATAGGGGCTGTTAGATCCTTCAACAGGCAGCTGTATAGGTAGAGACTTACACAGTGGACAGTCACAAACACATGTTAAATTACAGGAACTTGCGCATGGTCGCAAGTCTGGAGGGGAAACTCTATGCTGTAAGCCTAGGGGTAACTTTGCACCAGCATAGTAAAACAAGCCCCATGATACTAGCAGTGTTACACAGTGACAGGGTAAAGCTGCATACATGAGGACTTTTAGCTGTTAGCATTGAGATTCTTGACGAAATGAGAGCAGCTGTGTGGAGAGTCAGATAAGCTTAGGGCTAATTTAGCATTGAGATTCTTCACAGACAGCTGTGTAGGTAAGGCAGACGAAATGAGATCAGATTTGTGGCCCACAGTGTCAAGAGATAGTCAGTGTGAAGCAGGCAAGCCAAGGCAGTTAGTGAAGGGAGACAGTGTGGAGAGATAGACAGCCAGAGAGGCAGGTAGTAAAGGGCAACAGTGTGGAGAGATAGTCATAGAGGCAGGCAAGCCAAGGCATTTAGTGAAGGGAGACAGTGTGGAGAGATAGTCAGAGAGGCAGGCAAGCCAAGGCAGTTAGTGAAGGGAGACAGTGTGGAGAGATAGTCAGAGAGGCAGGCAAGCCAAGGCAGTAAGTGAAGGGAGACACTGTGGAGAGATAGTCAGAGAGGCAGGCAAGCCAAGGCAGTTAGTGAAGGGAGACAGTGTGGAGGGACAGATAGTCAGAGAGGCAGGCAAGCCAAGGCAGTTAGTGAAGGGAGACAGTGTGGAGGGACAGATAGTCAGAGAGGCAGGCAAGCCAAGGCCGTTAGTGAAGGGAGACAGTGTGGAGGGACAGATAGTCAGAGAGGCAGGCAAGCCAAGGCAGTTAGTGAAGGGTGACACTGTGGAAGGAAGGACAATCAGAGAGGCTGGTAGTGAAGAGCCACAGTGTGGAGAGATAGACACCCACATGCAGTGGGCCGGCAAGGCAGCCAATGAAGAGTGTGAAGGCAAGGTATACTGTGAAGGGAAAAACAGCCCAAGGCAATCAGTGAAGTGTGGATGGAAAGAAGGTTTTTATCCCCGATTCTTGTCAGCTGTTATGTTTCTTGAGATATTTCAATAGCCATATTTGACTGGTTGTTTTGGCAGCTCATTCTATTCAACTGGTGGCATGATTTGCACAAAGATTAGAGAGTAGAGAGATAGTCAATTTATGTCCAGGGCATCCATAATGGCAAGTCCGGAGAGTTAGTGTGTATGGGTTAGTGTGTATGGGGCAGAGACAGTCACACAGAATGGCTCCATTTCTTGGCTTGTTTTGAGTATTGTCACTATTCATAAAAATAAAACCCTTAAAAAATAAATAAACCTGAAAACAAAACAAATCCAGGTCGCTGGGTTACAGGTTAGATTAACAGGAACGCTTCATTTTGAGTGTAAATATGTATTCCCATCAGCCCCAAGACAGAGAGAAAGACAGGCAGAGAAGACACTCAGTGAAGAGAATCAGTGTTGGGAGAAGATGTGTTCATGGAGAAAGAAAAAAACATAGGGAGATATATCCAGACAGACAGTAAAGAGAGTCAGTGTAAAATGAGGACACAGTAATAGTGGCAAGGAGAAAAGCTTATAAGGAGAGGCAATAAATAGAGCATGACAGGATTACAAAGCTGATGGGTGGAAAGTGGAGGGCAAGTCAGTGAGAGAGAGAGAGAGAGAGACAACAAGACTAATTAAGCCTTGGAACTGATTTGATTAATAAGTTGAATGAATTTTCTCATCTGATTATTTCTAAACTAAAATACTTAGTGAAGAGAATCAGAGGTAGGCAAGCTAAGGCCAACAGTGTGGAGGGATAGACAACCAGAGAGACAGACAAGGCAAGGCAGGTAGTGAAGGGGGACAGCGTGGAGGGATAGACAGCCAGAGAGGCAGGCAAGCCAAGACAGGTAGTGAAGGGTGACAGTGTAGAGGGATAGACAGCCAGAGAGGCAGGCAAGGCAGGTAGTGAAGGGGGACAGCGTGGAGGGATAGATAGCCAGAGAGGCAGGCAAGGCAAGGCAGGTAGCGAAGGTCAACTGTGTGGAGAGACAGCCAGAGAGGCAGGCAGGTAGTGAAGGGTGACAGAGTGGAGGGATAGATAGCCAGAGAGGCAGGCAAGGCAAGGCAGGTAGCGAAGGCCAACTGTGCGGAGAGATAGCCAGGCATCAAGGCAGGTAGTGAAGGGTGACAGTGTGGAGGGATAGATAGCCAGAGAGGCAGGCAAGGCAAGGCAGGTAGCGAAGGCCAACTGTGTGGAGAGATTTCCTCAGAGGCAGGCAAGCCAAGGATTGATTGATTGATTGTTGGTGTTTTACGCCGCGCTCAAGATTATTTCACTTATATGGTGGCGTTGCCAGTTTTATTGTGGGAGGAAACCGGGCTCTGTGCCCAGAGGAAACCCACGACCTTCCGCTGGTAACTGGCAACCATCCCACATAGGTCGTTCGAGTAAAAAACCCAGTCAGATAAAACGCACTCAAGGTTATTCCACTAAAAGGAGGTGTTGTCAGGTTTAGTGGGGCAGGAAACTGGGTTTATAACCCATAGGAAACCCTGGACCTTCCACCATTAGAGGCCTATCTGGCAAAGGTGTGCAGGGATAGACAGGCAAGCCAAGGCAGGTAGTGAAGGGTGACAGTGTGGAGGGATAGAGAACCAGAGAGGCAGGCAAGCCAAGGCAGATAGTGAAGGCCGACAGTGTGGAGGGATAGAGAACCGGAGAGGCAAACAAGCCAAGGCAGTTAGTGAAGGGAGACAGTGTGGAGGGATAGACAGCCAGAGAGGCAGGCAAGCCAAGGCAGATAGTGAAGGCCGACAGTGTGGAGGGATAGAGAACCAGAGAGGCAGGCAAGCCAAGGCAGTTAGTGAAGGGTGACAGTGTGGAGGGATAGACAGCCAGAGAGGCAGGCAAGCCAAGGCAGTTAGTGAAGGGTGACAGTGTGGAGGGATAGAGAACCAGAGAGGCAGGCAAGCCAAGGCAGTTAGTGAAGGGTAACAGTGTGAAGGGATAGACAGCCAGAGAGGCAAACAAGCCAAGGCAGTTAGTGAAGGGTGACAGTGTGGAGGGATAGAGAACCAGAGAGGCAGGCAAGCCAAGGCAGTTAGTGAAGGGTAACAGTGTGAGGGAAAGACAACCAGAGAGGCAGGCAAGCCATGGCAGTTAGTGAAGGCTGACAGAGTAGAGGGCTAGACAGCCGGAGAGGAAGGCAAGCCAAGGTAGTTAGTGAAGGCCGACAGTGTGGAGGGATAGAGAACCAGAGAGGCAGGCAAGCCAAGGCAGTTAGTGAAGGGTAACAGTGTGAGGGAAAGACAACCAGAGAGGCAGGCAAGCCATGGCAGTTAGTGAAGGCTGACAGAGTAGAGGGCTAGACAGCCGGAGAGGAAGGCAAGCCAAGGTAGTTAGTGAAGGCTGACAGTGTGGAGGGATAGACAGCCAGAGAGACAGGCAAGCCAAGGTAGTTAGTGAAGGGTGACAGTGTTGAGAGATAGTCAGAGAGGCAAGCAACCCAGGGCACCAAGTGAACAGAGACATGGTGTAGAGAAAGAGATAGATTGATTGATTGTTTGGTGTTTTACGCCGCGCTCAAGATTATTTCACTAATATGGCGGCGTTGCCAGTTTTATTGTGGGAGGAAACCGGGCTCTTTGCCCGGAGGAAACCCACGACCTTCCGCTGGTAACTGGCAACCATCCCACATAGGTCGTTCGAGTGAAAACCCAGCCAGAAAATTTTCCAAATTTTTTGGACTGAGTGGGATTCGAACCCGCGACCTAGAGAAAGAGATAGTCAGGCAAGTCAAGGCAGTCAATGAAGGGTGACAAAGTAGAGAGAGTGAACAAAGACAATGTGGAGTGAAAGACAGAGAGGCAGGCTAGCCAAGAGAGTTAGTGAATAAACAGAGGCAGCTTGGAATAAAACAGAGAGAGTGATGCAAGCTAAGACAGTAAGTAAATAGTCAGTCACAGACTGCCACCAAGACAGTGACACAGGCAGGCAAGCAGGCTGTCAGAGTTTGCATACAGGGAAAGAGAATACAGACTGTCATAAGTAGGACACAATATGTTTCAAAATGGGGAAGTACTTAAGTTTACAATTAACTAAGGGTGGATTGAGCTGACTCGATAATAAGGCTCTCTTATATACTGAACTTATTTCTAGTTTACTAGAAAAAACAGATTTTACTAAGCTTTGGACTAACATATTATTAGATACTTTTGGTTGACTGAGAATTCATTGAGATTCACACGGTGGCAAGAGCTACATTCATTCCATTAAAAAATCTAGGTTTGGACAAACAGAAAATCATTGCTTGTTACTTTTAATTGACTGTACAAGAAATACCTCATACACCTGTCAGCAGCCAAGCTCACAAAAAGAGACACTGTAGGAGAGACTAACACTGATGAGAGCTACATACATTCTATTAACCCAATGTTAAATGTAGGTTACACTGTGACAGGGTAAAGCTTCACAACTTAATCCACAGTGGTGTATGTAGAACAGCTGGGGGAGAATACATGTATCAGGGCTGAGGGGATACACAAACAGGGACCCACAAGCTAACACCATACTGCAAGGAGATACATTTACTCATGCAGGCAGCTAGTGAAGAGAGGCAGCGGAGTGAGAGAGAACCGACAGAAAGGCAGGCAAGTCAAGTAAGTAGAGAGATAGACAGACAGAGAGACAGGCAGTGAAAATAGACAGCGTGGAATGAAAGAGAGATCCAGGCAAGCCAAGACAGATAGTGAACAGAGACAATGTAGAGTAAAAGACATGTGTATGTAGACAGAGACAGAGTGGAGTAAAACACAGAGAGGGAGGCAAGCCAATGCAGACAGTGAAGAGTCAAATAAATGCTGCCACCGAGAAAGTGAGGCAGGCAAGCAAGCTGTCCGGGTCTGCATAGAGGGAAAGAGAGAGGCAACCAGTTAATAGGGTACAATATGTCCATAATGGGGGGGGGGGGGGGGGGGGGGAGTACTTCAGTTGATAAAATAATAAAACATAATTTTAGCGTACATGACTGAAAAAAACAAGACAACCAAAAGTACATGTATCTAATGTTGACTGAGAATTCATTGAGATTCACACAGTGGAGGAGACTAGCAGTGATAAGAGCTACATACATTCCATGAGGACATCAGACCAGGGCTAATATCTGTACTCCAGTATTGATTGATTGTTTGGTGTTTTACGCCGCGCTCAGGATTATTTCGCTTATATGGTGGCGTTGCCAGTTTTATTGTGGGAGGAAACCGGGCTCTATGCCCGGAGGAAACCCACGACCTTCCGGTGGTAACTGGCAACCATCCCACTAATATCTGTACTCCAGTAAGAGTGATGTTATGCAGGCTACATGTAAATAGAGTTAAACAGACAGTGTCATCGACAAACAGACAGGAAAGCCAAGGCAGGCAGTGAAGGGTGATAGAGTGGAGCGAAAGGCAGTAAGAGAGCCTGTGGAGCGAAAGACAGACTGAGGCCAAGGCAGTTAGGGAAGGGAGAGATAGGGGCTGTTAGCATTGAGATCCTTCAACAGGCAGCTGTACAGGTAGGGCAGACAAACAGAGACTCACACAGTGGATAGTCACAAACACATGTTATAGGAACTTGCCCGTGGTCGTAAGTCTGAAGGGGAAACTCTATGCTGTAAGCCTATGGGTAACTTTGCACCAGCATAGTAAAACAAGCCTCTTTTGGTTGACTGAGAAGGCATTGAGATTCACAACAGTGGGCAGTGGAGGAGACATATTTTACTGAGCTTTGGACAAACATATATCATTGGATACTTTTGGTTGACTGAGAATTCATTGAGATTCACACAGTGGAGGAGACTAGCAGTGATAAGAGCTACATACATTCCATTAACTAGGTTAGACAGAGTAAAGCTGTATACCTGAGGACATCAGACCAGGGCTTATATCTGTACTCCAGTATTGATTGATTGTTTGGTGTTTTACGCCGCGCTCAGGATTATTTCGCTTATATGGTGGCGTTGCCAGTTTTATTGTGGGAGGAAACCGGGCTCTATGCCCGGAGGAAACCCACGACCTTCCGGTGGTAACTGGCAACCATCCCACATTAGGTCGTTCGAGTGAAAACCCATTCAGAAAATTTTCCATTGTTTTTGGACTGAGTGGGATTCGAACCTGCGACCCATTGGTGGGAGGCTGTTCGGATTGAGCGTCCAATGCTCTACCTACTGAGCCACGGAGGCCCCCGTGATCAACTAAGGAACTAAGTTAAACAGACAGTGTCATTGACAAACAGAGAGCCAGGCAGGCCAAGGCAGATAAGGAAGGGCGAGAGTGTGGAGAGATAGACACCAATAGAGGCAGACAGGCCAAGGCAGGTAGGGAAGGGCGAGAGTGATAAAGAGGGATAGACACCAATAGAGGCAGACAAGACAGCTAGTGAAGAGACAATATGGCAGGCAAGCTGTACAAAGTTTGTGTCCTTTAACCTAAAGCAGCATTTCTTGTTATTTTGTGTGAGTAATTTTGGAACTCATAATAAGGATTTTTGTAGAAAAACAAGTCCTCACAGCCACAAACATGTATGAATCAATAATGTGTAGTTACCTCCACTTGTTCATTTTCTTTGAACGTGAAACAATCAGATCTCCATATTAGAAAGACATTTTCAGTCGTCTCAAAAATCCACACTCCTATAAACTAAAAATGTAAAGTTTGAACAAGTGAATAAAAAAGTAAAAGAACATTTTCGAGTCGATTGACATTTGTTTATGATTGATTGATATTGTACGCCTCACTTAAGATCGGTTTATTGGGGAGGAAAACAGGCTCTCTAATCAGAGAAAACCCTGAATATTTGACAGATACCTTCCATGTTAAAACCCATACAAAACTTTTTCCCTTTCTTTTTATGATTATAGATAAAAAGAATGTGAATGGAGTAAGTAACTGGTTACCTCCCCTTATCCATTAACTGTATTATATAAATTCTGTTCTGTAAGAAAACTGTTAGCTTTGGTTCAATCAGAAACCATTCTCCTTTGTCTACCAATTGATATCACCTAAGAAAATATATAAATATTGATTGTCAACAACAAAAAAATATTCTAAGCATGTCATCAAACCCCCAAACATCATCGCTAATTCAATGTTCATGTCAGTTTTGTTGGCTGCATAATTCCATAGTCCATGACAACATTTAACTTATATGACTTGGTTATCACAGAACTGAAAGTACAAATCCAGTTTACTGAGAAGGGGGTCATCACTGGCCTCACATTCACAGAAAAGTGTAACAAAATGGCGGTTACAAACACCTACCTGAGTATTAAATTTATACCACAAATCTATAAATGTGTAAGTGTGAAACATCCCATTACACCATATCCAGGGCACTGGCCACATTCAGCCAGCTTATACTACTTTGTGTGACATTTATGTGCATTAGATTTTTGAAATTGTCCAATTTCAAATCAGAAAATAAACTCACTCACCACTTAGAGGACTATAATTGACCCTGCCAGTAACACAGCTCTGAGAATGCATTGGTTTTTATAAAAGCTTTGCCCGACATTTCGACTCAAATTGTTTCAAACAAGGCTCCTTGTCTCCTGTAAGCTTTGGTCCAATCACTCCTCTGTCTTCAAACAGACATAACCTAAAGTAAAACATCAAAATACAGATAGTTGTCAAACTAAGTACCCTAACCAATATATTAAAACCCACAATTTTCATCTCAATTCGAAGATAACGATGTAAGAACTACATCGAAATGTCGTCATCCAATAAACCAAGTTGTTATCCATAATTAATTCTTCACCTCTCTGTAACCTATCAACTTGAATATGAGGTGAGTTAAATTATAGGGTAAATGACACCCTGTTACAGCCAAGCTCACATTAAGGGACCAACAGCGATGAGAGAGCTACATGCACTCTATTAACCCAGTGTGAAATGTAAGTTACACAGTGACAGGGTAAAGCTTCATGAGAACTTCACACCTTAACTGTAGAACAGGGAGGCCAACTGAGACCAGAAGTGTGGAGAGTTTAACAAGCTCAGGGTGAATACATGTACTTCTGTAATAAACAGGCCTTACCCGGGCTGAAAGGATTTACATACAGTGACCAACAAGCCAACCCCATGATGCAGGGAAATACAGTAACTCAGGCCGGCTAAGGTGGTTAGTGAAAATAGGCAGTGGAGTGAAAGACAAGGTCACACAGTGAGGCAGGCAGTTATCCAAACTAGCTCAGTGCGAGAAAGACATTAATATCAAGGCTGAAGGGATACACATACCAGGGTTAGAATTTCCGCGAGTCTACTCGCGCAAAGACTCGCCTGAAATCCCCAAAGCGCGAGTCAGCGTAGACTCGCGCAATTAACATACCTGATAAATTTTTTTTTTATTAAAAACTTTTATTTTTTTACGAACTTATTGTCTATTTAACTTCGATCGTTGTTGACATCTTCCCGAAGGACATTTAGCGACTGCCGTAAACCGTAGTCACTATGTATTAAATATAGATAAGCCACAAGCGTTGATTGGTCAGCGGGAAATCTGTGGGCCTATCGGAGCAGTCTTTACAAGGATACATTATCAAACTCCGCGCAAAACGGCGGTGCACGATCTCTGCCATCAAGATTGACATCATTAATAAAATCTTAAACATCTTTTCCAAATTAGTGGCATTGAAATACTTTTTAGATGAATGCTAACGATTAATAAATAGCTCTCGATAATTTGTTATAGTTGAAAGTCAGCGAAATATTTGAGTGGGCAATCATTAATAAGTCAGCAGAAGCAGAGTTAATTCTTGAAATGCGTTTGTTTATCTCATCGTCGAGACGACTGGCCATGGCTTCGCGGGGAAAACCGATTCCAAAAAAGGCTCGGTCGCTTTGGGAAGACGATTTAAAATCCAAGTCTGAAAACAGCGGGGATAAAATTGTCATGGCAAAGTGTGTAGAAAACACGTTGACAAAATACGCGGCAAATACCAAGGTAAACTTATCAACGATGTATCTGCATACGGCGTGGAGGGCACTGTACACATACAAAAAAACAATTTACGAAGACATTAAATTCAGAAGTGTTCAAGACGCCACAGAAAAACAGTTTCATGAAAAACATTTTAAAAGTTTGCTTTTCCGGACAGAGTATGTCATTGTGATTGTGTGGAGCCTTTTTTGTCGTACTATTTTATTTCAGTTTACTGTTAAGGCAATTAGTGAAGGGAGATAGAGTGGAGGTATTGACAGCCGGAGAGGCAGGCAAGCCAAGGCAGTGAAGACATAGTGGGGGGATAGACAGGAAAGCAAAAGCAGTTAGTGAAGCGAGACTGTGTATGGAAAGAAAAAGACAGGGTAGCCAAGGCAGGCAGTGAAGGGCGACAGTGTGGAGGGATAGACAGCCTGAGAGGCAGGCAAGCCAAGGCAGTTATTGAAGGGTGACAGTGTGGAGGGATAGATAGCCAGAGAGGCAGGCAAGCCAAGGCAGTTATTGAAGGCCAACAGTGTGGAGAGATAGATAGACCATAGAGGCAGGCAAGCCAAGGCAGTTATTGAAGGCTGACAGTGTGGAGGGATAGATAGCCAAGAGAGGCAGGCAAGCCAAGGCAGTTAGTGAAGGCTGACAGTGTGGAGGGATAGATAGCCAGAGAGGCAGGCAAGCCAAGGCAGTTATTGAAGGCTGACGATGTGGAGGGATAGACAGCCATAGAGGCAGGCAAGCCAAGGCAGTTTTTGAAGGCCGACAGTGTGGATATTCAATGTATGTTAATTACACAGAGGTTATGATAAGAGCAATACATATTCCCTTAATCCAATGTTGGGGGTTTGACAGAGACAGGTTAATACAGGAGGACATCAGAGTGTAGTAAAAGACAGGCCAGAGGCAGACAGGCAGTTAGTGAAGGGAGACTGATTGGAGGGAGAAACAACGAGAGAGAGTGTGAATGCAAGACAATGCAGTTATTGAAGGGCAACAGTGTGGATTGAAAGACATCCTTAACACTGAGTTGTGTATGTAGGGCAGACAGATGTTAGGATAAGAGCTACACATATTCCATTAACCCAATGTTGAGAGTAGGTTAGACAGTGCCAGGTTATAACTGTAAACATGAGGACATCAGACGAAGCTGTTAACATGGAGATCCTTAACAGAGAGTAGTGTAGATAGGGCAGACAAACTGAGACCAGCAGTGTGGAGAGTCAGAGATGCTTAGGGGTAATATATGTACTGACATAAGAAAGGTGATAGGCAGGTTACATGTATATACAGTTAGGCAGTTAGTGAAGATTGATTGATTGATGTTTTTCGCCACACTTATGATTATTTAACTTATACAGAGGCATTGCCAGGTTTAGTGGTTGAAGGAAACCCTGACCTTCTGCGAGTACCTGGCAACTCTTCCATTTACAGCAATTGAGAGAAAAATCCACAAATTTTTTTCAATTTCTATTTGGCCTCAGTGGGATTGGAACATGTGCAGCAGCAATGGAAGGCCGGTGTCGGAGAAAGCGATTATCACTCTAACCGACTGAGCCAGCAAGGTCCTGAATAAAATTATATCAATTCAGTAAAAGAAAGGGCAGGCAGTGTGGATTGAAAAACAGAAAAGGCAAGCCAACGCAGTAAGGGAAGAGAGATAGATTTGAGGGATAGACAGAGAGGCAGGCAAGCCAAGGCAGTTAGTAAATAGAGACAGATTGGAGGGATAGTCAGAGAGGCAGGCAAGCCAAGGCAGTTAGTGAATAGAGAGAGATTGGAGAGATAGTCAGAGAGGCAGGCAAGCCAAGGCAGTTAGTGAAGGGTGACAGTTTGGAGAGAAAGACGCCCTAACAATAAGTTGTGTATGTAGGGCAGACAGGCAAAGTTAGACCAGCAATGTGAAGAGTGCTAATATCTATACTCCAGTAAGAATGGTGTTAAGCAGGCTATATATAAATATGTATCCAGTTAAACAGACCTTAGAGAGTAGCGTACTCTGAAGACAGACAGAAGGATAGTTATGGGCTAATATATGTACTCCTGTTTTCAGCAATAGGAGCTGTGTTAACCTTATGGGTATTCAATGTATGTTGTACCAATAGTTGACAAGTTAATCAAACACAATTACAAAGAGGTTATGATAACAGCTACATGTACACACACTCCACTAACCCAATGTTGAGAGTAGGTTAGGCAGTGACACGGTAGTATACATTAGAACATCAGAACAAGGCTATCAACATAAAGATCCTTAACAGAGAGTAGTAAGGGTTGGGGACACAAACTGTCCTCAAGGCTGCAAGTAAAGAGTAGCAAGGAGGGAAGTCCAAGATAGCCAGGCATGCATACCAAGACAGCCAGTGAAGAGAGACAGTATGCAGGGAGAGGCAGTCCTCAAGGCTGCAAGTAAAGAGTAGCAAGGAGGGAAGTCCAAGATAGCCAGGCATGCATACCAAGACAGCCAGTGAAGAGAGACAGTATGCAGGGAGAGGCAGTCCTCAAGGCTGCAAGTAAAGAGTAGCAAGGAGGGAAGTCCAAGATAGCCAGGCATGCAAACCAAGACAGCCAGTGAAGAGAGTCAGTATGCAGGGGTAAATCTTGTCACAGAGGCGGGGACGCAGGCTAAGACAGCCAGTGAACTAAGGAACTGTATATTGAGCAGCAATAAGAAAATGAAGACAGATATCAAAGTGAGTTAGAGTGGGAGGCAGGTTGGGTTGTATAATGTTTTATGTTAAAATCAAGATTATTTCACCAATATAGCAGGGTTGCCTGGAAAAAACACGACCTTTGGCGAGTACAAACTGTCAGGGAGAAAGACTTAAAAGTAAGATCAGAGATATAGATATATGGTTCAAACGGCAAAAACGGTAAAACTAAGTTAGCGGTTTGTTCACAGGATTTCAATATATGGAACATATTCAATGTGTCTGACAGCCATCGAAATCACATGATCTCCATTAAGAGGCAGCAGCTAGTGGAGTTGGACCAGGCCAAACTACCTAAGGGATAATATATATAGATAATTTGAGAAGAATTAGTCAAGCCATACGGTCTTTTTGGTTGAACTAAATTATCAAAGCCCATGATGGGGACGGTGTAGGAAAGATTAACAATGATGAGAGCTACATATATTCCATTAACGTAATGTTGAGCACAGGTTACACTGTTTACATGAGGACATCAGACCAAGGCATTGAAATTTTGAACAAGCATTTGTGAATGAGAGGCAAAGTAAGACCAGCAGTGTGGAGATTACGACTAGCTTAGGGCTAATATGTGTAGCGGAAAGGTGTTATGTAGGCCAAGGCAGGTATTGAAGGGCGACAGTGTAGAGGGCTAAACAGCCAGAGAGACAGGCAAGCCAAGGCAGACAGTGAAGGACGACAGTTTTACAGATTATAGAATAAATTTTTTGTTGCTTAATACAGGTTTTGTGTATACTTGTATACTTCATCATAAGTTTGCTGTAATAAACCACAAGCCATGATGTTTCATTAGGTTGATGACAGGCAGGAGTTTGGCCGTAGTGCGAGGCCCCAATTCACTTTTAGTACAGAACACATCGTTTATTTGTAAGCTAGTTATAACTGAATTTTTTTTTTTAAACCAATGCAATAGTTCCCAAGGTACTGAATGCCAAAAGGCTAGGCAAATGTTTTGGTCGCCACAAATAGCAAGATCCGATTTAATTTTGGTACAGGACACCCTATCTAATCATAAGCTAGTTATACCTGCCAAAAAAATGTAAATCCATCGAATAGTTCCGGGCTTAATGAATGGCAAAAGTTTTGGTCTCCAAAAATATTGAGACTCCAATCTAATTTTGGTATGCGACACACCGTGTACCCATAAGTTACATATATCAGAAGAAAAAAAAATTCAGGCAATAGGTTTAATTTATGGAGCAGACAGGAACCCGAGACGGAGAGACGGACAACAGTATACCAATATATGCCCGCTTTCAGAGCAAGCCCTGGGAACCAAAAACATGTATGAATCAATAATGTGTAGTTACCTCCCCTTGTTCATCAGAATTTGTCTTCCAGTGGTATCAGTCATCATCTAAAACAAAAAACATTTTACTACTGGTCAGTTCACATCATAATTTATTAGTCACTTAATATTGAATTTGAAGTCACAATGGGCAAGACAGAATTGGATTGATTCATCCATCATTGGTAACTTAAATCTCATCAAAATACCATAAAAAATTAGAAATCCAAAATGGCATCACTAATTCAATATTTATGTCAGTTGGCTGTTTATATTTATACAACAGGAGAATATTTCACTTTTATGAATCTGTCAGACAAACTTGTGTTCGATCGCCAGTGTGGAGAGCACCATTGACATTTTGAAATTGACAGGTAAAATCGTAGAGATATGGTTTTTGTACCGTTAGAAAGAAAATTTAGTGTGCCTGTGATATATTTACTCATTTGTTTCCTTTCCTTCTCCTTTAAATTCACACCAACAGAACCCACAGTTTCTCGTCTAGCAGTGACTCAGTTGAGTTTCCACACTGCATAATCATCTTCATTTCTTTCATGGCCAGCATTTCTGTTTTTTTACTGTAAAAAGAACAAATTAGGTTGTAGATTTCCTGTCCAGTTAATTTCAGATCATCCAGACTCCCAGAGAACATACATTGATATTTTCCATTTTTACTTGTTATGTTATTAAATGAATAAAAATTTCTCAATTCAATTTGAACAATAATAATAAAAACTTTGTTTCTGAATATGTGGTGAGTTAAATCATAGGTAAAGCACCCTGTTACAGCTCACAAACAGAGACTAACAGCGATGAGAGAGCTACATACACTCTATTAACCCAGTGTTAAATGTAAGGGTAAAGCTATGTATGAGAACTTCACACCTTAACTGCCAAGGGTGAGTGTAGAACAGAGAGGCCAACTGAGACCAGAAGTGTGGAGAGTTTAACAAGCTCAGGGTGAATACATGTACTTCAGTAAGAGACAGATCTTTATATCAGGGCTGGAAGGATTTACATACAGTGACTGACAAGCTGACAAGCTAACACCATAATGCATGGAAATACAGTAACTCAGGCCGGCTAAGGTGGTTAGTGAAGAGAGGCAGTGAAGTGAAAGACAACATGAGACAGCGAGGCAGGCCAAGGTAGTTCAGTGCGAGAAAGACGTTGTCAAGGCTGAAGGGATACATGTACAGTGACCAACAAGCTAACACCATGATGCAGAGAATTATAGCAAGTCACACAGCCACAGAAAGCGAGGCTGGCAGGCCAATGCATTGAATGAAGAGAGAGAGGAGGGAAAGACAGAAATAGATAGATAGAAAAAGGCTGGATTGAGCTGAAGGTTTTATTATATTATGATCTACTTTTAGGGTAAATGGCTGAAAGGGAAGAACAAAAATACAAAGAGATGTGATCACAGCTATAGGACTATAAAATTAACAAAAAATATTACAAATCAAGGTATTCAATATGAAGGCCAACACAGTTGTGGAGGGATAGAAACCCATAGAGACAGGCAAGCCAAGGCAGTTAGTGAAGGGTGACAGTGTGGAGGGATAGATAACCAGAGAGGCAGGCAAGCCAAGGCAGTTAGTGAAGGCCGACAGTGTGGAGGGATAGATAACCAGAGGGGCAGGCAAGCTAAGGCAGTTATTGAAGGCCGACAGTGTGGAGGGATAGACAACCAGAGAGGCAGGCAAGCTAAGGCAGTTAGTGAAGGCCGACAGTGTGGAGGGATAGATAGCCAGAGAGGCAGGCAAGCTAAGGCAGTTATTGAAGGCCGACAGTGTGGAGGGATAGACAACCAGAGAGGCAGGCAAGCTAAGGCAGTTATTGAAGGCCGACAGTGTGGAGGGATAGATAACCAGAGAGGCAGGCAAGCTAAGGCAGTTATTGAAGGCCGACAGTGTGGAGGGATAGACAACCAGAGAGGCAGGCAAGCCAAGGCAGGTAGTGAAGGCCGACAGTGTGGAGGGATAGACAACCAGAGATGCAGGCAAGCCATGGCAGTTAGTGAAAGGTGACACTGTAGAGGGATAGAGAACCAGAGAGGCAGGCAAGCCATAGCAGTTAGTGAAAGGTGAGAGTGTAGAGGGATAGAGAACCAGAGAGGCAGACAAGCCATAGCAGTTAGTGAAGGGAGACAGTGTGGAGGGATAGATAGCCAAAGAGGCAGGCAAGCCAAGGCAGTTATTGAAGGCCGACAGTGTGGAGGGATAGACAACCAGAGAGGCAGGCAAGCCATGGCAGTTAGTGAAAGGTGAGAGTGTAGAGGGATAGAGAACCAGGAAAGCCAAGGCAGTTAGTGAAGGGTGACAGTGCGTAGGGATAGATAGCCAAAGAGGCAGGCAAGCCAAGGCAGTTATTGAAGGCCGACAGTGTGGAGGGATAGACAACCAGAGAGGCAGGCAAGCCATGGCAGTTAGTGAAAGGTGAGAGTGTAGAGGGATAGAGAACCAGGAAAGCCAAGGCAGTTAGTGAAGGGTGACAGTGCGTAGGGATAGATAGCCAAAAAGGCAGGCAAGCCAAGGCAGTTATTGAAGGCCGACAGTGTGGAGGGATAGATAGCCAGAGAGACAGGCAAGCCAAGGCAGGTAGTGAAGGCAGTTAGCCAACGGTGACAGTGTACAAGAAAAAACAAATTTTACTGAGCTTTGGACAAACATATCATTAGATACTTTAGGTTGACTGAGAATTCATTGAGACTCACACAGTTGAGGTGACCAGCAGTGATTTAAAAGCTACATTCATTCCATTAAAAAAAACTAGGTTTGGACAAACAGAAAATCATTGCTTGATACTTTTAATTGACTGTACAAGAAACACATCACAAACCTGTCAGCAGCCAAGCTCACAAAAAAAGACACTGTAGGAGAGACTAACACTGATGAGAGCTACATACATTCTATTAACCCAATGTTAAATGTAGGTTACACAGTGACCGGTGTATGTAGAAAAACTGAGGGTGAATATATGTACTGCAGTTTATAGAGAAAGCATTATCAGGGCTGAGGTGATACACATACAGTGACCAACAAGCTAATACCATACTGCAAGGAAATACAGTTACTCAGGCAGGCAGCTAATGAAGAGAGGCAGTGGAGTGAAAGACAACCTGACAGAATGGCAGGCAAGCGAAGAAAGTGAAGGGTGACAAAGTAGAGAGATAGACAGCCATAGACCAACATGCAGGCAATGAACATAGACAGCGTGGGCCGAGAGAGAGATTGGCAGGCAAGTGTATGCAGACAGTGGACAGAGACAAACAAATACTGGAACAGAGACAGTGAAACAAGCAAGCAGGCTGTAGAGAAAGGTGGGCAGTGAAAAGAGCCAATAAGTAGGGCACAACATGTCCACATTGTGGGGAGTATGTTAGTTTAGGAGTAACTAAAGCTGGATATAATGAACATATTTCTATTGTACAAGAAAAGAATAAGACATATCTTACTGAGCTTTGGACAAACATATCATTAGATACTTTTGGTTGACTGAGAATTCATTGAGATTCACACAGTTGAGGAGACTAGCAGTGATCAAGAGCTACAAACATTTCATTAACTAGGTTACACAGTGACAGGGTAAAGCTGTATACATGAGGACATCAGACCAGGATTCTTTACACACAGCTGTGCAGGTATGGCAGACAAACTGAGACCAGATGTGTGGAGAGTCATCTGTACTCGAGTAAGAATGCAGGCTATATTTAAATAGAGTTAAACAGATCAACATTAGAGAGTAGGGTACTCTGATACCAGAGACACACAGGCAGGAAAGCCAAGGCAGTTAGTGAAGGGTGACAGTGTGGAGGGATAGATAGCCAGAGAGGCAGGCAAGCCAAGGCAGTTATTGAAGGCCGACAGTGTGGAGGGATAGATAGCCAGAGAGGCAGGCAAGCCAAGGCAGTTATTGAAGGCCGACAGTGTGGAGGGATAGATAGCCAGAGAGGCAGGCAAGCTAAGGCAGTTAGTGAAGGGAGAGAATATAGAATGTAATATATGTCTTATAAAATATAGTTAAGAGGGACAGAGATAGATTGATGTTTTACGTCACACTCAAGATTAATTCACTTATATGGCGCCGTTGCCAGGTTTAGTGGTGGAGGAACATCTGTCAAGTACCTGGCAACTCTTCCACACACTGCAATCGAGTGAAAAATCCACTCAGAAATTTGTTGTTTTATTCGGTCTGAGTGGGATTCGACCCTGAGTGGCATGGATGGAAGGCCTGTGTTGGACTGATGGACAACATACAGTCATAGAGAGGGCAAGGCAGGCAGAGAAATAAAGTGGAAGGCAAGCCAAAGCAGTTAGTGAAGGGAGAGAGAGTGTAGGGATAGAAATGGGCCTTAACAGTGAGCAGCGTATGTAGGGCAGACAGGCAAAGTTAAGACCAAGTGTGTGTAGAGTCGGACTAGCTTAGAGCTAATATCTGTATTCCAGTAAGAATGGTGTTAGGCAGTCTATATATACATATGTATCCAGTTAAACAGACCTTAGAGAGTACTATACTCTGAAGACAGACAGACAGACTGAGACAGCCATCTCACAGAAGGATAGTTAAGGGGTAATATATGTACTCCTGTATTCAGCAATAGGAGCTGTGTTAACCTTACCAGTATTCAATGCATGTTGTACCAGGAGTTGACAAGTTAATTATAGAGAGGTTATGATAAGAGCTACACACATTCCCTTAACCCAATGTTGAGAGTAGGTTGGACAGTGCCAGGTTAAAACTGTATACATGAGGACATCAGACCAAGTTGTTAACATGGAGCTCCTTAACAGAGAGTAGTGTAGATAGAGCAGACAAACTGAGACCAGCAGTGTGGAGAGTCAGACATACTTACGGGTAATATATGTACTGACATAAGGTGATAGGCAGGTTACATGTATATACAGTTAGGCAGTTAGTGAAGATTGATTGATTGATGTTTGGCGCCACACTTGTGACTAATTCACTTATACAGCGACACTGCCAGGTTTACTGGTTGGAGGGAACCCTGACCTTCTGCGAGTACCTGGCAAATCTTCAATATACAGCAATCGATAGAAAAATCCACTCAGAAAATTTTTCAATTTCTATTTGGCCTGAGTGGCATTGGAACACGCGCCACAGCGATGGAAGGACGGTGTTGGACAAAGGGATTATCACTCTAATCGCCTGAGCCAGCAAGGTCCGGACTTTGCGGTATGAAAATTAAATTTTATAGTTATATAATTACAGTAAAAGAAAGGGCTGGCAGTGTGAATTGAAAAACAGAAAAGGCAAGTCAAGGTAATTAGTGAATAGAGATAGATTGGAGGGATAGACAGAGAAAATACATTGATATAACAGGTGATAAAAACTGTCAAGCCAAGGCAGTTAGTGAAGGGCGACAGTGTGGAGTGTAAGACACCCTTAACAGTGAGCTGTGTATGTAGGGCAGACAGGCAATGTTAGACCAGCAATGTGGAGAGTCAGACCAGATTAGCGCTAATATCTATACTGTAAGAATGGTGTTAGGCAGGCAAGCCAAGGCAGTTAATGAAGGGCGACTGTGGAGTGAAAGACGCCCTTAACAGTGAGCTGTGTATGTAGGGCAGACAGGCAGAGTTAGACCAAGTGTGTGGAGAGTCAGACGAGCTTAAAGCTAATATCTATACTCCAGTAAGAATGGTGTTAGGCAGTCTATATATACATATGTATCCAGTAAAACAGACATTAGAGAGTAATGTACTCTGAAGAGAGACAAAGTGAGACAGCCATCACACAGAAGCATAGTTATGGGCTAATATATGTACTCCTGTATTCAGCAATAGGAGCTGTGTTAACCTTACGAGTTGGGCATTCAATGTATGTTGTACCACTAATTGACAAGTTAATTATAGAGAGGTTAGGATAAGAACTACACACATTCCCTTAACCCAATGTTGAGAGTAGGTTGGACAGTGCCAGGTTAAAACTGTATACATGAGGACATCAGACCAAGTTGTTAACCTGGAGCTCCTTAACAGAGAGTAGTGTAGATAGGGCAGACAAACTGAGACCAGCAGTGTGGAGAGTCAGACATGCTTAGGGGTAATATATGTACTGACATAAGGTGATAGGCAGGTTACATGTATATACAGTTGGGCAGTTAGTGAAGATTGATTGATTGATATATAGAGAGGTAAGGATAAGAACTACAAGTTATGATAATAGCCAGGTTTAGTGTGGAAGGAAACCTTCGGTAAGTACCTGGCAACTCTGCAATCGAGCGAAAAATCCACTTAGTCTGATTGGCATTCGAACCCGAGTGGCATGGATGGAAGGCCTGTGTCGGACTGAGGGACAATATACAGCCATAGAGACGGGCACGCCAAGGCAGTCTGTGAACAGAGAGTGCAATCAAAGACAGGCAGAGAAATAAAGTGGAAGGCAAGCCAAGCAGTTAGGGATAGAAATCGGACTTAACAGTGAGCAGTGTATGTAGGGCAGACAGGCAAAGTTAGACCAAGTGTGTGGAGAGTCGAACCCGAGTGGCATGGATAGAAGGCCTGTGTCGGACTGAGTGAGAATATACAGCCAGAGAGGCAGGCAAGCCAAGGTAGTTATTGAAGGGTGACAGTGTGGAGAGATAGATAGCCAGAGAGGCAGGCAAGCCAAGGCAGTTAGTGAAGTCCGACAGTGTGGAGAGATAGATAGCCAGAGAGGCAGGCAAGCCAAGGCAGTCAGTGAAGGGAGAAAGTGTGGAGGGATAGAGAACCAGAGAGGCAGGCAAGCCAAGGCAGTTAGTGAAGGCCGACAGTGTGGAGGGATAGACAGGCAGGCAAGTAGGCAAAGGCAGGTAGTGAAGGCCGACAGTGTGGAGAGACTGCCAGAGAAGCAAGCCACGGCAGTTAGTGAAGGGAGCCATTGTGGAGGGATAGATAGCCAGAGAGGCAGGCAAGCCAAGGCAGTAGGTGAACAGAGTCAGGGTGTAGAGAACGAGATAGACAGGCAAGCCATGGCTGTCAGTGAAGGGTGAGAAAGTAGAGAGAGTGCACAAAGAATATGTGGAGTGAAAGACAGAGAGGCAGACTAACCAAGAGAGTTAGTGAATAAACAGAGGCAGCTTGGAGTAGAACAGAGAGCGTGATGTAAGACAAGACAGTAAATAAATAAATATTCAGTAACAGACTGCTACCAAGACAGTGACCCAAGCAGGCTGTCAAAGTTTGCATACACGGGGAGAGAAATTCAGCGATAAGTAGGACACAAGATGTTTCACAATGGGGATTCCATTAACTAGGTTAGACAGTGACAGGGTAAAGCTGTATACATGAGGACAAGCTTAGGGCTAATATCTGTACTCCAGTAAGAGTGATGTTATGCAGGCTAGCCAAGGCAGTTAGTGAAGGGTTACAGTGTGGAGGGATAGGCAGCCAGAGAGGCAGGCAAGCCAAGGCAGTTAGTGAAGGGTTACAGTGTGGAGGGATAGGCAGCCAGAGAGGCAGGCAAGCCAAGGCAGTTAGTGAAGGGTTACAGTGTGGAGGGATAGGCAGCCAGAGAGGCAGGCAGGCCAAGGCAGTTAGTGAAATGTTACAATGTGGAGGGAAGGGCAGCCAGAGAGGCAGGCAAGCCAAGGCAGTTAGTGAAGGCGACAGCGTGGAGGGATAGGCAGCCAGAGAGGCAGGCAAGCCAAGGCAGTTAGTGAAATGTTACAATGTGGAGGGAAGGGCAGCCAGAGAGGCAGGCAAGCCAAGGCAGTTAGTGAAGGCGACAGCGTGGAGGGATAGGCAGCCAGAGAGGCAGGCACGCCAAGGCAGTTAGTGAAGGGTTACAATGTGGAGGGATAGGCAGCCAGAGAGGCAGGCAAGCCAAGGCAGTTAGTGAAGGCGACAGCGTGGAGGGATAGATAGCCAGAGAGGCAGGCAAGCCAAGGCAGTTAGTGAAGGCGACAGCGTGGAGGGATAGGCAGCCAGAGAGGCAGGCAAGCCAAGGAAGTTAGTGAAGGCGAGGGCGTGGAGGGATAGACAGCCAGAGAGGCAGGCAAGCCAAGGCAGTTAGTGAAGGCGACAGTGTGGAGGGATAGATAGCCAGAGAGGCAGGCAAGCCAAGGCAGTTAGTGAAGGCGACAGCGTGGAGGGATAGACAGCCAGAGAGGCAGGCAAGCCAAGGCAGGTAGTGAAGGGTGACAGTGTGGAGGGCCAGAGAGGCAGGCAAGCCAAGGCAGTTAGTGAAGGCGACAGCGTGGAGGGATAGATAGCCAGAGAGCCAGGCATGCCAAGGCAGGTAGTGAAGGGTGACAGTGTGGAGGGATAGAGAGGCAGGCAAGCCAAGGCAGGTAGTGAAGGGTGACAGTGTGGAGGGATAGACGACCAGAGAGGCAGGCAAGCCAAGGCAGGTAGTGAAGGGTGACAGTGTGGAGGGATAGACAGCCAGAGAGGCAGGCAAGCCAAGGCAGGTAGTGAAGGGTGACAGTGTGGAGGGATAGACGACCAGAGAGGCAGGCAAGCCAAGGCAGGTAGTGAAGGGTGACAGTGTGGAGGGATAGACGACCAGAGAGGCAGGCAAGCCAACGCAGGTAGTGAAGGGTGACAGTGTGGAGGGATAGACGACCAGAGAGGGAGGCAAGCCAACGCAGTTAGTGAAGGGTGACAGTGTGGAGGGATAGAGAACCAGAGAGGCAAACAAGCCAAGGCAGTTAGTTAAGGGTGACAGTGTGGAGGGATAGAGAACCAGAGAGGCAGGCAAGCCATGGCAGTTAGTGAAGGGTGACAGTGTGGAGGGATAGAGAACCAGAGAGGCAAACAAGCCAAGGCAGTTAGTGAAGGCGACAGCGTGGAGGGATAGGCAGCCAGAGAGGCAGGCACGCCAAGGCAGTTAGTGAAGGGTTACAATGTGGAGGGATAGGCAGCCAGAGAGGCAGGCAAGCCAAGGCAGTTATTGAAGGGTGACAGTGTGGAGGGATAGATAGCCAGAGGTAGGCAAGCCAAGACAGTTAGTGAAAGGTGACAGTGTGGAGGGATAGAAAGTCATAGAGGCAGGCAAGCCAAGGCAGGTAGTGAAGGGTGACAGTGTGGAGGGATAGATAGCCAGAGGTAGGCAAGCCAAGGCAGGTAGTGAAGGGTGACAGTGTGGAGGGATAGAAAGTCATAGAGGCAGGCAAACCAAGGCAGTTAGTGAAAGGTGACAGTGTGGAGGGATAGAAAGTCATAGAGGCAGGCAAGCCAAGGCAGGTAGTGAAAGGTCACAATGTGGAGGGATAGATAGCCAGAGAGGCAGGCAAACAAAGGCAGTTAGTGAAAGGTGACAGTGTGGAGAGACAGATAGCCAGATAGGCAAGCAAGCCAAGGCAGGTAGTGAAGGGTGACAGTGTGGAGGGATAGATAGCCAGAGAGGCAGGCAAGCCAAGGCAGTTAGTGAAAGGTGACAGTGTGGAGAGACAGGCAAGCCAAGGCAGTTAGTGAAGGCTGACAGTGTGGAGGGATAGACAGCCAGAGAGGCAGGCAAGCCAAGGCAGGTAGTGAAGGGTGACAGTGTGGAGGGATAGACAGCCAGAGAGGCAGGCAAGCCAAGGCAGGTAGTGAAGGGTGACAGTGTGGAGGGATAGAAATTCATAGAGGCAGGCAAGCCAAGGCAGTTAGTGAAGGCTGACAGTGTGGAGGGATAGATAGCCAGAGAGGCAGGCAAGCCAATGCAGTTAGTGAAAGGTTACAGTGTGGAGAGACAGATAGCCAGAGAGGCAGGCAAGCCAAGGCAGGTAGTGAAGGGTGACAGTGTGGCGGGATAGAAAGTCATAGAGGCAGGCAAGCCAAGGCAGTTAGTGAAGGCTGACAGTGTGGAGGGATAGATAGCCAGAGAGGCAGGCAAGCCAAGGCAGTTGGTGAAGGGTGACAGTGTGGAGAGATAGAGAACCAGAGAGGCAGGCAAAGCAAGGCAGTTGTTGAAGGCCAACAGTATGGATTGATTGATTGTTTGGTGTTTTACGCCGCGCTCAAGATTATTTCACTTATATGGCGGTGTTGCCAGTTTTATTGTGGGAGGAAACCGGGCTCTATGCCCGGAGGAAACCCATGACCTTCCGCTGGTAACTGGCAACCATCCCACATAGGTCGTTCGAGTGAAAACCCAGTCAGAAAATTTTCCAATTTTTGGACTGAGTGGGATTCGAACCCGCGACCCATTGGTGGAAGGCTGTTCGGATTGAGCGTCCAATGCTCTACCTACGGAGCCACGGAGGCCCCCGCCAATATGGAGGGATAGATAGCCAGAGAAGCAGGCAAGCCAAGGCAGTTATTGAAGGCCGACAGTTTGGAGGGATAGATAGCCAGAGAGGCAGGCAAGCCAAGGCAGTTAGTGAAGGGTGACAGTGTAGAGGGATAGATAGCCAGAGAGGCAGGCAAGCCAAGGCAGTTAGTGAAGGCCGACAGTATGGAGGGATGGATAGCCAGAGAGGAAGGCAAGCCAAGGCAGTTAGTGAAGGGTGACAGAGTGAAGGGATAGACAACCAGAGAGGCAGGCAAGCCAAGGCAGTTAGTGACGAGAGCCAGTGTGGAGGTATAGATAGCCAAAGAGACAGGCAAGCTAAGGCAGTTAGGGAAGGGAGAGAATGTAGAGTGTAATATGTCTTATAAAATATAGTGAAGAGGGACAGAGATAGATTGATGTTTTACACCGCAGTCAAGATAAATTCACTTATATGGCGGTGTTGCCAGGTTTAGTGGGGGAGGCACCTTCGACAAGTACCTGGCAAATTTTCCACACACTGCAATCGAGTGAAAAATCCTCTCAGAAGTTTGTCATTTTATTCCATCTGAGTGGGATTCAACCCCGAGTTGCATGGATGGAAGGCCTGTGTTGGACTGAGGGACAATATACAGCCATAGAGACGGGCAAGCCAAGGCAGTCTGTGAACAGAGAGCGGAAACAAAGACAGGCAGAGAAATAAAGTGGAAGGCAAGCCAAAGCAGTTAGTGAAGGGAGAGAGAGTGGAGGGATAGAAATGGGCCTTAACAGTGAGCAGTGTATGTAGGGCAGACAGGCAAAGTTAGACCAAGTGTGTAGAGGGTCGGACTAGCTTAGAGCTAATATCTATACTCCAGTAAGAAAGGTGCTAGGCAGGCTATATATATTTTTTAACACTATAACACACGGCCACAGCAAAAATCTTTCTTGTCTAAAATAACCACGCAGACAAGTTACTTATTGTGTTAAAAAAGGGCATATCATTTAGACGTTTTTACCCAATCACAAGTTGTTATAATAAACCACAACCCATGATATTTCATAAGGTTGACGACAGGCAGGAGTTTGGCCTTAAGCAGTAGAATTTTTTTGAAAAGATAATTTGGCAACAAATCATCAGTATTTTTGGTAAGGCTAACATGCCGATTTGTTATAGGTTTTAGATAGTAATTAATTAGCTGTGAAATTCTTTAACGTTCACTACCAAAATCCAAGATAATAGGACGGCCTAGCGGCATTGGAGACTTGGGTCATTTTTTCATATGTATCCAGTTAAACAGACCTTAGAGAGTACTATACTCTGAAGACAGACAGACTCACTCAGACAGCCATCACACAGAAGGATAGTTAAGGGGTAATATATGTACTCCTGTATTCAGTAATAGGAGCTGTGTTAACCTTATGGGTATTCAATGCATGTTGTACCACTAGTTGACAAGTTAATTATACACAGGTTATGATAAGAGCTACACACATTCCCTTAATCCAATGTTGGAGGTTTGACAGAGACAGGTTAAAACTGTAAATATCACAACAAGGCTGTCAACATGGAGATCCTTAACAGAGAGTAGTGTAGATAGGGCAGACAAACTGAGACCAGCAGTGTGGAGAGTCAGTCAGGCAGGCCAAGGTAGTATAATAAGGGTGATGTTACGTACAGATGGACAGTCAGAGAGGAATGTTGTGAAGAGACAGAGTGTAGTGATTGATTAATTGATGCTTTACGCCGCACTCAAGATTGCTTCACTTAGGGGTAATATATGTACTGACATAAGAAAGGCAATAGTGGGATTCGACCCCGAGTTGCATGGATGGAAGGCCTGTGTTGGACTGAAGGACAATATACAGCCATAGAGACGGGCAAGCCAAGGCAGTCTGTGAACAGAGAGTGGAAACAAAGACAGGCAGAGAAATAAAGTGGAAGGCAAGCCAAAGCAGTTAGAGAAGGAAGAGAGAGTAGAGGGATAGAAATGGGCCTTAACAGTGAGCAGTGTATGTAGGGCAGACAGGCAAAGTTAGACCAAGTGTGTGGAGAGTTGGACTAGCTTAGAGCTAATATCTATACTCCAGTAAGAATGGTGTTAGGCAATCTATATATACGTATGTATCCAGTTAAACAGACCTTAGAGAGTACTATACTCTGAAGAGAGACAAAGTGAGACAGCCATCACACAGAAGGATAGTTAAGGTAGTTAGTTAAGATAAGATAGAAAGCCAAGGCAGTTTGTTAAGGGTGGTGTTACATACAGAACGACAGTCAGTCAGAGACAGGCAAACCAAGGCATGTTGTGAAGAGACACAGTGTAGTGATTGATTAATTGATGTTTTACACCGCACTCAAGATTATTTCACTTACGTGGCGCAGAGTGTAGTAAAAGACAGGCGAGAGGCAGTAAGTGAAGGGAGACTGATTGGAGGGACAGCCAGAGGGAGTGTGAATGCAAGACAATGCAGTTATTGAAGGGCAACACTGTGAATTGAAAGACATCCTTAACAGTGAGTTGTGTATGTAGGGCAGACAAAGGTTATGATAAGAGCTACACACATTCCATTAACCCAATGTTGAGAGTAGGTTAGACAGCGCCAGTTTAAAACTGTATACATGAGGACATCAGACCAAGCTGTTAACATTGAGATCCTTAACAGAGAGTAGTGTAGATAGGGCAGACAAACTGAGACCAGCAGTGTGGAGAGTCAGAGATGCTTAGGGGTAATATATGTACTGACATAAGAAAGGCCATAGGCAGGTTACATGTATGTACAGTTAGTGAAGATAGATTGATTGATTGATTGATTGATTGATGTTTTACGCCACACTTATGATTATTTAACTTATACAGAGGCATTGCCAGGTTTAGTGGTTGAAGGAAACCCTGAACTTCTGCGAGTACCTGGCAACTCTTACATTTACAGCAATCAAGTGAAAAATCCAATCAGAAAATTTTTCAATTTCTATTCCGCCTGAGGGACGCAGCAATGGAAGGCCGGTGTCGGACAAAAGGTAACTCTAACCGCCTGAGCCAGCAATGTCCTGATTTGAGATATGAAAATAAAATTATATAGTTATATAAATACAGTAAAATAAAGGCAGTCAGTGTGGAATGAAAAAAACAGAAAAGGCAAATCAAGGTAATTAGTGAAGGGAGATAGAGCGGAGGGAACGACAACCAGAGAGGCAGGCAGGCCAACGCAGTGAGGGAAGAGAGATAGAGTAGAGGGACAAACAGCCAGAGAGGAAGGCAAGCCAAGGCAGTAAGTGAATGGAGACAGATTGGAGGGATAGACAGCCTTAACAGTGAGCTGTGTATGTTGGGCAGACAGGCAAAGTTAGACCAGCAATGTGAAGAGTCAGACTAGATCAGTGCCCAATGTTGAGAGTAGGTCTTTTTGGTTGAACTAAATTATCTAAACATATAATGGGGACGGCGTAGGAAAAATTAACAATGATGAGAGCTAATGTTGAGCACAGGTTACACGGACATCAGACCAAGGCATTGAGATTTTTAACAACCATTTGTGAATGAGAGGCAAAGTAAGACAAACAGTGTGGAGATTACAACTAGCCTAGGGCTAATATGTGTAGCGGGAAGGTGTTATGTAGGCCAAGGCAGGTATTGAAGGGCGACAGTGTAGAGGGATAAACAGCCAGAGAGACAGGCAAGCCAGGGTAGTGAAGACGCATTGGAGGGAAGTCAGCCAGAGAGACAAGCCAAGGCTGTTAGTGAAGGGAGAAGGAGGGGAGGGATAGACAGGCAATCAAGCAAATAGCGAAAAGAGACAGTGTGGAAGGATATATGGCCAGGCAGAGGCAGGCAAACCAAGGCAGTTAGTGAAGGGTGAGAGTGTAGAGGAATAGACAGGCAGGCAAGCCAAGGCAGTTAATGAAGGGTGACAGTGTGGAGGGATAGATAGCCAGAGAGGCAGGCAAGCCAAGGCAGTTAGTGAAGGGCGACAGTGTGTAGGGATAGATAGTCAGAGAGGCAGGCAAGCCAAGGCAGTTAGTGAAGGGCGACAGTGTGTAGGGATAGATAGCCAGAGAGACAGGCAAGCCAAGGCAGTTAGTGAAGGGCGACAGTGTGTAGGGATAGATAGTCAGAGAGGCAGGCAAGCCAAGGCAGTTAGTGAAGGGCGACAGTGTGGAGGGATAGACAGCCAGAGAGGCAGGCAAGCCAAGGCAGTTAGTGAAGGGTGACAGTGTGGAGGGATAGATAGCCAGAGAGACAGGCAAGCCAAGGCAGTTAATGAAGGGCGACAGTGTGGAGGGATAGACAGCCAGAGAGGCAGGCGAGCCAAGGCAGTTATTGAAGGGCGACAGTGTGTAGGTATAGACAGCCAGAGAGGCATGCAAGCCAAGGCAGTTAGTGAAGGGCGACAGTGTGTAGGTATAGATAGCCAGAGAGACAGGCAAGCCAAGGCAGTTAGTGAAGGCGACAGTGTGGAGGGATAGATAGCCAGAGAGGCAGGCAAGCCAAGGCAGTTAGTGAAGGCGACAGTGTGGAGGGATAGATAGCCAGAGAGACAGGCAAGCCAAGGCAGTTAGTGAAGGGCGACAGTGTGGAGGGATAGATAGCCAGAGAGGCAGGCAAGCCAAGGCAGTTAGTGAAGGCGACAGTGTGGAGGGATAGATAGCCAGAGAGACAGGCAAGCCAAGGCAGTTAGTGAAGGGCGACAGTGTGGAGGGATAGATAGTCAGAGAGAGAGGCAAGCCAAGGCAGTTAGTGAAGGGCGACAGTGTGTAGGGATAGATAGCCAGAGAGACAGGCAAGCCAAGGCAGTTAGTGAAGGGCGACAGTGTGTAGGGATAGACAGCCAGAGAGGCAGGCAAGCCAAGGCAGTTAGTGAAGGGCGACAGTGTGGAGGGATAGATAGTCAGAGAGGCAGGCAAGCCAAGGCAGTTAGTGAAGGGCGACAGTGTGGAGGGATAGATAGCCAGAGAGACAGGCAAGCCAAGGCAGTTAGTGAAGGGCGACATGGTGTAGGGATAGACAGCCAAAGAGGCAGGCAAGCCAAGGCAGTTAGTGAAGGGCGACAGTGTGGAGGGATAGATAGCCAGAGAGACAGGCAAGCCAAGGCAGTTAGTGAAGGCTGACAGTGTGGAGGGATAGATAGTCAGAGAGGCAGGCGAGCCAAGGCAGTTAGTGAAGGGCGACAGTGTGGAGGGATAGATAGTCAGAGAGGCAGGCAAGCCAAGGCAGTTAGTGAAGGTCGACAGTGTGGAGGGATAGATAGCCAGAGAGACAGGCAAGCCAAGGCAGTTAGTGAAGGGCGACAGTGTGTAGGGATAGACAGCCAGAGAGGCAGGCAAGCCAAGGCAGTTATTGAAGGGTGACAGTGTGGAGGGATAGATAGCCAGAGAGGCAGGCAAGCCAAGGCAGTTAGTGAAGGGCGACAGTGTGTAGGGATAGACAGCCAGAGAGGCAGGCAAGCCAAGGCAGTTAGTTATGGGCGACAGTGTGTAGGGATAGACAGCCAGAGAGGCAGGCAAGCCAAGGCAGTTAGTGAAGGGCGACAGTGTGGAGGGATAGATAGTCAGAGGCAGGCAAGCCAAGGCAGTTAGTGAAGGGCGACAGTGTGTAGGGATAGACAGCCAGAGAGGCAGGCAAGCCAAGGCAGTTATTGAAGGGCGACAGTGTGTAGGGATAGATAGCCAGAGAGGCAGGCAAGCCAAGGCAGTTAGTGAAGGGCGACAGTGTGGAGGGATAGATAGCCAGAGAGGCAGGCAAGCCAAGGCAGTTAGTGAAGGGCGACAGTGTGTAGGGATAGATAGTCAGAGAGGCAGGCAAGCCAAGGCAGTTAGTGAAGGGCGACAGTGTGTAGGGATAGATAGCCAGAGAGACAGGCAAGCCAAGGCAGTTAGTGAAGGGCGACAGTGTGTAGGGATAGATAGTCAGAGAGGCAGGCAAGCCAAGGCAGTTAGTGAAGGGCGACAGTGTGGAGGGATAGACAGCCAGAGAGGCAGGCAAGCCAAGGCAGTTAGTGAAGGGTGACAGTGTGGAGGGATAGATAGCCAGAGAGACAGGCAAGCCAAGGCAGTTAATGAAGGGCGACAGTGTGGAGGGATAGACAGCCAGAGAGGCAGGCGAGCCAAGGCAGTTATTGAAGGGCGACAGTGTGTAGGTATAGACAGCCAGAGAGGCATGCAAGCCAAGGCAGTTAGTGAAGGGCGACAGTGTGTAGGTATAGATAGCCAGAGAGACAGGCAAGCCAAGGCAGTTAGTGAAGGCGACAGTGTGGAGGGATAGATAGCCAGAGAGGCAGGCAAGCCAAGGCAGTTAGTGAAGGCGACAGTGTGGAGGGATAGATAGCCAGAGAGACAGGCAAGCCAAGGCAGTTAGTGAAGGGCGACAGTGTGGAGGGATAGATAGCCAGAGAGGCAGGCAAGCCAAGGCAGTTAGTGAAGGCGACAGTGTGGAGGGATAGATAGCCAGAGAGACAGGCAAGCCAAGGCAGTTAGTGAAGGGCGACAGTGTGGAGGGATAGATAGTCAGAGAGAGAGGCAAGCCAAGGCAGTTAGTGAAGGGCGACAGTGTGTAGGGATAGATAGCCAGAGAGACAGGCAAGCCAAGGCAGTTAGTGAAGGGCGACAGTGTGTAGGGATAGACAGCCAGAGAGGCAGGCAAGCCAAGGCAGTTAGTGAAGGGCGACAGTGTGGAGGGATAGATAGTCAGAGAGGCAGGCAAGCCAAGGCAGTTAGTGAAGGGCGACAGTGTGGAGGGATAGATAGCCAGAGAGACAGGCAAGCCAAGGCAGTTAGTGAAGGGCGACAGTGTGTAGGGATAGACAGCCAAAGAGGCAGGCAAGCCAAGGCAGTTAGTGAAGGGCGACAGTGTGGAGGGATAGATAGCCAGAGAGACAGGCAAGCCAAGGCAGTTAGTGAAGGCTGACAGTGTGGAGGGATAGATAGTCAGAGAGGCAGGCGAGCCAAGGCAGTTAGTGAAGGGCGACAGTGTGGAGGGATAGATAGTCAGAGAGGCAGGCAAGCCAAGGCAGTTAGTGAAGGTCGACAGTGTGGAGGGATAGATAGCCAGAGAGACAGGCAAGCCAAGGCAGTTAGTGAAGGGCGACAGTGTGTAGGGATAGACAGCCAGAGAGGCAGGCAAGCCAAGGCAGTTATTGAAGGGTGACAGTGTGGAGGGATAGATAGCCAGAGAGGCAGGCAAGCCAAGGCAGTTAGTGAAGGGCGACAGTGTGTAGGGATAGACAGCCAGAGAGGCAGGCAAGCCAAGGCAGTTAGTTATGGGCGACAGTGTGTAGGGATAGACAGCCAGAGAGGCAGGCAAGCCAAGGCAGTTAGTGAAGGGCGACAGTGTGGAGGGATAGATAGTCAGAGGCAGGCAAGCCAAGGCAGTTAGTGAAGGGCGACAGTGTGTAGGGATAGACAGCCAGAGAGGCAGGCAAGCCAAGGCAGTTAGTGAAGGGCGACAGTGTGGAGGGATAGATAGCCAGAGAGGCAGGCAAGCCAAGGCAGTTAGTGAAGGCCGACAGTGTGGAGGGATAGATAGCCAGAGAGGCAGGCAAGCCAAGGCAGTTATTGAAGGGCGACAGTGTGTAGGTATAGACAGCCAGAGAGGCATGCAAGCCAAGGCAGTTAGTGAAGGGCGACAGTGTGTAGGTATAGATAGCCAGAGAGACAGGCAAGCCAAGGCAGTTAGTGAAGGCGACAGTGTGGAGGGATAGATAGCCAGAGAGGCAGGCAAGCCAAGGCAGTTAGTGAAGGCGACAGTGTGGAGGGATAGATAGCCAGAGAGACAGGCAAGCCAAGGCAGTTAGTGAAGGGCGACAGTGTGGAGGGATAGATAGCCAGAGAGGCAGGCAAGCCAAGGCAGTTAGTGAAGGCGACAGTGTGGAGGGATAGATAGCCAGAGAGACAGGCAAGCCAAGGCAGTTAGTGAAGGGCGACAGTGTGGAGGGATAGATAGTCAGAGAGGCAGGCAAGCCAAGGCAGTTATTGAAGGGCGACAGTGTGTAGGGATAGATAGCCAGAGAGGCAGGCAAGCCAAGGCAGTTAGTGAAGGGCGACAGTGTGGAGGGATAGATAGCCAGAGAGGCAGGCAAGCCAAGGCAGTTATTGAAGGGCGACAGTGTGTAGGGATAGATAGCCAGAGAGGCAGGCAAGCCAAGGCAGTTAGTGAAGGGCGACAGTGTGGAGGGATAGATAGCCAGAGAGACAGGCAAGCCAAGGTATTGAAGGGCGACAGTGTGTAGGTATAGACAAGTCAGAGAGGCAGGCAAGCCAAGGCAGTTATTGAAGGGCGACAGTGTGTAGGTATAGACAGCCAGAGAGGCATGCAAGCCAAGGCAGTTATTGAAGGGCGACAGTGTGTAGGTATAGACAGCCAGAGAGGCATGCAAGCCAAGGCAGTTAGTGAAGGGCGACAGTGTGTAGGGATAGACAGAAAGAGAGGCAGGCAATCCAAGGGGAAAGAAGACACAGTGGAGGGATGGACAGCCAGAGAAAGAGAGGCATGCAAGTCATGGCAGGCAAGCCAAGGTAGTGGAGAGATAACCAGAGGGGCAGGCAAGCCAAGACAGTAAGGAAGTGAGACATAGTGGAGGGATAGACAGTCAGAGACAGAGAGGCAGGCAAGCCAAGGTAGTGAAGACATAGTAGAGGGACAGACAGCCTGGGAGGCTTATTAGCTAAATGAACAAGATTTATTCTGAAACATCAGATTCTCAGTCTTCTGTCTTTTCTCAAGGAAGTCAAGTCTTCAAGATAGACGAGTATTCTGATAAAAGTTGTTCTTACATACATGCCCTAAGTTGTTATTAATGGTACATACATGCCGTAATGGTTTTATATAATTCACAGGTACAGTGCAAACGACCAGTATCCGGCTTTACCCGTAGGCTTTTAGTAATTAAATTACTAGGATTAACGCACAGTTTTTTCATCTTCTTCTTTTAAGACTGCCAGGAGCGTTTTACAGATTATAGAATCATTTTTTTGTTGCTAAATACAGGTTTTGTGTATACTTGTATACTTCATCATAAGTTTGTTGTAATAAACCACAACTCATGATATTTCATTAGGTTTAAGGCAGGCAGGAGTTTGGCCATAGTGCGAGACCCCAATTTACTTTTAGTACAGGACACAACGTTTATTTGTAAGCTAGTTATAACAGAAATTTTTTTTTAAATCAATGCAATAGTTCCCAAGTTACTGAATGCCAAAAGGCTAGGTGACTGTTTTGGTCGCAGTAAATATCAATACCCCTATCTAATTTTGGTACAGGACACACTATCTACTCATAAGCAAGTTGTAACTGAATTTTTTGTTTATATCCATCGAGTAGTTGTTGAGTTATTAATTGACAAAAAAAGCTACATATATCAGAAGAAAAAATAAATTCAGGCAATAGGTTGTAAATTATGGAGAAGACAGGAATCCAGGACGGACAGATGGACAATGGTATACCAATATACACCCGCTTTAAGAGCGGGCGTATTAAAAGCAAGCCCTGGAAACCAAAAACATGTATAAATCAATAATGTGTAGTTACCTCCCCTTGTTCATCATAATCTGTCTTCTAGTGGTATCTGTCATCATCTAAAACAAAAATCATTTTACTACTGGTGAGTTCACATCATAATACAATTCAAATAGAGTCAGAGAAAATTTAGAAAACAATTGTTGTCCTTTATTAGTCACTGAATATTGAATTTGAATTCAGAAGGGGCAAGACAGAATTGGATTGATTCATCCATCATTCTTAACTTAAATCTCATCAAAATACCATAAAAAATTAAAAATCCAAAATAGCATCACTAATTCAATATTTATGTCAGTTCTGTTGGCTGCTTATTTTCATACAACACAAGAATATTTCACTTATATGGCATGATGGCTTGGTTCTCACTGCAAGTCCAAATCTATGGATGCAGTCATTACTGGCCTCACATTCACCCAATAGGTTTATAGGAAGTTATAGTTTATGTGTGTGATTCTTGCACATGGTTTACGGAGTGAAAATACACTGAAAATGAATCTGTCAGACAAACTCGTGTTCGATCGTCGTGTACTGTAGAGCACCATTGACATTTTGAAATTGACAGGAAAAATCGTAGAGATATGGTTTTGGTACCGTTAGAAAGAAAATTTAGTGTGCCTGTGATATATTTACTCATTTGTTTCCTTTCCTTCTCCTTTAAATTCATACCAACAGAACCGACAGTTTCTCGGCTAGCAACGACTCAGTTGAGTTTCCACAACACATAATCATCTTCATTTCTTTCATGGCCAGCATTTCGGTCTTTTACTGTAAAAAGAAGAAATTAGGTTGTAGATTTCCTGTCCAGTTACTTTCAGATCATCCAGACTGCTAGAGAAAACACATTGATATAACAGGTGATAAAAACTGTCAATCACCTGAAAACTAATTCAGAAGAACCATGTAACAATCACATGGTAAATAGAAGGTAATGGTTTGTGAAGCTGTAAGTGCAGTTATATTATTTTAATATTTACATAAATGGAAACAATGGAAACAGATCAACCATATGTTACACAGAGTGAGAAGGAAATAGGTACAGAAAATCTTGTCAAAAGTGACGTCATACACAGCCTTTGCCTCGAAGACGCACTCACATAGCAGAGAGTGTGTATTAGGTCACTACTGTGAAGGTACGTACACAACTGAGGGAGTCATTTGTCACTGAGATAATTAACTTTCCTAATCATTGAAGAGCGACAAATGTAGCATTGAATTTTGTATGTTCTGCAACAGATTTTCTTTTTGTTCAAACCTGTACAGTACATGTTCTACAACACACTTAACACAAATCATAAAACATTGAAATCTGAGTCTGGTAACGGAGCAACAACAACAAAATCACAATGGAAGAGAAATAAGAGGTGTTACCATGATCACTTCTACATATGACCTCAACCATTGGATTTTCTTCAAATAACTGGTGAAAGAAGGCTGATATTTCCTTTTTTCATCTGTAAGAAAAAAGAACAATTTTGACATAAGCAAATATGGAAATACAGCAAACAACATAAACATTTATTTTACTGTTGACATACAAACTAAATGGTTACCAAAAAAGAGGAGAAATTGATATCAAAACAAGTCAATATTAGGTATGGTGTGTATTATTTAACACAATCTCCAAAACAACCTTCTTTTCAACATGTACATGTAATTAGGTCATACAATGGCAACCAGTATCGTGATATTTTCAAAGTGAAATATTTCGTTGGCCAGTCAGGATGGCAATTTAGTTTTATGTTTTAATCCAATCCCAATTATAAAATAAGTTTTGACACCTCCAGAAATTTCCAGAAAAGGTAAGTATATACTTTGATCCATTTTTACTTGTTGTGTTATTAAATGAATAAAGATTTCTCAATTCAATTTGAATAATAATAATAAGAACTTTGTTTCTGAATATGTGGTGAGTTAAGTATATGCGGTGAGTTAAATCATAGGGTAAATGACACCTTGTTACAGCCAACTTCACAAAAAGAGACTAACAGCTATGAGAGAACTACATACACTCTATTCACCCAGTGTTAAATGTAAGGATAAAGCTTCATGAGAACTTCACACCTTAACTGTCAGTGGTGTGTGTAGAACAGAGAGGCCAACTGAGACCAGAAGTGTGGAGAGTTTAACAAGCTCAGGGTGAATACATGTACTCTAGTCAGAGACAGATCTTATCAGGGCTGGAAGGATTTACATAGTGACCAACAAGCCAACCCCATGATGCAGGGAAATACAGTAACTCAGGCCGGCTAAGGTGGTTAGTGAAGAGAGGCAGTGGAGTGAAAGACAACATGAGACAGAGAGACAGGCAGTTATCCAAACTAGCTCAGTGCGAGAAGGACGTTGTCAAGGCTGAAGGGATACACATACAGTGTATATACCAACAAGCTAACACCATTATGCAGAGAATTATAGCAAGTCACACAGCCACAGAAAGCGGGGCAGGCAGGCCAATGTATTGAATGAAGAGAGAGTGGAGGGAAAGACAGAAATAGATAGATAGAAAAAGGCTGGATTGAGCTAAAGGTTTTATTATATTATGAGCTACTTTTAGGGTAAATGGCTGAAAGGGAAGAACAAAAAGACAAAGAGATGTTATCACAGCTATAGGACTATAAAACCATGATGCAGGGAAATACAGTAACTCTGGCCGGCTCTGCCAACCTTTTGTCTCCTTTGATTGTGACGTCCCTTTAAAATAAAAATCCCTTTAAAACGTCCCTTTAAATAGCACTGCTTTAACATTACGGCTTAGTCCACTACCGTAGTGGGCTATATGTGGTTTATGAAATCCCCCTCTGGGCTGTTAGCATCGAGATCCTCTACAGTGGACAGTGTAGGTCAGACAGACAAATTGAGACCAGTCTAAAATTAGAAGTTACCCTAGTCCTAGGTCCAGATTTAACCTCTGAGGCAAATGGTCGACAAGTATATATTCACGTATAGTATGATGTCAGGATTTTTATATCTATCTGATAGCTTTTAAAAATGTTACCCTAGATTGCACACAAAAATCCCTGCTCTATGTCCAGTAAAGGCATAAGAGGTCTATCTTAGCCTCATCTAAAGGAGATCTCTATAGAATACAATTGGTGTGGAGAGTCAGACAGGCTTAGGGCTAATATCTGTACTCAAGTGGCTACATGTAAATACAGTTAAACAGACAGTGACACATATACAACAGAGTAGGATACTCTGAAAAAAGAGACACACAGGCAGGAAAGTCGAGGCAATTAGTGAATGGAGATGGAGGTATTGACCGCCAGAAAGGCAGGCAAGCCAAGGCAGTGAGGACACAGTGGATGGATAGAGAGCCGAGACAGGAAAGCCAAGGCAGGCAGTGAAGCGAGACAGTGTGGAAAGAAATACAGCCATAGGATTGTAGGCATGCTACATGTATATACAGTTACAGACTGATAGTTTGACAATATAGACACCTGTCTATGTATATGTAAGACAGACAGGCAAACAAGACAGCCAAGGGTAATATCTGTACTAATGTATTCAGCAATGGGAGCTGTGTCAACCTTACGTTACAAATCAACGTATTCAATATGAAGGCCAACGCAGTTGTGGAGGGATAGACAGCCAGGCAAGCCAAGGCAGTTAGTGAAGGGAGATAGAGTGGAGGGATAAACAGGCAGAGAGGAAGGCAAGCCAATGCAGTAAGAGAAGGGCAACAGTGTGGAGGGATAGATAGCCATAGAGGCAAGCAAGCCAAGGCAGTTAGTGAAGGCCGACAGTGTGCAGGGATAGACAGCCAGACAGGCAGGAAAGGCAAGGCAGGTAGTGAAGGCCGACAGTGTGGAGGGATAGACAGGCATGAGAGGCATGCAAGCTAAGGCAGTTAGTGAAGGCCGACAGTGTGCAGGGATAGACAGCCAGACAGGCAGGAAAGGCAAGGCAGGTAGTGAAGGCCGACAGTGTGGAGGGATAGACAGCCAGACAGGCAGGCAAGGCAGTCAGTGAAGGGCGACAGTGTGGAGGGATAGACAGCCAGACAGGCAGGAAAGGCAAGGCAGTTAGTGAAGGCCGACAGTGTGCAGGGATAGACAGCCAGACAGGCAGGCAAGGCAGTCAGTGAAGGGCGACAGTGTGGAGGGATAGACAGCCAGACAGGCAGGAAAGGCAAGGCAGGTAGTGAAGGCCGACAGTGTGCAGGGATAGACAGCCAGACAGGCAGGCAAGACAGTTAGTGAAGGCCGACAGTGTGGAGGGAAAGACAGCCATAGAGGCAGGCAAGCCAAGGTATTTAGTGAAGGCCGACAGCGTGGAGAGATAGATAGCCAGAGAGACAGGCAGGCCAAGGCAGTTAGTGAAGGGAGACAGCGTGGAGGGAAAGACAGCCATAGAGGCAGGCAAGCCAAGGTATTTAGTGAAGGCCGATAGCGTGGAGGGTTAGACAGGCCAAGGCAGGTAGGGAAGGGCGAGAGTGATAAAGAGGGATAAACACCAATAGAGGCAGACAAGCCAGCTCGCGAAGAGAGCCTATGTGACAGGCAAGCTGTACAAATTTTGTGTTCTTTAACCAAAAGCAGCATTTCTTGTTATTTTGTGTGAGTATTTCTGGAACTCAAAATAAGGATTTTTGTAGAAAAACAAGTCCTGGCAGCCTGGTATGATTAAATAATGTATAGTTACCTCCCCTTGTTCATCAGAATCAGTCTTCCATTTGTATAAAAGTCATCTTCTAAAATAAAATAAAAACAGAGTATTTTAATACTGGTGTGTTCACATTATAGTTTGCAGGATAATGGAATTCAAATAGATGGAAGGGATAAATTCTGGATCATTGTACACAGTTGAGTAAAAGTACCTTGGACAACTAAAACATTGAAGTATAGGAAAAGCAACTTACACCTACGAACCGAAAATGTGTGCTAATAAGGAACGAAATTCAAATAGCCGGGATATACTTTTTTTTAGCAAGATTGATATATGGGGAAATCTCCTATTTCATACTTAGGATAAAATGAAGCATAAATACGTAATTCTGTTTCATCCTAATTTTTCCTATATTAGGCAGCTCATACCACTTCCCTGATTGAAGTTGAACACAAATTGTAATATCAGTGTTTTGCAACATAAAATAGACTGATTGCTAAATGACATCATTAGAGTATATTGAGGATCAACATGACCAAAGTATTCTGCAGAGAGAAGTATATCAGTGTTTAGTCATGCACATTTCCTACAAGGGGGTTGTAATGAAGCAGTCATTTCATACAAAACCCATTTAATAACTCATTCCAGTGGGATCATTAAAGTGGGATGCTGCCAAAAATCACACTTTTTTCATAATTTCTGATCCTCACAACAGTAAGAGGCTTTGAAGGCCATAGAAAAACTACATGATTGGCGTTGGAATGACAATACAGAATTTGGCCTGTACGAACAGAAAATGTATCCTCCACCACTGACCCTTTATTCAGCAACACACAGCTCAGCAGGACGTCATTTATTTCTTAATCAGCATGGCCAAAGTATTCTGCAAGGACAACATAAATGACATCATTAGTGGGGTCATTAAGCTTCATATTGGATGGATTCATTCGTCAATAAAGAATAGTGTAGTGTTTGTAATTGGATATATTCTTATCTACTACTCTTTAGATGTGTGATACTTAAAGGCCAATAAAGACACTGGGAGTAGCCAGTGGTTGAGTGTGCCCTGAACAGGGAAGTGGTGTTTGTTCTTGCTAGTCATATAAGTCATCTGACACATACTGGTAAAATCCGATATAGTAAAAACTGTCCTAGAGAGAAACTGAGGACACAACAAATAGATTTTCTTGAAGCCTTAATTTATGTAGACAGGTACATCCAACCTTTGACCTTTTCTACACTCCACAGTTTCCATAATAATTTACTCTCAAAAGATTTTCTTTTAACACAAAACAATCCCATCTCCATATTTTGAGACACTTTCAGTCATCTCAAAAATCCACATTCCTATAAAATAAAAAGGTAAAGTTTGAACAAGTGAATGAGAATGTAAAAGAACATTTTCGAGTCAATTGGTATTTGTTTAGGATTGATTGATTTTTTACGTCTCACTTAAGATCGGTTCATTGGGGAGGAAAACAAGCTCTCTGGTCAGAGGAAAACCTGGATATTTGACATACACCTTCCATGTTAAAACCCATACAAAGTTTTTCCCTTTTCTTTTTATGAGTATAGATAAAAAGAATGTGAATGGAGTAAGTTACTGGTTACCTCCCCTTATCCCCTAACTGTATTCTATCAATTCTGTTCTGTAAGAAAACTGTTACCTTTGGTCCATTCTCCTTTGTCCACCAAATGACATCTAAAAAAATATGAAAATATTGATTATTGTCAACAACAACAAAGTATTTTAACCATGCCATCAATCCCCCAAATATCATCACTAATTCAATGTTTATGTCAGTTTTGTTGGCTGCATAATTTCATAGCCCCTGACAACTTATATGACTTGGTTATCACAGAACTGAAATTACAAATCCAGTTTACTATGGATGGAGTCATCACTGGCCTAACATTCCCCCAATAGATTTATAGTTAAGTTCTGTAATCTATCTAATGAAAGAATCACTCAAGACTTGGTATGACTGGAGCTAACCTTTACTTCTGTACTCTAGGGCTACATATATACTAAGTAAAGTGTCAACTGACTGGGCATGCTTATAGCTACGTAGGGACCGACTCATGAATATACATAATGTAACAGGGGGTGTAAGTGTCATATACCTCAGTATTAAATTTACAGTTATACCAACAGAACTCACAGTTTCTCATCTAGCAGTGACTCAGTTGAGTTTCCACACCACATAATCATCTTCATTTCTTTCATGGCCAGCATTTCTGTCTTTTACTGTAAAAAGAACAAATTAGGGTGTAGATTTCCTGTCCAGTTAATTTCAGATCATCCAGACTCCTAGAGAACATACATTGATATAACAGGTGATAAAAACTGTCAATCACCTCAAAACTAATTCAGAAGAACCATGTAACAATCACATTGTAAATATAAGGTAACCGTTTGTGTGAGGTTTGTCACATAAAATAAGCTGTAAGTGCAGTCATATTATTGTAATATTGTCATGAACACAACAGAAACAGTTATCCACCATACATTACACAGGTTAGTGCAGTCGTGCTCATAGTCAAACACATGGCTGTAGAATATCAGGATCATTTCCATGTCATTTCCTGTTCACAGAAGACCTTGTCATAATCATGTAACTAGTGGGGAAGGAAAATGGGCAATAGGGTGATATAGTAAACAACCCATTCAGATTTTTGTTCAATTTTTGTCTTTGGACAGAGTGAGATTTAAACCCATGACCTCCATCCCAGATAACACGACGACGTTGGGCCAACGTTGGCCTTTGGTTGGCATGGTTGGCTGATGGTCGCCGTTGGCTGGCCAACGGTGGCCCAACGTTGGGCCAACGTTGGCATGGTCGGCCATTCCATGGTTGGCTGTTGGTCGGCTAGCCAACGTTGGCTTTTGGTTGGCCATTCCATGGTTGGCTGTTGGTCGGCTAGCCAACGTTGGCTTTTGGTTGGCATGGTTGGTCATTTCATGGTTGGCTGTTGGTCGGCTAGCCACCGTTGGCTTTTGGTTGGCATGGTTGGTCATTTCATGGTTGGCTGTTGGTCGGCTAGCCAACGTTGGCTTTCGGTTGGCATGGTTGGCCATTTAATGGTTGGCTGTTGGTCGGCTAGCCACCGTTGGCCCAACGTTGGCTTTTGGTTGGCATGGTTGGTCATTTCATGGTTGGCTATTGATCGGCTAGCCAACGTTGGCTTTTGGTTGGCATGGTTAGCCATTTAATGGTTGGCTGTTGGGCGGCTAGCCACCGTTGGCCCAACGTTGGTTTTTGGTTGGCATGGTTGGTCATTTCATGGTTGGCTATTGATCGGCTTGCCAACGTTGGCTTTCGGTTGGCATGGTTGGCTGTTGGTCGGCTAGCCAACGTTGGCTTTTGGTTGGCATGGTTGGCCATTTCATGGTTGGCTATTCGTCGGATTGCCAACGTTGACTTTTGGTTGACATGGATGGCTGTTGGTCGGCTTGCCAACGTTGGCTTTCGGTTGGCAGGGTTGGTCATTCCATGGTTGGCTAATGCCATGATCGGCTTGCCAATGTTGGCTCAAGGTTGGCATGGTCGGCCATTTCATGGTTGGTAGATCATCGGTCAGCCAACCTAGGCTCAACAGTATGTAGCCTGCAGTAAACCAACTGTGGGTGAGATCTAATTTATTTTTAGGCCTAGTGACAGTGGTTTCATATCGGTACTAATTTGCCTTTATTGTACTCAAGTGCTTTGATAACATTTTTTCATAATTTATTTGTCATGTTCTTGTACTCCATTGTATAAGTCTATATCGACAAAATGTGGGAAAAGTCGGCCTTTCGCATGCAAGTTTGTCATTATCTGTCTACCTACGGTCCTGACGTTTTTTTGTTTGTTTTTCTTTTTGTGTTTTATTTGTTTCTTATCTCTTCTTAATCTATCTTTTTAATTTTTTTTTTTTGGGGGGGGGGGGGGGGGGTTGGTGGTGAGGGGGTGATGTTAACTTTAAGAACGGGTATGCTAGGCCTGTATCGGCTATCAAATAAAATTATAAATCTGCAATAGGCATGTAAATTAAAATTTCTTCTTTCTTAACATCTTAAACAATTTTTATCGAATGCATACAAATGGAAAAAAAATTACAAGAACAAACAAAAGATGAGAAAATTACAATAACAGCTCACAACATAGGCCTATTTACCAAGTTTCAAGTTTTCGGTACGGAGCCTGTAAATGGGACTAGATCCTGTTGGCATATGCCTTTGGTAAAAAATACTTAACGTTTTTAATTCTTGCAACCACCTACAAAGTTAATCCCTGGCGCCAGGCTTAATCCTTAAGATCAACCCCCTACTATGCCTCATTTATAGTAATGTCTAATCAGCAGTTAACAATTATTAAGCTCTTGCTTTTTTATTTTTAATTTTCCTCAAACCATTTACTGCAGCTGTTAAAACTATTTTCATATCTATATACTTTGTTAATTATTACCCTCTGTACATTGTCTCCTCTGTGTATATAAATATTGAACCTTGCTAACCTGAATTTATAAGCTTGATAAAATAAAGGTCTAATTAGAATCCAGACTGAAACGTTGCTATTAAAGTGGCATGAGCTGCCAAAATTCATACTTTTTCATAATTTCTGATCGTCACGACAGTAATAGGCTTTGAAGGCCACCGAAAAACTAAGTAAATGATTGGCGTTGGAATGAGGAAAATCCATACAGTATGTGGCCTGTACGAAGCGAAAACATGTTTGAAAAGTAAACAAAATTTAAATAATCAGGGCGACCATTCGAACGTTCATTCTATTAAGCCAAAGATAGTTCAAAACAATACTTTATCATACATTTTCGAAACTAGAAGCTTTAAAAAGCTTCTGAATTATAGGCTACATCTTGAGAAAAATAGCCAGTACTTTCAACATTCTGTTTTAAAGTCAAAATATCAACATTTTGACAGCTCATGCCAAGAATAAATTCCGAGGTTGTTCATCCATATGAAATGTGTTCCTTTTTATATTTAATTATGTACATGTACTTAGGCTAATCCAACTTCTAATTTAACTCCAATTGAAATGAAACGCATATAGCCAAAATCATTTTTCATTTCTTTCTGTGCTTTAGCTCCCAAGTCCCCTAACTATGCCTTTAATAAACTATAATGGTCCGTATAACAAACAGTCAGACTGGCCATTAGTCCGATGTTTCATAGGCAGCTACCGGCACAGCTTCGGTGACCCTCACGCCGCTTCCCCGGCAGCCCAGAGAGAGACCTCGGGGGTGCCTAGCCGATAGTAAGATAGTCTACCGTGTAAATATAAGTGCCTTTAGTAGCTTTAGGCCTACTTGTGAACGAACGTTCAAAATTAAAGCGGTCATAAATTAAAACAACATGTCGAATTATAACAAATATTTAGGCCTTGTTAAAAAAAATTGCCGTAAAACGAAACAGAGGCTGCGCTTGCGCACAAATCAGTTTAGAAAAACAAGATGGCGAATTTTATTTGTAAACACACGGATCTCGGTTGTTTTGAAGCTGCTATACCAGATAATCGTCGGTAAGTTTACTGCTATATTATGACGCATTTATATCAAATTTTACCAAGTAATACATTGTTTATGTTGGAGGGAATGTTACTCCTACATTAAGTTGACACGGAGTTCGTTAATTTCTCTGTTGTTGTTGTTCCACTCAACCGAGCCGTCTTAATATGAAATTAAAAGATTTTTTCCCCTTTTTTCATTTGTATAATTCTGATATTGTCCTGATCGGTAGGGGAATGTCAGATTATAAGAAAAGAAGGTATTTGATTGGCGAATTTAACCAAACCAGGATGTACTTGAAAAAACCCATGTTCAGTTCAGATTTAGGCTTTAGCCCCAGGTGACTATCCTGCCATTCTGTTGTATACAACAGAATGGCAGGATACTGGATAGTCACCTGGGGCTAAGTTCAGATAGTGAAAGTTCTCATTACGAGTCCCAGGCATTTCAATTTCAAATTCAATGTTAATCTGACGATTGATTGGTGTCCTAAGCAAATCTTTTTTTCATCATCGTCTTCCTACATCTATATAAATTCCATATATTTATACTTCTAAATATTAATATTTATAATTATTTTTGCTTTCTTGTAGGTACGTAGCTATACAGGACGTTGTATTTTCTTTAAATCGCTGCCTTCACAACTGCCTACCCAATTTGCTTGACACTAGTTGATGTTCTGTAAGTATCACATACAAGTTAGTTGTGAATAGACAAAACTTGACAAAACTGTTAAATAATGTAAAAGATGACTACAAAATTAATTCTTAACTGTTAAAGGTTGTGAACCAGATGTTTATTTAGTGTATTTCATAAGAACCTGTTGCTGAATTTTAGACTTAAAAGGTAGAGAGTCAGACTTTAAGTCAATATAAGATTAATATAGTAAAATTTAACTGTATTGAATAGATGAAATATTTGACACCTTTTATCTTGTTTTGTACAGCAATGGAATCCCAACTGATAAAGATGATGGCGGAGGTGCTGGAGAGAGTGGACCATCTCTCGCATATGTTGAAGAAAGTATTGGAATGTCACCAAGTAACTGTGGCAAGACCTGATGTCAAACCTGAGGTGGAGCTGCCCCTGAAGGATATGGACTCTCTCGAGTCATTAGAGCAGAGGTTAAGAGATGACAAGGATTTAAGAAAACAACTGGTATGTTTTGAAGGATTGCTACATTATTATCTTACTAAATAAAACCACAAAATGGAAATTAATATAAATGTTACCACTATTAACTCTTAACAATGCAGTAAACACTTTTTGAATCTCTCAATTTCAATTCTAATTCTTTCATTTTTAGGTGAACATGTTATCAGCCACAGGTGGTGGTTTGGTAAATGACACAACTTGACGAATCTTGAAGAGATGTATTTCAAACGAACTTGCATGCAAGTTTATTTGGGTGGGCGAGGGAGAGAAACGACCATTCTCAACACTACATCTGAAAACAATAATCTGTGGTAAGTGGACTATTATCGCCAGTTTAACCTTGTTTTGCCTATTTTCAACTGACTTGGCTATATTTGTGTAATTTAAATATGCATATAGCATATAAAAAAGTTTAAACTTTATGCAATTCGTAGTTGTCATTTAAAACTATATACAAGAACAAATTCTTTCACAAATCACAACTACTATTACACAATTGTCAATTCTCTTGTTTTTAGATGCTGTAAAAAAAAAACTTGCGTCAACCGCAATAGACAACCAAATGGAAGGCACAATGAAGACCGGGTTGAAATATGCGACTGACAGGGATGAGGAGCGTCATGCCAGAAGAGAGAGAGTGTGTGTTTGAGTGCGTGTACAGAATTTTTGTCAGTTGTATATTTTTTGTAAAATAAATATATCTTTGTATGTAATGGTTGGCTGGCCAACGTTGGCCCAACGAGCAAACAGCCCTTCAGCCAACGTTGGGCCAACGGTGGCATGGTTGGCTGGCCGACGTTGGGCCAACGTTGGCCCAACGTCATTGTGTTATCTAGGATATGAGAAACTGTCACTTAACCGATTGAGACACCAAGACCCTGAGAACTAAAAAATACTGAGTTGATAGAAAACAATAATACATTCAAGTTAATAAAGAAGGTACATTAATAACCTGTCTAAAACAAGAGTCACAGTGTCCTTACAAGGGGCTTATAATGAAGCTATCATTTCAAACAACACCCATTTAATGGCCCACAATTTTCGAGTGAAGTAAATGTCTATTTAAAGCACAGGTTAATTAGCATGAGCAGCCAAAATTGAGATATTTGGCAACTATAACAGAATGTTCAAATTAATCAAACGTTTATCTTGTAAAATTGACGTCTTTAAGCCTTGTCATGATTGTGCATGACGATTGATTTATTTATTTATGATTGATTGATTGATATTTTATGTCTCATTTAAAGTCGGTTTAGTTGGAGAGGAAAGTGGGATCTCTGATCAGAGGAAAACCTGGAACTTCTTCAGGTATCTTCCACATACGCTCATACAGGGGGTTTTTGGACTAAGATTCAAACCTCGCAACCATCGCTGGAAGGCTTGTGACAAGTGAATTAATGTCAGTCTACTGATTGAGCCACCATGGTGCTGACAGACAATGTCTGTGTGTGAATGTTTATATTAAGGCTTGTGAGTAGATGAAAAGAAAGTCAATGAATTCTTTACAAGGTACTGGTTACCTCCCCTTATCCATGAACTGTATTCTATCAATTCTCTTCTCCAATAAAACTGTTACCTTTGGTCCAATCAGAAACCATTCTCCTTTGTCTACCAAATGACATAGCCTAAGAAAATATGAATATATTGATTATTGTCAACAAAAAAAATATTCTAACCATGCCATCAATCCCCCAAATATCATCATTACTTCAATGTTTATGTCAGTTTTGTTGGATGCTTAAAGTGGCATGAGCTGTCAAAATGTTGATATTTTGACGTTAAAACAGAATGTTGAAATTATCGGCTATTTTTCTCAAGACATATAATTCAGAAGCTTTTTAGTGCTTCTAGTCTCTAGAATGTACGATAAACAGGGTTCGTACTCTCAAGATGGAAATTTTTTCAAGACCTTTTCAAGACCCTTTTTCAAGGTATTTGCAAGTAAAATTTACAGTCTGTCAGGCCTTGTCAAACAATCAGACATACTCAGGCGGCATTACTTGTGCGTTGATAGAAAAAGTGGTAGCGATTCTGCGCTATTTAAAGATCGCTCTGAAACTGTTGCCGGATTTTTTTTCACTTTATGACTTGCGTATGTCTAACCTATTGAGGCTGTGAAATACGATGTAACAATGAAACATCAGACCTTTAAAGCATGCAAAATAAAAGGAATGTTATCATATGCAATGGCTATTTCCAGTTTTGACGAAGTCACACAAGATAACACAAAAGCCATACCGATCAGACCAATGCTGATAAAGGGTCTTCAGGGCTAATATTACGAACAAATTGGCGAGAATCTGAGTATATAAAGCTCTCTGTTTAACATGCATACACAACAGCTGTGTAATAATGTTTGATATAGGTATGGAGTTTTCTCTATTAAAATTAAACTTTTATGATGACAACTATGTATTTGATGTCCGTGTTGTTGTTGTAACATCATGTCCGTTTTTGAGATAGTTTCTTTCATGCCAAAATTTCAATACTTTTAAAGAGGTCTTTTTCAACCGAACTCACTGTGTTCCAATGAAACCACTCACAAAGTTCTTGGATAGTTTTTTTTAGCAGAATTCAAGGGAAGTCAGAAAGAGTTAGCCGAATCTTAAGTGAGTGGTTTCATTTTCATAATGTCCGATGAACAACACTCACTCAGTCTCAAGGGTGAATCTAGCCCGAAGTCTTGCTTTCAAGCTGATCAGCGGCAGCCATACCTTTACCTTAAATTAAAACCAACACACTTGATTTTTCTTCAAGACCTTTGATACTAAATTCAAGGTACTTTTTCATTTTTCAAGGTAATTCAAGGCCTTGAATTTATTTTTTCCATTTTCAAGGCTTTTCAAGGTTTTCAAGGTAGAGTGCGAACCCTGGATAAAGTATTGTTTTGAACTAAGTTTGGCTTAGAATGAATGAATGGTCGTCCCGGTTATTTAAATTTTGCTTACTTTTCGAACGCTATTCCGGTTTGTATAGGCCACCTACTGTATGGATTTTTCTCATTTCAACGCTAATCATTTAGTTTTTCGAAGGCCTTCAAAGCCTCTTACTGTCGTGACGATCAGAAATTAAGAGAAAAGTGTGAATTTTGGCAGCTCATGCCACTTCAATTTGATAGCCCCTGACAGCATTTAACTTATATGACTTGGTTATCACCGAACTGAAAGTACAAATCCAGTTTACTATTGATGGAGTCATCACTGGCCTCACATTCACCCAATAGGTTTATAGGAAGGGGGTGTGTCACATACCTCTGTACTATATTTACACTTCTACCTACATTTTATGGCAAGATGGCTTGGTTATGACGGAATTTAAAGTACAAATCCTCAGTATAAAATTCACACTTCTACCAACAGAACCGACAGTTTCTCATCTAGCAGTGACCCAGTTGAGTTTCCACACCACATAATCATCTTCATTTCTTTCATGGCCAGCATTTCTGTCTTTTACTGTAAAAAGAAGAAATTAGGTTGTAGATTTCCTGTCCAGTTACTTTCAGATCATCCAGACTCCTAGAGAACATACATTGATATAACAGGTGATAAAAACTGTCAATCACCTGAAAACTAATTCAGAAGAACCATGTAATGATGACATAGTAAATAGATTGATTGATTGTTTAGTGTTTTACACCTCGCTCAAGATTATTTCACTTGTATGGCGGCGTTGCCAGTTTTATTGTGAGAGGAAACCGGAGGAAACCTTTGACCTTCCGGTGGTAACTGGCAACCATCCCATATAGGTCGTTCTAGTGAAAACACGGTCAGAAAATTTTACCAATTATTGGGGGGACTGAGTGGGATTCGAGCCCGCGACCCATTGGTGGAAGACTGTTCGAATTGATCATCCAACGCTCTACTTACTGAGCCAAGGAGGCCCCCATTGAAAATAGAAGGTAATGGTTTGTTTGAGGTTTCAAGTGAGTCATATCATCTACCTGTATGATCTCAAACCTCGCAACCTTGGCAACCATCCATCGCTGGAAGGCTTGTGTCAAGTGAATTATTGTCAGTCTACCGATTGAGCCACCATGGTGCTGACAGGCCATGTCTGTGTGTGAATGTTTATATTAAGGCTTGTGAGTAGATGGAAGGAAAGTCAATGAAGTCATTACAAGGTACTGGTTACCTCCCCTTATCCATGAACTGTATTCTATCAATTCTCTTCTCCAATAAAACTGTTAGCTTTGGTTTAATAAGAATCCACTCCTCTGCCTCCCAAACAGACAAAGTCTAAACTAAAACATAAAGAAAAGATATAAACAGTTGTTAAACAAATTAGCATAACCATTATATGAAAGCTCCAAAATATCATCACAATTCAATGTTTAAGTCAGTTGTGTTGGTTTGAAATAAAACTGAACACCATTATACTTATATAGCAACACAACTTGGATATCATTGAAAGTACAAATCCAGTTCAATGAGAAGGGGGTCTTCACTTTCATTTAATAAGGTACGATGATCCCTGAGTTAATTAGACTCAAACAGCGCCTTCAAGCTGTCTAAATTCCATTTTAAAATATTTCACAAAACCAAACACAGACTGGTAAAATTTTTTACAGGTAGTATTAATTGAGCCATGTAACAGTGATCTTTGGGTACCCAGGTATTAAATTGACACTAATTCCCACTGACACAAATTAGCACAACTCTCTCAGATGAGTTTCCCATTTCATCATTGTTTTCATTTCTTTCAATTTCTTTCCTTATTGTTTGTCATTGATACTATCTAAGGTTTCTCTCACAATAACTATAGGGAGAAATTTGTTAACAATGACACACATGTAGACATTGGAAAATCCCATAAATGTGGGCCTGGTATTGGATCAAAAATACTTACAACAAAAATGTGAGATGTAGCCTACTCGTGATCACGTCTACATATAAAATAGCTGCAAGTTCAATTTGTCCCATGATGGTTTTATTTCAGTTTTTCATCTGAAAGATAAATTTGACATATATAAACATAGTATAGAAACAACAGCCTAGAACATAAGCCTTTAGTTTACTAAATAGCAGTTTATTTGTATGATTAAGTGAAGTCTTAAAACTCAAGGTTATTTCACTAAAAAGAGGCGTCAGGTTTAGTGAGGTAGGATCTGGGTTTATAGCCCAGAGGAAACTCTGGACCTTCCACCATTAGAGGCCTGTCTGGCAACTCCTTCACCATCAATGGAAGGTGTCGAACCGTTTAGTTTATTTTGAATTTGTACATCAACAACAGATGTTGAGCAGAGGAACCTGGTTTGACTGTTTGATTGATGTATACTGGCATGCTCAGGATTATTTCTCTTATTAAAAGCCTGGCAATTCTTCTACATGTTTATACCCCTACATTTTTATGCAAAGTCCTTAAAACCCGCAGGGGTATTTTATTGCCTCAGAAAATGGGTCAGAGTCTGAGGCAGACAGTAAGAAAAGAAAAACACAGTCCTAGAGGTGGAGAGAAGCAGATAAAGAAAGCAAATTAGAACAGGACAGGGTCCATAAGTTAAAGCTGGCGGCTGATGGATGGATGGCAAGTGATTGAGACTCATTTTACATTTAGTTTTTCATTTGTTGCTCATGAAATATAGGACCTGTCAGGAAGCTCACAAAAAAAAGACACTACAGATTTCATTTACTCAATGCTAAATGTAGGTTACACAGTGAAAGGGTAAAGCTGTGCACACTTCACACCTTAACAGTCAGTGGTGTATGTAGACAGACAGGCAAACTGAGAGGCAGTGGAGTAAAAAGACAACCCGACACACAGGCAGGCAAGCTAATGGAGTTATTGAAGGCCGACAGTGTGGAGGGATAGATATCCAGACAGGCAGGCAAGTCAAGGCAGTTGGTGAAGGGAGACAGTGTGGAGGGATAGATAGCCAGAGAGGCAGGCAAGTCAAGGCAGTTGGTGAAGGGTGACAGTGTGGAGGGATAGATATCCAGACAGGCAGGCAAGTCAAGGCAGTTGGTGAAGGGTGACAGTGTGGAGGGATAGATAGCCATAGAGGCAGGCAAGCCATGGCAGGTAGTGAAGCCCGACAGTGTGAAGGGGTACACAGCCAGAGAGGCAGGCAAGCCAAGGCAGGTAGTGAAGGGTGACAGTGTGGAGGGATAGACAGCCAGAGAGGCAGGCAAGCCATGGCAGGTAGTGAAGCCCGACAGTGTGAAGGGGTACACAGCCAGAGAGGCAGGCAAGCCAAGGCAGGTAGTGAAGGGTGACAGTGTGGAGGGATAGACAGCCAGAGAGGCAGGCAAGCCAAGGCAGTAAGAGAAGATTGACAGTGTGGAGGGATAGACAGCCAGAGAGGCAGGCAAGCCAAGGCAGGTAGTGAAGCCCAACAGTGTGGAGGGATAGATAGCCAGAGAGGCAGGCAAGCCAAGGCAGGTAGTGAAGGGTGACAGTGTGGAGGGATAGACAGCCAGAGAGGCAGGCAAGCCAAGGCAGGTAGTGAAGGGTGACAGTGTGGAGGGGTAGACAACCAGAGAGGCAGGCAAGCCAAGGCAGGTAGTGAAGGGTGACAGTGTGGAGGGGTAGACAACCAGAGAGGCAGGCAAGCCAAGACAGTTAGTGAAGGGAGAAAATGTAGAGTGTAATATATGTCTTATAAAATATAGTGAAGAGGGACAGAGATAGAATGATGTTTTACGCCACACTCAAGATTAATTCACTTATATGGCGGTGTTGCCAGGTTAAGTGGGTGAGGAATCTTGGCAAGTACCTGGCAACTCTTCCACACACTGCAAGCGAGTGAAAAATCCACTCAGAAATTTGTCGTTTTATTCGGCCTGAGTGGGATTCGACCCCGAGTTGCATGGATGGAAGGCCTGTGTTGGACTGAGGGACAATATACAGCCATAGAGACGGGCAAGCCAAGGCAGTCTGTGAACAGAGAGTGGAAACAAAGACAGGCAGAGAAATAAAGTGGAAGGCAAGCCAAAGCAGTTAGTGAAGGGAGAGAGACTAGAGGGATAGAAATGGGCCTTAACAGTGAGCAGTGTACATGTAGGGCAGACAGGCAAAGTTAGACCAAGTGTGTGGATAGTCGGACTAGCTTAGAGCTAATATCTGTACTCCAGTAAGAATGGTGTTAGGCAGTCTATATATACAAGCCAAGGCAGTTAGTGAAGTCCGACAGTGTGGAGGGATAGAGAACCAGAGAGGCAGGCAAGCCAAGGCAGTTATTGAAGGGTGACAGTGTGGAGGGATAGAGAACCAGAGAGGCAGGCAAGCCATGGCAGTTAGTGAAGGCCGACAGTGTGGAGGGATAGACAACCAGAGATGCAGGCAAGCCATGGCAGTTAGTGAAGGCCGACAGTGTGGAGGGATAGACAACCAGAGAGGCAGGCAAGCCATGGCAGTTAGTGAAGGCCGACAGTGTGGAGGGATAGACAACCAGAGAGGCAGGCAAGCCATGGCAGTTAGTGAAGGCCGACAGTGTGGAGGGATAGACAACCAGAGAGGCAGGCAAGCCATGGCAGTTAGTGAAAGGTGAGAGTGTAGAGGGATAGAGAACCAGAGAGGCAGGCAAGCCATGGCAGTTAGTGAAGGCCGACAGTGTGGAGGGATAGACAACCAGAGATGCAGGCAAGCCATGGCAGTTAGTGAAGGCCGACAGTGTGGAGGGATAGACAACCAGAGAGGCAGGCAAGCCATGGCAGTTAGTGAAAGGTGAGAGTGTAGAGGGATAGAGAACCAGAGAGGCAGGCAAGCCATAGCAGTTAGTGAAGGCCGACAGTGTGGAGGGATAGAGAACCAGAGAGGCAGGCAAGCCATGGCAGTTAGTGAAGGCCGACAGTGTGGAGGGATAGAGAACCAGAGAGGCAGGCAAGCCAAGGCAGTTATTGAAGGGCGACAGTGTGGAGGGATAGATAGCCAGAGATGCAGGCAAGCCATGGCAGTTAGTGAAGGCTGACAGTGTGGAGGGATAGACAACCAGAGATGCAGGCAAGCCATGGCAGTTAGTGAAGGCCGACAGTGTGGAGGGATAGACAACCAGAGAGGCAGGCAAGCCATGGCAGTTAGTGAAAGGTGAGAGTGTAGAGGGATAGAGAACCAGAGAGGCAGGCAAGCCATAGCAGTTAGTGAAGGGAGACAGTGTGGAGGGATAGATAGCCAAAGAGGCAGGCAAGCCAAGGCAGTTATTGAAGGCCGACAGTGTGGAGGGATAGACAACCAGAGAGGCAGGCAAGCCATGGCAGTTAGTGAAAGGTGAGAGTGTAGAGGGATAGAGAACCAGAGAGGCAGGCAAGCCATGGCAGTTAGTGAAAGGTGAGAGTGTAGAGGGATAGAGAGGCAGGCAAGCCATAGCAGTTATTGAAGGGAGACAGTGTGGAGGGATAGATAGCCAAAGAGGCAGGCAAGCCAAGGCAGTTATTGAAGGGAGACAGTGTGGAGTGATAGATAGCCAGGGGCTCGTTCTACTAAGCTGGCGAAGTTGCGCCAGTCGCAAATGCGTGTTAAGTTATAGGAACGTGAGCATGGTCGCAAGTCTGGAGGCGCAAGTCTGTGTTGTAAACCTATGCATAACTTTGCGCCATCTTAGTAGAACGAGCCCCAGAGAGGCAGGCAAGCCAAGGCAGTTATTGAAGGCCGACAGTGTGGAGGGAGAGACAACCAGAGATGCAGGCAAGCCATGGCAGTTAGTGAAGGGAGACAGTGTGGAGGCATAGATAGCCAGAGAGACAGGAAAGCTAATGGAGTTATTGAAGGCCGACAGTGTGGAGGGATAGATAGCCAGAGAGGCAGGCAAGCTAAGGCAGTTAGTGACGGGAGAGAATATAGAGTGTAATATATGTCTTATAAAATATAGTTAAGAGGGACAGAGATAGATTGATGTTTTACGCCATACTCAAGATTAATTCACTTATATGGCGGTGTTGCCAGGTTTAGTGGTGGAGGAACATCTGCCAAGTACCTCACAACTCTTCCACACACTGCAATCGAGTGAAAAATCCACTCAGATATTTTTTATTCGGTCTGAGTGGGATTCGACCCTGTGTTGGACTGATGGACAACATACAGTCATAAGAGAGGGGCAAGCCAAGGCAGGCAGAGAAATAAAGTGGAAGGCAAGCCAAATCAGTTAGTGAAGGGAGAGAGAGTAGAGGGATAGAAATGGGCCTTAACAGTGAGCAGCGTATGTAGGGCAGACAGGCAAAGTTAAGACCAAGTGTGTGTAGAGTCGGACTAGCTTAGAGCTAATATCTGTATTCCAGTAAGAATGGCGTTAGGCAGTCTATATATACATTTGTATCCAGTTAAACAGACCTTAGAGAGTAGCGTACTCTGAAGACAGACAGACTGAGACAGCCATCACACAGAAGGATAGTTATGGGCTAATATATGTACTCCTGTATTCAGTAATAGGAGCTGTGTTAACCTTATGGGCATTCAATGTATGTTGTACCACTAATTGACAAGTTAATTATAGAGAGGTTAGGATAAGAACTACACACATTCCCTTAACCCAATGTTGAGAGTAGGTTGGACAGTGCCAGGTTAAAACTGTATACATGAGGACATCAGACCAAGTTGTTAACATGGAGCTCCTTAACAGAGAGTAGTGTAGATAGGGCAGACAAACTGAGACCAGTAGTGTGGAGAGTCAGTCATACTTACGGGTAATATATGTACTGACATAAGGTGATAGGCAGGTTACATGTATATACAGTTAGGCAGTTAGTGAAGATTGATTGATTGATGTTTGACGCCACACTTAGGACTAATTCACTTATACAGCGACACTGCCAGGTTTACTGGTTGGAGGGAACCCTGACCTTCTGCGAGTACCTGGCAAATCTTCAATATACAGCAATCGATAGAAAAATCCACTCAGAAAATTTTTCAATTTCTATTTGGCCTGAGTGGCATTGGAACTCGCGCCACAACGATGGAAGGACGGTGTTGGACAAAGGGATTATCACTCTAATCGCCTGAGCCAGCAAGGTCCGGACTTTGCGGTATGAAAATTAAATTTTATAGTTATATAATTACAGTAAAAGAAAGGGCTGGCAGTGTGAATTGAAAAACAGAAAAGGCAAGTCAAGGTAATTAGTGAATAGAGATAGATTGGAGGGATAGACAGAGAAAATACATTGATATAACAGGTGATAAAAACTGTCAAGCCAAGGCAGTTAGTGAAGGGCGACAGTGTGGAGTGTAAGACACCCTTAACAGTGAGCTGTGTATGTAGGGCAGACAGGCAATGTTAGACCAGCAATGTGGAGAGTCAGACCAGATTAGCGCTAATATCTATACTGTAAGAATGGTGTTAGGCAGGCAAGCCAAGGCAGTTAATGAAGGGCGACTGTGGAGTGAAAGACGCCCTTAACAGTGAGCTGTGTATGTAGGGCAGACAGGCAGAGTTAGACCAAGTGTGTGGAGAGTCGGACTAGCTTAGAGCTAATATCTATACTCCAGTAAGAATGGTGTTAGGCAGTCTATATATACATATGTATCCAGTAAAACAGACATTAGAGAGTAATGTACTCTGAAGAGAGACAAAGTGAGACAGCCATCACACAGAAGCATAGTTATGGGCTAATATATGTACTCCTGTATTCAGCAATAGGACCAGCAGTGTGGAGAGTCAGAGATGCTTAGGGGTAATATATGTACTGACATAAGGTGATAGGCAGGTTACATGTATATACAGTTAGGCAGTTAGTGAAGATTGATTGATTGATATATAGAGAGGTAAGGATAAGAACTACAAGTTATGATAATAGCCAGGTTTAGTGTGGAAGGAAACCTTCGGTAAGTACCTGGCAACTCTGCAATCGAGCGAAAAATCCACTTAGTCTGATTGGCATTCGAACCCGAGTGGCATGGATGGAAGGCCTGTGTCGGACTGAGGGACAATATACAGCCATAGAGACGGGCACGCCAAGGCAGTCTGTGAAGAGAGAGTGCAATCAAAGACAGGCAGAGAAATAAAGTGGAAGGCAAGCCAAGCAGTTAGGGATAGAAATCGGACTTAACAGTGAGCAGTGTATGTAGGGCAGACAGGCAAAGTTAGACCAAGTGTGTGGAGAGTCGAACCCGAGTGGCATGGATAGAAGGCCTGTGTCGGACTGAGTGAGAATATACAGCCAGAGAGGCAGGCAAGCCAAGGTAGTTATTGAAGGGTGACAGTGTGGAGAGATAGATAACCAGAGAGGCAGGCAAGCCAAGGCAGTCAGTGAAGGGAGAAAGTGTGGAGGGATAGAGAACCAGAGAGGCAGGCAAGCCAAGGCAGTTAGTGAAGGCCGACAGTGTGGAGGGATAGACAGGCAGGCAAGTAGGCAAAGGCAGGTAGTGAAGGCCGACAGTGTGGAGAGACTGCCAGAGAAGCAAGCCACGGCAGTTAGTGAAGGGAGCCATTGTGGAGGGATAGATAGCCAGAGAGGCAGGCAAGCCAAGGCAGTAGGTGAACAGAGTCAGGGTGTAGAGAACGAGATAGACAGGCAAGCCATGGCTGTCAGTGAAGGGTGAGAAAGTAGAGAGAGTGCACAAAGAATATGTGGAGTGAAAGACAGAGAGGCAGACTAACCAAGAGAGTTAGTGAATAAACAGAGGCAGCTTGGAGTAAAACAGAGAGCGTGATGTAAGACAAGACAGTAAATAAATAAATATTCAGTAACAGACTGCTACCAAGACAGTGACGCAAGCAGGCTGTCAAAGTTTGCATACACGGGGAGAGAAATTCAGCGATAAGTAGGACACAAGATGTTTCACAATGGGGATTCCATTAACTAGGTTAGACAGTGACAGGGTAAAGCTGTATACATGAGGACAAGCTTAGGGCTAATATCTGTACTCCAGTAAGAGTGATGTTATGCAGGCTAGCCAAGGCAGTTAGTGAAGGGTTACAGTGTGGAGGGAAGGGCAGCCAGAGAGGCAGGCAAGCCAAGGCAGTTAGTGAAGGGTGACAGTGTGGAGGGATAGGCAGCCAGAGAGGCAGGCAAGCCAAGGCAGTTAGTGAAATGTTACAATGTGGAGGGAAGGGCAGCCAGAGAGGCAGGCAAGCCAAGGCAGTTAGTGAAATGTTACAATGTGGAGGGAAGGGCAGCCAGAGAGGCAGGCAAGCCAAGGCAGTTAGTGAAGGCGACAGCGTGGAGGGATAGGCAGCCAGAGAGGCAGGCAAGCCAAGGCAGTTAGTGAAATGTTACAATGTGGAGGGAAGGGCAGCCAGAGAGGCAGGCAAGCCAAGGCAGTTAGTGAAATGTTACAATGTGGAGGGAAGGGCAGCCAGAGAGGCAGGCAAGCCAAGGCAGTTAGTGAAGGCGACAGCGTGGAGGGATAGGCAGCCAGAGAGGCAGGCAAGCCAAGGCAGTTAGTGAAATGTTACAATGTGGAGGGAAGGGCAGCCAGAGAGGCAGGCAAGCCAAGGCAGTTAGTGAAATGTTACAATGTGGAGGGAAGGGCAGCCAGAGAGGCAGGCAAGCCAAGGCAGTTAGTGAAATGTTACAATGTGGAGGGAAGGGCAGCCAGAGAGGCAGGCAAGCCAAGGCAGTTAGTGAAATGTTACAATGTGGAGGGAAGGGCAGCCAGAGAGGCAGGCAAGCCAAGGCAGTTAGTGAAATGTTACAATGTGGAGGGAAGGGCAGCCAGAGAGGCAGGCAAGCCAAGGCAGTTAGTGAAATGTTACAATGTGGAGGGAAGGGCAGCCAGAGAGGCAGGCAAGCCAAGGCAGTTAGTGAAATGTTACAATGTGGAGGGAAGGGCAGCCAGAGAGGCAGGCAAGCCAAGGCAGTTAGTGAAGGCGACAGCGTGGAGGGATAGGCAGCCAGAGAGGCAGGCAAGCCAAGGCAGTTAGTGAAATGTTACAATGTGGAGGGAAGGGCAGCCAGAGAGGCAGGCAAGCCAAGGCAGTTAGTGAAGGGTTACAATGTGGAGGGATAGGCAGCCAGAGAGGCAGGCAAGCCAAGGCAGTTAGTGAAGGGTTACAATGTGGAGGGATAGGCAGCCAGAGAGGCAGGCAAGCCAAGGCAGTTAGTAAAGGGTTACAATGTGGAGAGAAGGGCAGCCAGAGAGGCAGGCAAGCCATGGCAGTTAGTGAAAGCGACAGCGTGGAGGGATAGGCAGCCAGAGAGGCAGGCAAGCCAAGGCAGTTAGTGAAGGCGACAGCGTGGAGGGATAGATAGCCAGAGAGGCAGGCAAGCCAAGGCAGTTAGTGAAGGCGACAGCGTGGAGGGATAGGCAGCCAGAGAGGCAGGCAAGCCAAGGAAGTTAGTGAAGGCGAGGGCGTGGAGGGATAGACAGCCAGAGAGGCAGGCAAGCCAAGGCAGTTAGTGAAGGCGACAGTGTGGAGGGATAGATAGCCAGAGAGGCAGGCAAGCCAAGGCAGTTAGTGAAGGCGACAGCGTGGAGGGATAGACAGCCAGAGAGGCAGGCAAGCCAAGGCAGGTAGTGAAGGGTGACAGTGTGGAGGGCCAGAGAGGCAGGCAAGCCAAGGCAGTTAGTGAAGGCGACAGCGTGGAGGGATAGATAGCCAGAGAGCCAGGCATGCCAAGGCAGGTAGTGAAGGGTGACAGTGTGGAGGGATAGAGAGGCAGGCAAGCCAAGGCAGGTAGTGAAGGGTGACAGTGTGGAGGGATAGACGACCAGAGAGGCAGGCAAGCCAAGGCAGGTAGTGAAGGGTGACAGTGTGGAGGGATAGACAGCCAGAGAGGCAGGCAAGCCAAGGCAGGTAGTGAAGGGTGACAGTGTGGAGGGATAGACGACCAGAGAGGCAGGCAAGCCAAGGCAGGTAGTGAAGGGTGACAGTGTGGAGGGATAGACGACCAGAGAGGCAGGCAAGCCAACGCAGGTAGTGAAGGGTGACAGTGTGGAGGGATAGACGACCAGAGAGGGAGGCAAGCCAACGCAGTTAGTGAAGGGTGACAGTGTGGAGGGATAGAGAACCAGAGAGGCAAACAAGCCAAGGCAGTTAGTTAAGGGTGACAGTGTGGAGGGATAGAGAACCAGAGAGGCAGGCAAGCCATGGCAGTTAGTAAAGGGTGACAGTGTGGAGGGATAGAGAACCAGAGAGGCAAACAAGCCAAGGCAGTTAGTGAAGGCGACAGCGTGGAGGGATAGGCAGCCAGAGAGGCAGGCACGCCAAGGCAGTTAGTGAAGGGTTACAGCGTGGAGGGATAGGCAGCCAGAGAGGCAGGCACGCCAAGGCAGTTAGTGAAGGGTTACAATGTGGAGGGATAGGCAGCCAGAGAGGCAGGCAAGCCAAGGGAGTTAGTGAAGGGTTACAATGTGGAGAGAAGGGCAGCCAGAGGCAGGCAAGCCATGGCAGTTAGTGAAGGCGACAGCGTGGAGGGATAGGCAGCCAGAGAGGCAGGCAAGCTAAGGCAGTTAGTGAAGGCGACAGCGTGGAGGGATAGATAGCCAGAGAGGCAGGCAAGCCAAGGCAGTTAGTGAAGGCGACAGCGTGGAGGGATAGGCAGCCAGAGAGGCAGGCAAGCCAAGGCAGTTAGTGAAGGCGAGGGCGTGGAGGATAGACAGCCAGAGAGGCAAGCAAGCCAAGGCAGTTAGTGAAGGCGACAGTGTGGAGGGATAGATAGCCAGAGAGGCAGGCAAGCCAAGGCAGTTAGTGAAGGCGACAGCGTGGAGGGATAGACAGCCAGAGAGGCAGGCAAGCCAAGGCAGGTAGTGAAGGGTGACAGTGTGGAGGGCCAGAGAGGCACGCAAGCCAAGGCAGTTAGTGAAGGCGACAGCGTGGAGGGATAGATAGCCAGAGAGCCAGGCATGCCAAGGCAGGTAGTGAAGGGTGACAGTGTGGAGGGATAGACGACCAGAGAGGCAGGCAAGCCAAGGCAGGTAGTGAAGGGTGACAGTGTGGAGGGATAGACGACCAGAGAGGCAGGCAAGCCAAGGCAGGTAGTGAAGGGTGACAGTGTGGAGGGATAGACAGCCAGAGAGGCAGGCAAGCCAAGGCAGGTAGTGAAGGGTGACAGTGTGGAGGGATAGACGACCAGAGAGGCAGGCAAGCCAAGGCAGGTAGTGAAGGGTGACAGTGTGGAGGGATAGACGACCAGAGAGGCAGGCAAGCCACTGCAGGTAGTGAAGGGTGACAGTGTGGAGGGATAGACGACCAGAGAGGCAGGCAAGCCAACGCAGTTAGTGAAGGGTGACAGTGTGGAGGGATAGACAACCAGAGAGGCAGGCAAGCCAAGGCAGTTAGTGAAGGCCGACAGTGTGGAGGGATAGACCACCAGAGAGGCAGGCAAGCCAAGGCAGTTAGTGAAGGGTGACAGCGTGGAGGGATAGACGACCAGAGAGGCAGGCAAGGCAAGGTAGATAAGGTAACTGGCAACCATCCCACATTAGGTCGTTCGAGTGAAAACCCATTCAGAAAATTTTCCATTGTTTGTGGACTGAATGGGATTCAAACCCACGACCCATTGGTGGAAGGCTGTTCGGATTGAGCGTCCAACGCTCTACCTACTGAGCCATGGAGGCCCCCCTGTGATTAAGTAAGAAATACAGTTAAACAGACAGTGTCATCCACAAACAGAGATGCAGGCAGGCCAAGGCAGGTAGGGAAGGGTGAGAGTGTGGAGAGATAGACACCAATAGAGGCAGACAAGACAGCTAGTGAAGAGAGCCTATGTGACAGGCAAGCTGTACAAAGTTTGTGTCCTTTAACCTAAAGCAGCATTTCTTGTTATTTTGTGTGAGTAATTTTGGAACTCATAATAAGGATTTTTGTAGAAAAACAAGTCCTCACAGCCACAAACATGTATGAATCAATAATGTGTAGTTACCTCCACTTGTTCATTTTCTTTGAACGTGAAACAATCAGATCTCCATATTAGAAAGACATTTTCAGTCGTCTCAAAAATCCACACTCCTATAAACTAAAAATGTAAAGTTTGAACAAGTGAATAAAAAAGTAAAAGAACATTTTCGAGTCGATTGACATTTGTTTATGATTGATTGATATTGTACGCCTCACTTAAGATCGGTTTATTGGGGAGGAAAACAGGCTCTCTAATCAGAGAAAACCCTGAATATTTGACAGATACCTTCCATGTTAAAACCCATACAAAACTTTTTCCCTTTCTTTTTATGATTATAGATAAAAAGAATGTGAATGGAGTAAGTAACTGGTTACCTCCCCTTATCCATTAACTGTATTATATAAATTCTGTTCTGTAAGAAAACTGTTAGCTTTGGTTCAATCAGAAACCATTCTCCTTTGTCTACCAATTGATATCACCTAAGAAAATATATAAATATTGATTGTCAACAACAAAAAAATATTCTAAGCATGTCATCAAACCCCCAAACATCATCGCTAATTCAATGTTCATGTCAGTTTTGTTGGCTGCATAATTCCATAGTCCATGACAACATTTAACTTATATGACTTGGTTATCACAGAACTGAAAGTACAAATCCAGTTTACTGAGAAGGGGGTCATCACTGGCCTCACATTCACAGAACAGTGTAACAAGATGGCGGTTACAAACACCTACCTCAGTATTAAATTTATACCACAAATCTATAAATGTGGATGTGTGAAACGTCCCATTACACCAATTCAGGGCATTGGCCATCTTTAGCCTGCTTATACTACTTTGTGTGACATTTATGTGCAATGGATTTTGAAATTGTCCAATTTCAAATCAGAAAATAAACTCACTCACCACTTAGAGGACTATAATTGACCCTGCCAGTAACACAGCTCTGAGAATGCATTGGTTTTTATAAAAGCTTTGCCCGACATTTCGACTCAAATTGTTTCAAACAAGGCTCCTTGTCTCCTGTAAGCTTTGGTCCAATCACTCCTCTGTCTTCAAACAGACATAACCTAAAGTAAAACATCAAAATACAGATAGTTGTCAAACTAAGTACCCTAACCAATATATTAAAACCCACAATTTTCATCTCAATTCGAAGATAACGATGTAAGAACTACATCGAAATGTCGTCATCCAATAAACCAAGTTGTTATCCATAATTAATTCTTCACCTCTCTGTAACCTATCAACTTGAATATGAGGTGAGTTAAATTATAGGGTAAATGACACCCTGTTACAGCCAAGCTCACAAACAGAGACTAACAGTGATGAGAGAGCTGCATACTGGTACACTCTATTAATCCAGTGTTAAATGTAAGTTACACAGTGACAGGGTAAAGCTTCATGAGAACTTCACACCTTAACTGTAGAACAGGGAGGCCAACTGAGACCAGAAGTGTGGAGAGTTTAACAAGCTCAGGGTGAATACATGTACTTCTGTAATAAACAGGCCTTACCCGGGCTGAAAGGATTTACATACAGTGACCAACAAGCCAACCCCATGATGCAGGGAAATACAGTAACTCAGGCCGGCTAAGGTGGTTAGTGAAAATAGGCAGTGGAGTGAAAGACAAGGTCACACAGTGAGGCAGGCAGTTATCCAAACTAGCTCAGTGCGAGAAAGACATTAATATCAAGGCTGAAGGGATACACATACCAGGGTTAGAATTTCCGCGAGTCTACTCGCGCAAAGACTCGCCTGAAATCCCAAAAGCGCGAGTCAGCGTAGACTCGCGCAATTAACTTACCTGATAAATTTTTTTTTTATTAAAAACTTTTATTTTTTGACGAACTTATTGTCTATTTAACTTCGATCGTTGTTGACATCTTCCCGAAGGACATTTAGCGACTGCCGTAAACCGTAGTCACTATGTATTAAATATAGATAAGCCACAAGCGTTGATTGGTCAGCGGGAAATCTGTGGGCCTATCGGAGCAGTCTTTACAAGGATACATTATCAAACTCCGCGCAAAACGGCGGTGCACGATCTCTGCCATCAAGATTGACATCATTAATAAAATCTTAAACATCTTTTCCAAATTAGTGGCATTGAAATACTTTTTAGATGAATGCTAACGATTAATAAATAGCTCTCGATAATTTGTTATAGTTGAAAGTCAGCGAAATATTTGAGTGGGCAATCATTAATAAGTCAGCAGAAGCAGAGTTAATTCTTGAAATGCGTTTGTTTATCTCATCGTCGAGACGACTGGCCATGGCTTCGCGGGGAAAACCGATTTCAAAAAAGGCTCGGTCGCTTTGGGAAGACGATTTAAAATCCAAGTTTGAAAACAGCGGGGATAAAATTGTCATGGCAAAGTGTGTAGAAAACACTTTGACAAAATACGCGGCAAATACCAAGGTAAACTTATCAACGATGTAACTGCATACGGCGTGGAGGGCACTGTACACATACAAAAAAACAATTTACGAAGACATTAAATTCAGAAGTGTTCAAGACGCCACAGAAAAACAGTTTCATGAAAAACATTTTAAAAGTTTGCTTTTCCGGACAGAGTATGTCATTGTGATTGTGTGGAGCCTTTTTTGTCGTACTATTTTATTTCAGTTTACTGTTAAGGCAATTAGTGAAGGGAGATAGAGTGGAGGTATTGACAGCCGGAGAGGCAGGCAAGCCAAGGCAGTGAAGACATAGTGGGGGGATAGACAGGAAAGCAAAAGCAGTTAGTGAAGCGAGACTGTGTATGGAAAGAAAAAGACAGGGTAGCCAAGGCAGGCAGTGAAGGGCGACAGTGTGGAGGGATAGACAGCCAGAGAGGCAGGCAAGCCAAGGCAGTTATTGAAGGGTGACAGTGTGGAGGGATAGATAGCCAGAGAGGCAGGCAAGCCAAGGCAGTTATTGAAGGCCAACAGTGTGGAGGGATAGATAGACCATAGAGGCAGGCAAGCCAAGGCAGTTATTGAAGGCTGACAGTGTGGAGGGATAGATAGCCAAGAGAGGCAGGCAAGCCAAGGCAGTTAGTGAAGGCTGACAGTGTGGAGGGATAGATAGCCAGAGAGGCAGGCAAGCCAAGGCAGTTATTGAAGGCTGACGGTGTGGAGGGATAGACAGCCATAGAGGCAGGCAAGCCAAGGCAGTTTTTGAAGGCCGACAGTGTGGATATTCAATGTATGTTAATTACACAGAGGTTATGATAAGAGCAATACATATTCCCTTAATCCAATGTTGGGGGTTTGACAGAGACAGGTTAATACAGGAGGACATCAGAGTGTAGTAAAAGACAGGCCAGAGGCAGACAGGCAGTTAGTGAAGGGAGACTGATTGGAGGGAGAAACAACGAGAGAGAGTGTGAATGCAAGACAATGCAGTTATTGAAGGGCAACAGTGTGGATTGAAAGACATCCAAGATAGCCAGGCATGCAAACCAAGACAGCCAGTGAAGAGTCAGTATGCAGGGGTAAATCTTGTCACAGAGGCGGGGACGCAGGCTAAGACAGCCAGTGAACTAAGGAACTGTATATTGAGCAGCAATAAGAAAATGAAGACAGATATCAAAGTGAGTTAGAGTGGGAGGCAGGTTGGGTTGTATAATGTTTTATGTTAAAATCAAGATTATTTCACCAATATAGCAGGGTTGCCTGGAAAAAACACGACCTTTGGCGAGTACAAACTGTCAGGGAGAAAGACTTAAAAGTAAGATCAGAGATATAGATATATGGTTCAAACGGCAAAAACGGTAAAACTAAGTTAGCGGTTTGTTCACAGGATTTCAATATATGGAACATATTCAATGTGTCTGACAGCCATCGAAATCACATGATCTCCATTAAGAGGCAGCAGCTAGTGGAGTTGGACCAGGCCAAACTACCTAAGGGATAATATATATAGATAATTTGAGAAGAATTAGTCAAGCCATACGGTCTTTTTGGTAGAACTAAATTATCAAAGCCCATGATGGGGACGGTGTAGGAAAGATTAACAATGATGAGAGTTACATATATTCCATTAACGTAATGTTGAGCACAGGTTACACTGTTTACATGAGGACATCAGACCAAGGCATTGAAATTTTGAACAAGCATTTGTGAATGAGAGGCAAAGTAAGACCAGCAGTGTGGAGATTACGACTAGCTTAGGGCTAATATGTGTAGCGGAAAGGTGTTATGTAGGCCAAGGCAGGTAGTGAAGGGCGACAGTGTAGAGGGCTAAACAGCCAGAGAGACAGGCAAGCCAAGGCAGACAGTGAAGGACGACAGTTTTACAGATTATAGAATCAATTTTTTGTTGCTTAATACAGGTTTTGTGTATACTTGTATACTTCATCATAAGTTTGCTGTAATAAACCACAAGCCATGATGTTTCATTAGGTTGATGACAGGCAGGAGTTTGGCCGTAGTGCGAGGCCCCAATTCACTTTTAGTACAGAACACATCGTTTATTTGTAAGCTAGTTATAACTGAATTTTTTTTTTTAAACCAATGCAATAGTTCCCAAGGTACTGAATGCCAAAAGGCTAGGCAAATGTTTTGGTCGCCACAAATAGCAAGATCCGATTTAATTTTGGTACAGGACACCCTATCTAATCATAAGCTAGTTATACCTGCCAAAAAAATGTAAATCCATCGAATAGTTCCGGGCTTAATGAATGGCAAAAGTTTTGGTCTCCAAAAATATTGAGACTCCAATCTAATTTTGGTATGCGACACACCGTGTACCCATAAGTTACATATATCAGAAGAAAAAAAAATTCAGGCAATAGGTTTAATTTATGGAGCAGACAGGAACCCGAGACGGAGAGACGGACAACAGTATACCAATATATGCCCGCTTTCAGAGCAAGCCCTGGGAACCAAAAACATGTATGAATCAATAATGTGTAGTTACCTCCCCTTGTTCATCAGAATTTGTCTTCCAGTGGTATCAGTCATCATCTAAAACAAAAATCATTTTACTACTGGTCAGTTCACATCATAATTTATTAGTCACTTAATATTGAATTTGAAGTCACAATGGGCAAGACAGAATTGGATTGATTCATCCATAATTGGTAACTTAAATCTCATCAAAATACCATAAAAAATTAGAAATCCAAAATGGCATCACTAATTCAATATTTATGTCAGTTGGCTGTTTATATTTATACAACAGGAGAATATTTCACTTTTATGAATCTGTCAGACAAACTTGTGTTCGATCGCCAGTGTGGAGAGCACCATTGACATTTTGAAATTGACAGGTAAAATCGTACAGATATGGTTTTTGTACCGTTAGAAAGAAAATTTAGTGTGCCTGTGATATATTTACTCATTTGTTTCCTTTCCTTCTCCTTTAAATTCACACCAACAGAACCCACAGTTTCTCGTCTAGCAGTGACTCAGTTGAGTTTCCACACTGCATAATCATCTTCATTTCTTTCATGGCCAGCATTTCTGTTTTTTTACTGTAAAAAGAACAAATTAGGTTGTAGATTTCCTGTCCAGTTAATTTCAGATCATCCAGACTCCCAGAGAACATACATTGATATTTTCCATTTTTACTTGTTATGTTATTAAATGAATAAAAATTTCTCAATTCAATTTGAACAATAATAATAAAAACTTTGTTTCTGAATATGTGGTGAGTTAAATCATAGGTAAAGCACCCTGTTACAGCTCACAAACAGAGACTAACAGCTATGAGAGAACTACATACACTCTATTCACCCAGTGTTAAATGTAAGGATAAAGCTTCATGAGAACTTCACACCTTAACTGCCAGTAGTGTGTGTAGAACAGAGAGGCCAATTGAGACCAGAAGTGTGGAGAGTTTAACAAGCTCAGGGTGAATACATGTACTCTAGTCAGAGACAGATCTTATCAGGGCTGGAAGGATTTACATACAGTGACCAACAAGCCAACCCCATGATGCAGGGAAATACAGTAACTCAGGCTGGCTAAGGTGGTTAGTGAAGAGAGGCAGTGAAGTGAAAGACAAGCTCACACAGCGAGGCAGGTAGTTATCCAAACTAGCTCAGTGCGAGAAAGACATTATCAAGACTGAAGGGATACATGTACATTGACCAACAAGCTTACACCATGGTGGAGAGAGGCAAGCCAATGTATTGAATGAAGAGAGAGTGGAGGGAAAGACAGAAATAGATAGAAGAAATGCTGGATTGAGCTAAAGGTTTTATTATATTATGAGCTACTTTTAGGGTAAATGACTGAAAGGGAAGAAAAGAACAGATGTGATCTATAGGACTATAAAATTAAGAAAAAATATGTTTTTGATCAAGTTCTCTGTCATGAGATTTAGCTTACATAATGTGTACATCAGGCCCGCATTCAAAAATTGTGAAACTCGTCTATTTTACCTAATCTAAATCCCCAACAATGACCGAGATCAAAAACATTATTTCTTTTTTTTTTCACTCTTCAAATGTATTTTGGAAGATGTTTTGTTTATACAAAAGTTTTGTTGCCAGCAGTTCAAGTCCCCCATAACCTTTTGAATAGTCCAGTCAGCATTCAAGTGTTGCGTCTTGTCAAACCAACTGCATTTGGACCAGTTTTCGCTATACTTGGATTTAACCTATATCGAGCGTTTGATCGTTTAAATTTTCAACAGGTTTAAGTCCGGTATAAGATTCCTCTACACAGGAATGGATACGTCACAATTTGACACAATGTTCAATGGTGCATTGTCGTGAGGTTTTGATGCTATGATTTTTAATATTACAAGTATCAGTTAGACATGTTTATACAGTAGAACTTGCAAAGACCGACACCTCGGGGGACCAAGAGAAATTGTCGGTATAGACACTATGTCGGTATACTAAAAATTAAAAGCTGATATTCACACAAGAAATGCTTAGGCAATTTTCGTCCGACAGTGACGTCTCCATCCGTCGGCGTTTCGCTGGTCTACTTCATCAAGACAGAAATGAAATCAAATTTGAAGAGCTGGACTATTTATAGGGACTGTCAAACTTGTTGTCGTTTTCGAGCAAAAGAATCGGCTTCGCGTTGGGTGTAATGTTAGTGGACAGTTGTTTCTTGGCTTTACCGTCGTTTGTTTTATAATTTTTGCGTGCGCGGATTAAGTTCCCTCCCAAAGCTTTTCTGCTTGGCGGTGATAAACGGTCAGAATGTTTTTATAAGCCCGTCAGACGCATGTCGTGTCGGATTATAAACGATGGATTAACATTGAAAACATAGGTTTTGGACTTAAAACCCAAGTCGATGTTCAGAATATACAAGTGTCAGTGTTTGTCTATCTATTTAACCTGTAGATATTTCCGGCCCGCCTGAACCGGTCGAAGTTGACAAGATGTCGATGTTTAGATGTGTCGGTCTCAGCAAGTTCTACTGTATATACTTTTTATATATACTCTTAGTTGATTGAGTTAGAAATGCCTGTGAAGGGATAGAGACTTTCAACATTGCACAGTGTAGAAGAGCCTAATAGTGTTGATAACTACATACACAACTAGGTTAGACAGTGATAGGGTCAAGCTGTATACATGAGGACACAGACCAGGGCTGTTAGCATTAAGATTCTCTACAGTGGACAGTGTAGCTCAGGCAGACAAATTAAGACCAGTCTAAAATTAGATTGATTGATTGTTTGGTGTTTTACGCCGCGCTCGAGATTATTTCACTTATATGGCGGCAATGCCAGTTTTATTGTGGGAGGAAACCAGGCTCTGTGCCCGGAGGAAACCCACAACCTTCCGCTGGTAACTGGCAACCATCCCACATAGGTCGTTCGAGTGAAAACCCAGTCAGAATCTAAAATTAGAAGTTACCCTCCTAATCTTAAGTCCAGATTTAAGCTTTAAGTCATACAGTGTAGACATACAGTGTAGTTTATATACTCTTGGTTGATTCAGCAAGAAATGCCTGTGAAGGCATTGAGACACTGGCCTCACATTCACCCAATACATTTATAGGAAGGGGGTGTAAGTGTCACATATTTCTAGGATTGATTGTTTGTTTGGTGTTTTATGGCGAGCTCAAGATTATTTCACTTATATGGACGCGTTGCCAGTTTTATTGTGGGAGGAAACCGGGCTCTATACCCACGACCTTCCGGTGGTAACTGGCAACCATCCCACATTGGTCGTTCGCGTAAAAACTTTGGTCTTTTTTGGAATGGGAGGTGTGTCAACCTTACGTTACAAATCAAGGTATTCAATATGAAGGCCAACACAGTTGTGCAGTGATAGAAAGCCATAGAGACAGGCAAGCCTGGGCAATTATTGAAGGGAGAGTGTGGAGTTATAGATAGCCATAGAGGCAGGCAAGCCAAGGCAGTTATTGAAGGGAGACAGTGTGGAGGGATAGATAGCCAGAGAGGCAGGCAAGCCAAGGTAGTTATTGAAGGGAGACAGTGTGGAGGGATAGATAGCCAGAGAGGCAGGCAAGCCAAGGCAGTTATTGAAGGCCGACAGTGTGGAGGGATAGATAGCCAGAGAGGCAGGCAAGCCAAGGCAGTTAGTGAAGGGTAGCAGTGTGGAGGGATAGATAGCCAGAGAGGCAGGCAAGCCAACGCAATTAGTGATTGGTGACAGTGTGAAGGGATAGATAGCCAGAGAGGCAGGCAAGCCAAGGCAGTTATTGAAGGCCGACAGTATGGAGGGATAGATAGCCAGAGAGGCAGGCAAGCCAAGGCAGTTATTGAAGGCCGACAGTATGGAGGGATAGATAGCCAGAGAGGCAGGCAAGCCAAGGCAGTTATTGAAGGCCGACAGTGTGGAGGGATAGACCATAGAGGCAGGCAAGCCAAGGCAGTTAGTGAAGGCTGACAGTATGGAGGGATAGATAGCCAGAGAGGCAGGCAAGCCAAGGCAGTTATTGAAGGCCGACAGTGTGGAGGGATAGATAGCCAGAGAGGCAGGCAAGCCAAGGCAGTTATTGAAGGCCGACAGTATGGAGGGATAGATAGCCAGAGAGGCAGGCAAGCCAAGGCAGTTATTGAAGGCCGACAGTGTGGAGGGATAGACCATAGAGGCAGGCAAGCCAAGGCAGTTAGTGAAGGCTGACAGTATGGAGGGATAGATAGCCAGAGAGGCAGGCAAGCCAAGGCAGTTATTGAAGGCCGACAGTGTGGAGGGATAGACCATAGAGGCAGGCAAGGCAAGGCAGTTAGTGAAGGGTGACAGTGTGGAGGGATAGATAGCCAGAGAGGCAGGCCAGCCAAGGCAGTTAGTGGAGGGATAGACAGTCAGAGAGGCAGGCAAACCAAGGCAGTTAGTGAAGGGTGACAGTGTGGAGGGATAGATAGCCAGAGAGACAGGCAAGCCAAGGCAGTTAGTGAAGGGTGACAGTGTTGAGGGATAGATAGCCAGAGAGACAGGCAATCGAAGGCAGTTATTGAAGGCCGACAGTGTGCAGGGATAGACCATAGAGGCAGGCAAGCCAAGGCAGGTATTGAAGGCTGACAGTGTGGAGGGATAGATAGCCAGAGAGGCAGGCAAGCCAAGGCAGTTATTGCAGGCTGACAGTGTGGAGGGATAGATTGATTGATTGGTGTTTTACGCCGCGCTCAAGATTATTTCACTTATATGGCGGCGTTGCCAGTTTTATTGTGGGAGGAAACCAGGCTCTGTGCCCGGAGGAAACCCACGACCTTCCGCTGGTAACTGGCAACCATCCCACATAGGTCGTTCGAGTGAAAACCCAGTCAGAAAATTTTCCAATTTTTGGACTGAGTGGGATTCGAACCCGCGACCCATTGGTGGAAGGCTGTTTGGATTGAGCGTCCAACGCTCTACCTACTGAGCCACGGAGGCCCCTGGAGGGATAGACAATAGAGGCAGGCAAGCCAAGGCAGTTATTGAAGGCTGACGGTGTGGAGGGATAGATAGCCAGAGAGGCAGGCAAGCCAAGGCAGTTATTGAAGGCCGACAGTGTGGAGGGATAGACCATAGAGGCAGGCAAGCCAAGGCAGTTATTGAAGGCTGACAGTGTGGAGGGATAGATAGCCAGAGAGGCAGCCAAGGCAGGTAGTGAAGGGCGACAGTGTGGAGAGTCGGACTAGCTTAGAGCTAATATCTGCACCCCAGTAAGAATGGTGTTAGGCAGTCTATATATATATGTATCCAGTTAAACAGACCTTAGAGAGTACTATACTCTGAAGACAGACAGACTCACTCAGACAGCCATCACAGAGAAGGATAGTTAAGGGGTAATATATGTACTCCTGTATTCAGTAATAGGAGCTGTGTTAATCTTATGGGTATTCAATGTATGTTGTACCAGTAGTTGACAAGTTAATTACACAGGTTATGATAAGAGCTAAACACATTCCCTTAATCCAATGTTGGAGGTTTGACAGAGACAGGTTAAAACTGTAAACATCACAACAAGGCTGTCAACATTGAGAGCCTTAACAAAGAGTAGTATGGATAGGGCAGACAAACTGAGACCAGCAGTGTGGAGAGTCAGGCAGGCAAGCCAACGTAGTTTGTTAAGAGTGATGTTAGGTACAGATGGACAGCCAGAGAGAAATGTTGTGAGGAGACAGAGTATAGTGATTGATTAATTGATGTTTTACGCCGATCATTCTCCTATTGGGTAATATATGTACTGACGTAAAAAGGCGCAAGGCAGGTTACATGTATATACAGTTAGGCAGTTAGTGAAGATTGATTGATGTTTTATGCCACACTTATGATTAATTCACGTATACAGCGGCATTGTCAGGTTTAGTGGTTGGAGGGAACCCTGACCTTCTGCGAGTACCTGGCAACTCTTCCATATTCAACAATTGAGAGAAATATCCACTCAGAAATTTTTTCAATTTCTATTTGGCCTGAGTGGCGCAGTGGTGGAAGGTCTGTGTCGGACAAAGGGATTATCACTCTAACCGCCTGAGACAGCAAGGTCCGGACTTTGCGGTATGAAAAATTATATAGTTATATAAATACAATAAGAGAAAGGGCAGGCAAGTGAAGGAAAAAAGGATTGAAAACCAGAAAAGGCAAACCTGACACTGAGAAAAAATGAGACAGGCAAGCAGGCTGTCCGGCTATGTATAGATGGAAAGAGAGAGGCAGCCAGTAAAGATAGTCAGTTAATATGTCCATAATGGGGGAGTACTTCAGTCTATGATAAAATAATGAACATAATTTTAGCGTACATAACTGAAAAAGAAAAGAAAGAAAAAAACAAGACAACATTAGATACTTTTGCTTGACTGAGAATTCATTAGGACTCACACAGTAGACAGGTGAGGAGACTAGCAGTGATAAGAGCTACACACATTCCGTTAACCACAGGGTAAAGCTGTATACATGAGGACATCAGACCAGGGCTTATATCTGTACTCCAGTAAAAGTGATGTTATGCAGGCTATATGTAAATAGAGTTAAACAGACAGTGTCATTGACAAACAGAGAGACAGGAAAGCCAAGGCAGGTAGGGAAGCCTAGAAGTGTGGAAGGATAGATAGCCAGAGACGCGGGCAGTGAAGGGTGACAGACTGAGAGGCTGTGGAGTGAAAGGCAGACTGAGAGCAAGGCAGGCCAAGGCAGTTAGGGAAGGGAGAGATACGGGCTGTTAGCATTGAGATCCTTCAACAGGCAGCTGTATAGGTAGTGCAGACAAACAGAGACTCACACAGTGGACAGTGTTAAATTATAGGAGCTTGCCCATGGTCGCAAGTCTGGAGGGAAAACTCTATGTTATAAGCCTATGTGTAAAACAAGCCCTATGATACTAGCAGTGATAAGAGCTACATACATTCCATTAACTAGGTTACACAGTGACAGGGTAAAGCTGTATACATGAGGACATCAGACCAGGGCTGTTAAGCTGCGTTTCCACTTGTGCGGATACGGGTGCGGATACGGACGCGGCAAAAATCACTTTATAGTTAGAGTAGAGGTTGTGTTTCCATTTGTACGGTTGCGGATACGGCTGCGGATACGGTCGCCGGTGCGGTAAATTTCGACCGGACCATGTAGCGATCGGCACGGTGCCGCATGCGGAACCGTATGCGGAATGGACAATTGGAAACACTCTGTGCGGCTATCCGTACGACAATCCCCCATATTATACCTTACATTTTCATGGATATTGTTTTGCACAAGAACTTTTACATGTATCTCTCAGAGTTTCTCCGTTTGACGTAAACAAAAGTAAAATATACATATTTGTCAGCGTTGGATGGCAAAGATTAGGCCCACCGCACATCTGAACATGAAAGTATTTTTTTTCTTTTCTCTTTTAATCCTGAACTCACCAATGGTCCTTGATTTTCTCGTCTTAGTTTTTCTAATAATGCACGGAACTCGGTAGTTACCAAACCCTCATCTAGATCAATAACCCGATTTTCTGGACGAAATAAGACCAGATGCCGTACGGACAACCGCACATATGGAAACACACACGCCGCATAGGCTACCGCACGGCTTTCCGTACCCGCACCGCGTCCGTATCCGCATCCGCACAAGTGGAAACGTAGCTTTAGCATTGAGATTCTTGGCGAAATGAGAGCAGCTGTGTGGAGAGTCAGATAAGCTTAGGGCTAATTTAGCATTGAGATCCAATGGGCAATAGGGTTGTAATTTGTATTTGTTTATGATTGTTTGGTGTTTTTACGCCTCACTTAAGACCGGTTAATTGGGGAGCAAAACAGGCTCTCTGATCAGAGGAAAACCTGGTTATTTGGTATATACATTTACCTTCCACATTAAAACCATAATGGAGTAAGTTACTGGTTACCTCCCCTTATCCATTAACTGTATTCTATCAATTCTGTTCTGTAAGAAAACTGTTAGCTTTGGTTCAATCAGAATCCATTCTCCTTTGTCTACCAAATGACATCACCTAGGAGAATATGAAAATACTGATTATTGTCAACAACAACAATATTCTAACCATGCCATCAATCCCCCAAATATCATCACTAATTCAATGTTCATGTCAGTTTTGTTGGTTAATTATTTTAAATACGGCATTACAACATTTTGCTTACATGTCTAGATGGGTTGATTATCACTGAAAGTACAAATCCAGTTTACTCACATTCACCCAATAGGTTTATAGGATTGATTGATTGATTGCTTGTTTGGTGTTTTACGCCAAGCTCAAGATTATTTCACTTATATGGCAGCGTTGCCAGTTTTATTGTGGGAAGAAACCGGGCTCTATGCCCACGACCTTCCGGTGGTAACTGGCAACCATCCCACATAGGTTGTTTGAGTAAAAACTTTGTTCTTTTTTGGAATGGGAGGTGTGTCAACCTTACGTTACAAATCAAGGTATCCAATATGAAGGCCAACTTAGTTGTGGAGTGATAGAAAGCCTTAGAGACAGGCAAGCCAACGCAGTTAGTGAAGGGTGACAGTGTAGAGGGATAGATAGCCAAAGAGGCAGGCAAGCCAAGGCAGTTAGTGAAGGGTGACAGTGTAGAGGGATAGATAGCCAGAGAGGCAGGCAAGCCAAGGCAGTTAGTGAAGGGTGGCAGTGTGGAGGGATAGATAAAGCTGTAAACATCACAACACGACTGTCAGCATGGAGATCCTTAACAGAGAGTAGTGTAGATAGGGCAGACAAACTGAGACCAGAAGTGTGGAGAATCAGGCAGGCAAGCCAAGGTAGTTTGTTAAGGGTGAATGCAAGACAATGCAGTTAATGAAGGGCAACAGTGTGGATTGAAAGACATCCTTAACAGTGAGTTGTGTATGTAGGGCAGACAGAGGTTAGGATAAGAGCTACACACATTCCATTAACCCAATGTTGAGAGTAGGTTGGACAGTGCCAGGTTAAAACTGTATACATGAGGACATCAGACCAAGTTGTTAACATGGAGCTCCTTAACAGAGAGTAGTGTAGATAGAGCAGACAAACTGAGACCAGCAGTGTGGAGAATCAGACATGCTTAGGGGTAATATATGTACTGACATTAGAAAGGTGATAGACAGGTTACATGTATATACAGTTAGGCAGTTAGTGAAGATTGATTGATTGATTGATGTTTTACGCCAAACTTATGATTAATTCACTTATACAGCGGCATTGCCAGGTTTAGTGGTTGGAGGAAACCCTGACCTTCTGCGAGTACCTGGCAACTCTTCCATATACAGCAATCGAGTGAATAGTCCACTCAGAAAATTTTTCAATTTCTATTTGGCGTGAGTGGATTTGGAACACGCGCCGCAGCAATGGAAGGCCGGTGTCGGACAAATGGATTATCACTCTTACCGCCAGAGCCAGCAAGGTCCTGACTTGGCGATATGAAAACAAAATTATATAGTTATATAAATACAGTAATAGAAAGGGCAGGCAAGTGAAGGAAGACAGTGTGGATTGAAAAACAGAAAAGGTAATTAGTGAAGAGAACGACAACCATAGAGGCAGGCAGTCAAGCCAACGCAGTAAGGGAAGAGAGATAGAGTAGAGGGACAAACAGCCAGAGAGGCAGTCAAGCCAACGCAGTAAGGGAAGAGAGATAGAGTAGAGGGACAAACAGCCAGAGAGGCAGTCAAGCCAACGCAGTAAGGGAAGAGAGATAGAGTAGAGGGACAAACAGCCAGAGAGGCAGTCAAGCCAACGCAGTAAGGGAAGAGAGATAGAGTAGTGGGACAAACAGCCAGAGAGGCAGGCAGGTAAGCCAACGCAGTAAGGGAAGAGAGATAGAGTAGTGGGACAAACAGCCAGAGAGGCAGGCAGGTAAGCCAACGCAGTAAGGGAAGAGAGATAGAGTAGTGGGACAAACAGCCAGAGAGGCAGGCAGTCAAGCCAACGCAGTAAGGGAAGAGAGATAGAGTAGAGGGACAAACAGCCAGAGAGGCAGTCAAGCCAACGCAGTAAGGGAAGAGAGATAGAGTAGAGGGACAAACAGCCAGAGAGGCAGTCAAGCCAACGCAGTAAGGGAAGAGAGATAGAGTAGTGGGACAAACAGCCAGAGAGGCAGGCAGGTAAGCCAACGCAGTAAGGGAAGAGAGATAGAGTAGTGGGACAAACAGCCAGAGAGGCAGGCAGGTAAGCCAACGCAGTAAGGGAAGAGAGATAGAGTAGAGGGACAAACAGCCAGAGAGGCAGTCAAGCCAACGCAGTAAGGGAAGAGAGATAGAGTAGAGGGACAAACAGCCAGAAAGGAAGGCAAGCCAACGTAGTAAGGGAAGAGAGATAGAGTAGAGGGACAAACAGCCAGAGAGGCAGTCAAGCCAACGCAGTAAGGGAAGAGAGATAGAGTAGAGGGACAAACAGCCAGAGAGGCAGTCAAGCCAACGCAGTAAGGGAAGAGAGATAGAGTAGAGGGACAAACAGCCAGAAAGGAAGGCAAGCCAAGGCAGTTAGTGAAGGGCAAGAGTGTTGAGTGTAAGACACCCTTAACAGTGAGCTGTGTATGTAGGGCAGACAGGCAAAGCTAGACCAGCAATGTGAAGAGTCAGACTAGATCAGTGCTAATATCTAAACTCCAGTAAGAAGGGTGATAGACAGGTTACATGTATATACAGTTAGGCAGTTAGTGAAGATTGATTGATTGATTGATGTTTTACGCCAAACTTATGATTAATTCACTTATACAGCGGCATTGCCAGGTTTAGTGGTTGGAGGAAACCCTGACCTTCTGCGAGTACCTGGCAACTCTTCCATATACAGCAATCGAGTGAATAGTCCACTCAGAAAATTTTTCAATTTCTATTTGGCGTGAGTGGATTTGGAACACGCGCCGCAGCAATGGAAGGCCGGTGTCGGACAAATGGATTATCACTCTTACCGCCAGAGCCAGCAAGGTCCTGACTTGGCGATATGAAAACAAAATTATATAGTTATATAAATACAGTAATAGAAAGGGCAGGCAAGTGAAGGAAGACAGTGTGGATTGAAAAACAGAAAAGGTAATTAGTGAAGAGAACGACAACCATAGAGGCAGGCAGTCAAGTCAACGCAGTAAGGGAAGAGAGATAGAGTAGAGGGACAAACAGCCAGAGAGGCAGTCAAGCCAATGCAGTAAGGGAAGAGAGATAGAGTAGAGGGACAAACAGCCAGAGAGGCAGTCAAGCCAACGCAGTAAGGGAAGAGAGATAGAGTAGAGGGACAAACAGCCAGAGAGGCAGTCAAGCCAACGCAGTAAGGGAAGAGAGATAGAGTAGTGGGACAAACAGCCAGAGAGGCAGTCAGGTAAGCCAACGCAGTAAGGGAAGAGAGATAGAGTAGTGGGACAAACAGCCAGAGAGGCAGGCAGTCAAGCCAACGCAGTAAGGGAAGAGAGATAGAGTAGTGGGACAAACAGCCAGAGAGGCAGGCAGTCAAGCCAACGCAGTGAGGGAAGAGAGATAGAGTAGTGGGACAAACAGCCAGAGAGGCAGGCAGGTAAGCCAACGCAGTAAAGGAAGAGAGATAGAGTAGTGGGACAAACAGCCAGAGAGGCAGGCAGGTAAGCCAACGCAGTAAGGGAAGAGAGATAGAGTAGTGGGACAAACAGCCAGAGAGGCAGGCAGGTAAGCCAACGCAGTAAGGGAAGAGAGATAGAGTAGTGGGACAAACAGCCAGAGAGGCAGGCAGGTAAGCCAACGCAGTAAGGGAAGAGAGATAGAGTAGTGGGACAAACAGCCAGAGAGGCAGGCAGGTAAGCCAACGCAGTAAGGGAAGAGAGATAGAGTAGTGGGACAAACAGCCAGAGAGGCAGGCAGGTAAGCCAACGCAGTAAGGGAAGAGAGATAGAGTAGTGGGACAAACAGCCAGAGAGGCAGGCAGGTAAGCCAACGCAGTAAGGGAAGAGAGATAGAGTAGAGGGACAAACAGCCAGAGAGGCAGTCAAGCCAACGCAGTAAGGGAAGAGAGATAGAGTAGAGGGACAAACAGCCAGAGAGGCAGTCAAGCCAACGCAGTAAGGGAAGAGAGATAGAGTAGAGGGACAAACAGCCAGAGAGGCAGTCAAGCCAACGCAGTAAGGGAAGAGAGATAGAGTAGTGGGACAAACAGCCAGAGAGGCAGGCAGGTAAGCCAACGCAGTAAGGGAAGAGAGATAGAGTAGTGGGACAAACAGCCAGAGAGGCAGGCAGGTAAGCCAACGCAGTAAGGGAAGAGAGATAGAGTAGAGGGACAAACAGCCAGAGAGGCAGTCAAGCCAACGCAGTAAGGGAAGAGAGATAGAGTAGAGGGACAAACAGCCAGAAAGGAAGGCAAGCCAACGTAGTAAGGGAAGAGAGATAGAGTAGAGGGACAAACAGCCAGAGAGGCAGTCAAGCCAACGCAGTAAGGGAAGAGAGATAGAGTAGAGGGACAAACAGCCAGAGAGGCAGTCAAGCCAACGCAGTAAGGGAAGAGAGATAGAGTAGAGGGACAAACAGCCAGAAAGGAAGGCAAGCCAAGGCAGTTAGTGAAGGGCAAGAGTGTTGAGTGTAAGACACCCTTAACAGTGAGCTGTGTATGTAGGGCAGACAGGCAAAGCTAGACCAGCAATGTGAAGAGTCAGACTAGATCAGTGCTAATATCTAAACTCCAGTAAGAAGGGTGTTAGGCACGCTATATATACATATGTATCCAGTTAAACAGACCTTAGAGAGTAGTGTTCTCTGAAGAGAGACAAAGTGAGACAGCCATCACACAGAAGGATAGTTAAGGGGTAATATATGTACTCCTATATTCAGCAATAGGAGCTGTGTTAACCTTACGGGTATTCAATGTATGTTGTACCAATAGTTGACAAGTTAATCAAACACAAGTTACCATAACAGCTACATGTACACACATTCCACTAACCCAATGTTGAGAGTAGGTTAGTCAGTGACACGGGAGTATACATTAGAACATCAGAACAAGGCTGTCAACATAAAGATCCTTAACAGAGAGTAGCATGGGACATAAACTGAGACCAGACTTCAGGCTGATATATATTTACTCCAGTAAGAAATGAAGTCAGGGAAGGGAGACAGTGTGGAGGGAGAGGCGGTCCTCAAGGTCTTTTTGGTTGAACTAAGCATATAATGGGGACGGCGTAGGAAAAATTAACAATGATGAGAGCTAATGTTGAGTTACACGGACATCAGACCAAGGCATTGAGATTTTGAACAACCATTTGTGAATGAGAGGCAAAGTAAGACTAACAGTGTGGAGATTACTACGGTAAGATCTCCGCTAATTCAAGGACCAGTGATGTGAAAATAACAAATTATTACATTGCTATTTGCCACATTTGGTCTATAAAAACAACAACAGCGATCGTTCAATAGGATTATCTGATCGCTCACTCCAGGAGGTAAGACTCTCAACGAAAAAAGTTGAATTTTAAGTGTACTTTTGTTAATGTTTTTCTGGCCCTTGAATTTTTTAGAGTACTTGAATTAGCGGAGATCTTACCGTAGCCTAGGGCTAATATGTGTAGCGGGAAGGTGTTATGTAGGCCAAGGCAGGTATTGAAGGGCGACAGTGTAGAGGGATAAACAGCCAGACAAGGCAAGCCAGGGTAGTGAAGACGCATTGGAGGGAAGTCAGCCAGAGAGACAAGCCAAGGCTGTTAGTGAAGGGAGAAGGAGGGGAGGGATAGACAGGCAATCAAGCAAATAGCGAAAAGAGACAGTGTGGAAGGATATATGGCCAGGCAGAGGCAGGCAAACCAAGGCAGTTAGTGAACGGGTGAGAGTGTAGAGGAATAGACAGGCAGGCAAGCCAAGGCAGTTAGTGAAGGGTGACAGTGTGGAGGGATAGATAGCCAGAGAGGCAGGCAAGCCAAGGCAGTTAGTGACGAGTGAGAGTGCAGAGGAATAGACAGCCAGAGTGACAGTATTGAATCGAATTTGAATTGAAAATTTATTCACCAGAAAAGATATATATATAAAAACAATGTAAATAATGAATATATCGTACATTTACATTGTATTGTATTCTACATTACTGGCGGGATTAAAACCCCAGGGAGCTTGTTTTATCCCATGGATTAACGGAATGAGGATTAATGCGTTTTAGCTGGTGATGTAAAGAATATTATGTAAATTTGTTCAAAACTACGAGCGTAAGGTAAAAGTTGTGGATGTTACAGAGCCTGAAATAATGTATAAATTAAAGAGGTTTTTTAGAGTTGTTTTAAATAGCGATATAGATGTTATTTCTTTTACAAAGATGTTAAGCTTGTTCCACCCGAGCGGTTCTTAAGAATTTTAAAGAATAACAAGATAGGTTAGTTTTGATAAACAGCCAGAGAGGCAGGCAAGCTAAGGCAGTTAGTGAAGGGCGAGAATGTGTAGGGATAGACAGCCAGAGAGGCAGGCAAGCTAAGGCAGTTAGTGAAAGGCGACAGTGTGGAGGGATAGACAGTCAGAGAGGCAGGCAAGCTAAGGCAGTTAATGCAGGGTGACAGTGTGGAGGGATACACAGCCAGAGAGGCAGGCAAGCCAAGGTATTGAAGGGCAACAGTGTGTAGGTATAGACAGCCAGAGAGGCATGCAAGCCAAGGCAGTTAGTGAAGGGCGACAGTGTGTAGGGATAGACAGAAAGAGAGGCAGGCAATCCAAGGGGAAAGAAGACACAGTGGAGGGATGGACAGCCAGAGAAAGAGAGGCATGCAAGTCATGGCAGGCAAGCCAAGGTAGTGGAGAGATAACCAGAGGGGCAAGCAAGCCAAGACAGTAGGGAAGTGAGACATAGTGGAGGGATAGACAGTCAGAGACAGAGAGGCAGGCAAGCCAAGGTAGTGAAGACATAGTAGAGGGATAGACAGCAAGGGAGGCTTATTAGCTAAATGAACAAGATTTATTCTGAAACATCAGATTCTCAGTCTTCTGTCTTTTCTCAAGGAAGTCAAGTCTTCAAAATAGACGAGTATTCTGATAAAAGTTGTTCTTAATGGTACATACATGTCGTAATGGTTTTATATAATTCACAGGTACAGTGCAAACGACCAGTATCCGGCTTTACCCGTAGGCTTTTAGTAATTAAATTACTAGGATTAACGCACAGTTTTTTCATCTTCTTCTTTTAAGACTGCCAGGAGCGTTTTACAGATTATAGAATCAATTTTGTGTTGCTAAATACAGGTTTTGTGTATACTTGTATACTTCATCATAAGTTTGTTGTAATAAACCACAACTCATGATATTTCATTAGGTTTAAGGCAGGCAGGAGTTTGGCCATAGTGCGAGACCCCAATTTACTTTTAGTACAGGACACAACGTTTATTTGTAAGCTAGTTATAACAGAAATTTTTTTTTAAATCAATGCAATAGTTCCCAAGTTACTGAATGCCAAAAGGCTAGGCGACTGTTTTGGTCGCAGTAAATATCAACACCCCTATCTAATTTTGGTACAGGACAGGCCATCTACTCATAAGCAAGTTATAACTGAATTTTTTGTTTATATCCATCGAGTAGTTGTTGAGTTATTAATTGACAAAAAAAGCTACATATATCAGAAGAAAAAAAATAAATTCAGGCAATAGGTTGTAAATTATGGAGAAGACAGGAATCCAGGACGGACAGACGGACAATGGTATACCAATATACACCCGCTTTAAGAGAGGGCGTATTAAAAGCAAGCCCTGGAAACCAAAAACATGTATAAATCAATAATGTGTAGTTACCTCCCCTTGTTCATCATAATCTGTCTTCTAGTGGTATCTGTCATCATCTAAAACAAAAATCATTTTACTACTGGTGAGTTCACATCATAATACAATTCAAATAGAGTCAGAGAAAATTTAGAAAACAATTGTTGTCCTTTATTAGTCACTTAATATTGAATTTGAATTCAGAAGGGGCAAGACAGAATTGGATTGATTCATCCATCATTCTTAACTTAAATCTCATCAAAATACCATAAAAAATTAAAAATCCAAAATAGCATCACTAATTCAATATTTGTGTCAGTTCTGTTGGCTGCTTATTTTCATACAACAGGAGAATATTTCACTTATATGGCATGATGGCTTGGTTCTCACTGCAAGTCCAAATCTATGGATGCAGTCATCACTGGCCTGACATTCACCCAATAGGTTTATAGGAAGTTATAGTTTATGTGTGTGATTCTTGCACATGGTTTACGGAGTGAAAATACACTGAAAATGAATCTGTCAGACAAACTCGTGTTCGATCGTCGTGTACTGTAGAGCACCATTGACATTTTGAAATTGACAGGAAGACTCGTAGAGATATGGTTTTGGTACCGTTAGAAAGAAAATTTAGTGTGCCTGTAATATATTTACTCATTTGTTTCCTTTCCTTCTCCTTTAAATTCACACTTCTACCAACAGAACACCCAGTTTCTCGTCTAGCAGTGACTCAGTTGAGTTTCCACAACACATAATCATCTTCATTTCTTTCATGGCCAGCATTTCGGTCTTTTACTGTAAAAAGAAGAAATTAGGTTGTAGATTTCCTGTCCAGTTACTTTCAGATCATCCAGACTCCTAGAGAAAATACATTGGTATAACAGGTGATAAAAACTGTCAATCACCTGAAAACTAATTCAGAAGAACCATGTAACAATCACATTGTAAATAGGTTGATTGATTGTTTGGTGTTTTACGCCGCGCTCAAGATTATTTCACTTATATGGCGGTATTGTCAGTTTTATTGTGGGAGGAAACCGGGCTCTGTGCCAGGAGGAAAACCACGACCTTCCGCTGGTAAGTGGCAACCATCCCACATACGCCGTGTAACAATCACATTGTAAATAGAAGGTAATGGTTTGTATGAGGTTTGTCACATAAATAAGCTGTAAGTGCAGTCATATTATTTTAACCCTAGTCCTGTCGCGGACGAGTATACTCGTCCGCTGCTTGCCGTCGCTTGACTGCCACGCACGAGTTAACTCGGGCAGAGCGCTTCCAGTCGCTCACTGCCACGGACGAGTATACTCGTTCTGACAACATACCGTTCGATTTTGACCAATAGAATTAAAGTAAATTCTTTTCATCCGAAATAAATTACATCAGTATAATTTCCGGTTCCTGTTCTTTAAGCGGGAAAAAAATTGAGGTCACAGAGTTCAGTTAAAGAGAAATGTTGATAGTTTGAAGTTACCGATTGAAACGCGACTTTAAACCGATCACAGCGAAGGCGTTCAAAATGGCGTCGCTGTGAGGCGACTCGTGTTTAGTGAATGTGACATCCGTAAATGGAGAGTTATTACGGGTTTTTTCTTAGAATAAATTTGGCGAATAGAAAGAATTGATTTAAGACATTTTTGATAATATCACGATTGAAATTGAAAGCGTTTCTTCACCGACATGCGAGGAATTTTTTCACGGAAGGTGACCTCGATTTCTCGCCGTCTGCGGCGTAGATATGTATCACAATTTGACAGGTCGGTGCTTCAATGAGGAAATAAATTCCTATTATCTTTGCCGAATTTCTGTCGTTATTATTCTTGTTCTACCCATAAATACAGATGAGGTTGACTATTTTTGTGGAGGGGTTGATAATGATATATGTCAGCCAGATTTTGGAAATCTCACGACCGAATGAACTCTTCAACCAAATCATTGACATTGTGAATGTGAAGAATAAATACTCTGTGACAAAGATTCAAAACTCATCAATGACTATTTTTTAAATGAAATAAATGTATTTTGCTGAGAAACAGATGCCCCAATTAGTAATATCGTACGTGTTTGTTTGTTAAACACTTTAAATTTTTCTGAAAATTGTACATGTAATCAAGTAATAAAGAAAGAGATTGATCTCTAATGAGAATCTGAAAGTGAAATTGGGAAAACTTCAGTTGAAAATTCTTAGCCGCAGATGTATGTCAAAGACCTGCAAAAATTTTATTACGAAATTGTTTTATTTACCAGAATTTTATTTTAGAACGGCCACATGTATGGATTGGAGCTTTTTTTCGTTACCTGTAAAAATATCTGTCGGTTCATATACCTGTACTGTATGTAGGCTGTAGGTAAATCCGAGTAATATTTCTCAATAATATTTCCTGCTTGTTTACAGAATGATTGTTTTTTTGGAGTAAATTGTACGCTCAAGATTTATATCACTTATATGGTAACAATACCGAATTTATTGTAACAATTATATGAATATGATATAAAATTTGAGTCTGGGTTAGCCAACTTGTAGGTAAAATAACCCTGGTAAAAAAAATGAAACAAAGGGCAAAAAATTAAAACAAACAACACTCGGGAATAAGTACCGGTATTTACTGAAAGACACAGTAAGACGTGTTGAATTATTGAGAAAGTCTTATTAATTCCTTATTTATGAAACATTTCTAAACCGTGGAAAATTACCTGGACTGAAACATACAGTTGATTGGTTTCTTGAACTGAAGTTGAAGGTAAACTATTTTTTCACCTCTTGTACACTTAAAGAAATAGATTGAATTATGATTGACATGAATAATCACGTACATAGACAGGTGAAATACTTTAAGATTTACAGAATATTTATTTTAAAATTTCCATGATATTTTATTTGGCAAGACAGAAAGAAAGGCATTGGAAAGTAGGCCTAATAAGAAAAATCTTCGCCAAAACTGTCAATGTTCATTTGTTGCAGTTCAGTCTCGGTTTCTGAAAAAATAACGAAAAACAAATTAGATGAAAGTAAAAATAGTTGTATGATAGTTGTTAGAAATGAAAACTAGTTGTTTTAGGGTTAAATTCCAATGAATTGTTGACCAAGAACGACAGGCCTATTTTACTTTTACAGTTTTAGTTTTTAGACTACTGTCGTCTGTATACTGTTCTTGGCCAGTCGGCGATATGTTGACATTGAGTTTGTAAAAAATACAAACGAACTTATAAAATGTGAACATCTAATCAAATTTAACACCTACCTTTTCCCTCAACATTTAAATATAAATAAATTACGCTTTCTACCTAAAAAAAAGAGCTTAGAACGTTGTTTTCGATCGCCGATTATACGTTGTTGTTGTTCCCGTCAGGTAAACGGCGCTCATTTTCTGGTGATTAAACAAATATCGGACGATTTTTGTCACCCGTTCGTTGAATACATCGTTCCCCCGTATCATCACATTGTTTTTCAGGTTTTATTTACAGTTATTTTCTTTTAAAACGGCAAAAAAACAGATATTAGACCGGCGTGGTTTATCTGACAGACACTCAGCTGAAACACCGTGGCATACAGCACTGGCGCATAGCACTGACTGGCCAGCAGCCTTCAGCTGAGCTGACCTACATACACGGTGACAGGACTACCGTATTTCTTCTAAGGATTCGGCCATTCTAATGGCCGAAATCTTTGTGCAGGCCAGACAAAAACAACCTAGAAACACCTCTAAGTATTCGGCCAGTCTGGAAAGTTTACACCGATTTTCCATCTAATGGCCGAAAAGTCGGCGTACTTAACACAAGCCGCCCGTGGTGCCTTGACAGTCTCATAATTTCTTACATAAACACTCGCCACGTGAAGGTTCTGGTCGTTAGCCGGTCTCGCCCCGCTATCAGTCTGATATGCTGGCCGGCAAAGTAAGTAAAACAGATATTTGACTTTGACTAGAACGTGTGGAAAAAATTTAGTAGTTCATCCGATGTCAATAAAATCTCGGTCAGTAGAATCATAAAGTAAGCCTACCTAATCTGTTATCGGTACAAAGGCCTGTAGAAAACCATAATCCTTTTTAATAAAAATGTGTGGATCATCGATAAAAGTACTTCACTGCTATCATTTTTAGACGCGCCAAACCGGCGTACTTTCACAACATCGATCAATGCATTCACCTTGAAGGTTACTTTTCGCTCTGTAAATTGAAATCACAGTTAACATTGCCAAACGGATGGGTTGGTTTTGTTTTTCTGTTTCAGAATTCAATGTTAAAATTATTTGTTATATGGAATAATTACAGCTTGCTATCGTCAATTAATTTGCTATTGACTTTGTCTGACTCCAAAATGACTATTTTTTATACTGACGGCCCAAAATACGACCGTCAGTACAAAAAAAAGCAATGTTGGAATCAGAAACCCGGACTAATATCACCATGATCATTATGGTTTTAGATTTTTTTATCGGCCATGAACAATTAAAAATACAACAGTTTAATGCGTTTTATTTAACAAAAGGAATGATGCTGAATTATAAGAAAACAAATATGAGAAGAGATCACAAAAAGTTCAACATTTTCGTCTTCTATCATGGGTCGCTTGAGCGTTAAACAACATTTTGCCAAGCTTCCCGGTGTATTTTGATGTCCCAGAAAAGATGTATTCACACGGTATTTCAAGTCTACCCTTTTCGATATTGGAACGTCGTCGTTGTTCTGATGTGATCCTACATCGAATCTTTCCGCCATTCTTTATAAAAAACCAAGCGATCCTTGAAATCTCTGCTGGTACATGTCCTATTGTTATTCCTTTTCTACGGATACTGATGGCATACAAGTCAAATGGTTTCCCAATATCTCTCTCCACTTTTAAAATTTCCCCTTCAGAAGGTTTCCAATAAATTTTGTAAACATGGTATCCACGAACAGCTGATGGGTATGTATAATCAGGCATTGTTGGTTGTTCACTTGACAGTTTTTAACTGAGCCTAATAACGGATTCCTTAATATATATAGTATAGCCTAGTTTGAAAAAAAGTTAAAGATAAATTAGATGATCCGATAATCCTGCACACACTATAAGCAGTTATGGTTTAGTTAATCACTATTGTCAAGGGATATAATCCGCCTGATCCAACGGAAGTTTACCTATCGTTTCTCCAGGTGTTAGCTGAAGGCACAAAATTGGACTTCATTTTGGCTTATTCCCTACGGAGATGAAGCCCTTAGTTTTAGAGCTTCTAAAGATATTCAGTTTGTCTTCTCTGGTGATTCACCCCACAACGTATATATACTATCTCCTGTGTGATTTGGAAAGGTACTCCTACTGCCCCTCCACCAATGGGTCGCGGGTTTGAATGCCGCTCAAAAAAAAAATTGGAACTTTTTCTGACTGGGTTTTCACTTGAACGACCTATGTGGGATTGGTTGCCAGTTACCACCGGAAGGTCGTGGATTTCCTCTCACAATAAAACTGGCAACGCCGCCATATAAGTGAAATGATCTTGAGCGTGGTGTAAAACAATCGATCAACCTACTGCCCCTCACTGTCCAAATATTGTTTAAAAAATTTATAATATTTCATTTATCACAAAATGGCATGCGTCAAAATGGTGTATGTCTTTTGTCATTCCAAGACGTAAAAACATACATCACCTCTAAAATTTGGTTTAAGACATAATTTTTCGTTTAACGTTGACCTATATCTTAGCTCAACTTGTTTTTTTTTTCGTATAACGGAAATCTTAGTCTTTTGTTGTTTATTATTTCAACTTTGGGTTAAAACATTTGCTGAACAAATGCCAATTATATTATATCCATTTTACGAAGAGGGAGCAGGGGGGGGGGAAGTTTTGGCAACAAGAACTCACCAAAAATGATTAACTGTGAGTTTGAATTCACACTGATCTTTATGCTCCCATACAAACCCCCCGTGTCACCGATGACAAGACTTAAGATAGATTAACTAGGCATTAGTTTAAATTAACACAGCATGTTGAACGGGGGAGTTTTATAATACATATTATTAAAGAGTGGTTGCTAGAACCTGTTCTAGGATCATATGAAATTTTAATAAAATCTTATCTGGTTAGCAATTCACGATACTTTCGCCTTTCGAAATTCTTGTTTAAGTGATTTACTTGTAAAAGATAACCAATAAAATACACGCTTAGAAAAGAACATCCTTAAACTGTTAAAAATGTAGGGGCCTATATAGATATGGATAGGGTACCATTTCCTAAATCTTTCATGCAGTGCCTTGTGCTGTTGTAAATTATTATTTTTATTAGATTGGAAAGTAAAAGTGAGTGAACTATATATGTATATACACTATCATCAAACAGATGGATGTGTCACCTGAAACCTAACTCCGTTATTAAACTGTCACCACTTAAACAATTTATTCTGTTTATCTTCCCTGCAAATTTTAAGAATTGAAAAATGTATTTTTATTCTTTGAACTCGAACGTTGATCCACTTTTCATAAAGCATTCAACAATCGTAAAATGAACAGCCTCACAAATATAGACACTATCAATACCATACCAATTCCTTTTACAATAACGATCACATAATAGGCGTTCAAGGTAATTTGTAACAGTCTGGTTTTATCACAGTTGGGTGCAGTCGGCTGAGTTACACGCGTCACTCTGAGTCAGGGGTCTCAAAACAATGTTAAGCTTCATCACAGTTGGATTCCTCAAGTTACTGTCAGTCCACGATATAAAAGGTTGACATTTGTCTGGTTGTTTATATCTACACAATCCTTCCAACATGAACACTGAAACATTCGTTACCAGCAACTTGAGAGGAAATTATAGATCCTATACTCGTCAACAGAAATTGCAGGCTGTCAAACTCGCTCATGAGCACGGCGGCCGAAAAATGTCAAAGGAGCTGAGGATACCATGGGGAACGCTTTCTACCTGGATGAAAAAGTTCAACACTGGTTCTGATGAGAAGATGAAACCAACAGGGAGACCGTTAACGTACCCACCAGAGATGGACATGGAGATTTGTTGTTGGATATTGGGCAGACGCGATCAGAACATTCCTGTTTCCAGGCTGATGATCACTGAACACGCCAAGAGGATGATTCGGGTCCCGGGTTTCAAGGCCAGTGCTGGTTGGCTGGACAAGTTTTTAGTTCGACACAATCTTGTCCTTCGTTCCAAGACTTCCCTCGCCCAGCATCTCCCTCCTGATCTCGAGCGAAGGATCCATATATTCCATCGACACCTTCGAGAGCTAAGAGCAGAAAGCGATTTTGACGAAGACTGTGTGATCAACATGGATGAGACTCCCCTCAACTTTGACATGGTCCCCGGAAAGACGGTCAATAGGAAGGGCTCCAAAGATGTAATCATTCGTACAACTGGGGGCGAGAAGAGGCATATTACTGTTGTATTGGCCATAACGTCCAGCGGTGAAACATTGCCCCCACTAGTAATTTTCAAAGGTAAATATTGGTTCGATTGTTTATTCCTGTTCTCTTGTGTTTGGTTATAATTTATTAATTAATTTTTAAGCAAAGTTGAACAATTGAATTAAATATCCTTTTTTCTTTATCAGGCAAGCGTCTTCCCAAGGATATCACGCATATTCCAGACGGCATCCACATCGAGATGCATCCGAACGGGTGGATGGATGAGACCATTATGAAGAGATGGCTTACAAACGTCGTACGACCCTACACCAAACGGAAACCGGCGCTCTTGGTCCTCGATTCCTTTTCAGCCCACACCACTGCGTCAGTTCGTGAAAAGATGACAAACTACAACATTACCCCTGCTGTTATCCCAGGTGGATGCACATCCAAGGTATAATTCTTTTCCCTGTCTTATGTAGCCATAAAGTGCATGGTAATTATATAATGTATGTATTGCCCCCTTCTTATTAGTATGAAACGTAATAAAATGTTTTGTATTTATTCCAGGTTCAACCATTGGATGTTTCTATTAATAAGCCATTCAAGTCTTACATAAGGAACTTGTGGAGTGAGAATCTGGCCAACCTTGTCGACGAAGGTCTCCCAGTCAAGACAGCCAGTCGCCAACAGCTCCTCGAATGGATCGACAGTGCGTGGACTGAGATTCAGGGTCGAAGGGAACTCATTATGAAGTCGTTCAAGGTATGTGGTATTTCCACTGCCTTGAATGGCTCAGAACAGTCCCTTGTACGGAACCAACAACATCTGGATGATGAGGAGGAATTCCTAGGATTTACTCCAGCGGATATATTTTCTGAAGGCGAGGACCCGTTCCAAGAAGATTAATTTTAATATTTTATCGATTCTGTTTCGATTTATCGTAGTCCTTTTTCTTTTCTTGTCAAATTAATTTATTGTTTTACGATCTTCAATAAAACGCTTGTTAATCAAGATCCGTTCTCACTGTGCGATTCGTCTCACTGACTTGTAGGATGCGCTTAAAATGGATGCTTTTAATTGGTTGATACGATTTGTCAACCAAACAAATGAATCGCATGCTACAAGTCGATGCAACATTTCGCCCAGTGAGAACTGGCCTTTAGTTTCAGAATCTGGAATAGGTGTTTATCTTTATTATTTTTGTTAGTCACAAAAGCTTTAAGATCTTTTCGTCCAGCACAAGGTAATCTTAAGGGTTATCCCGTCGACCGTAGGATTTCTCACTGCAGAGGGTCTACTCGAGTTGACATTAAGTGTAAAGTGTAAAGAGTGAAACAAGTCACACAAATAATTAGTCCGGGTTTCTGAATCCAAAATGACTATTTATTTATACTGACGGTCGTATTCCAAAATACGACCGTCACTATAATAATAAAAAAGTCATTTTGGATTCAGAAACCCGGACTAACAAAGTATATGTGAAATCAAAATGTTGAGCTGAGGAAATGCAGTGTAAGATTCTGTCCTATAAAAATCCACCTCTGACTGCACAGTCTCGCTTCCAGTTATGGGTGATGTTTGACATACGGCTTACCGTAAACATTTTTTAGTACAACATTTTGGAAAAAACATACCCATTCTCTCACATTGGATTACTATTTGTTCTTGAAATTATTTTTTTCCAACCAATCTCGGAAACAAGTCAGTCTCTTGTCCATACCGACTGCGATGTGATGAGCTGACTGACACGACGAAGAAACGAAACAACAACAACAAATTTCAGTAGACGAAATAAAAAGGGGAAAAGAAGCCGGAAGTCATGAAAATATACACAAATCTTTACAAAAATAAAGTATTGATCTTAAGAGGCCGAATAAATATGGTCATCTCCCACTACAAACCGGTAAGTGGACAACTGACGTGAACTCTCTTAGCCCCAAGGTGTGAAGTCTGAAGGCATCATACTGCGTCGGTTGTCTGGTACTGAATGGGATTATCGCAGTCAATAGCACTGCACGGCGGGTCGTATTGCCTGAAATCCTCTCTAATGGCTGAATTCGTCTAGCCACATTTAGTCTATTTCTCTTCTAATGGTTGAATCCTTATGAGGAAAAAATTGGCCGAATCTTTAGAAGAAATACGGTAGGGTTAATATTGACATAAATGGAAACAACGGAAATAGATCAACCATATTTTGCACAGAGTGAGAAGGAAATAGGCACAGAAAAACTTGTCAAAAGTGACGTCATACACAGCCTTTGCCTCGAAGACGCACTCACATAGCAGAGAGTGTTTATTAGGTCACTACTGTGAAGGTACGTACACAACTGAGGGAGTCATTTGAAGTCATTTGTCACAGAGATAATTAACTTTCCTAATCATTGAACAGCGACAAATGTAGCATTGAATTTTGTATGTCCTGCGACAGATTTTCTTTTTGGTCAAACCTGTACAGTACATGTTGTACAACACACTTAACACAAATCATAAAACATTGAAATCTGAGTCTGGTAAAGGAGCAATAACAAAAAAATCACAATGGAAGAGAAATAAGAGGTGTTAGTTACCATGATCACTTCTACATATGGCCTCAACCATTGGATTTTCTTCAAATAACTGGTAAAAGAAGGCGGATATCTCCTTTTTTCATCTGTAAGAAAAAAGAACAATTTTGACATAAGCAAATATGGAAATACAGCAAACAACATAAACCTTAATTTTACTGTTGACAGAGGCCCTTTTAAGTTTATTTCAAATTTTTACATCAACAACAACAGATGTTGAGAACAGGAACTCATATGTTTGACTGCTTAATTGAAGTGTAATGTTATGTTCAAGATTAATTCACTAACAGCCTCATAGAAGGATGTCTTATCTGACAAACCTGCTTAAAGGGACATGAGCTGCCAAAATCTTGATATTTTGACGTTAAAACAGAACGCTGAAATTATTGGCTATTTTTCCCAAGAGGTAGATTTCAGAAGTTTTTTAATGCTTCTAGTCTCGAAAATGTACGATAAAGTACTGTTTTGAACTAACTTTGGCTTAGAATGAATGAATGGTCGTCCCGGTTATTTAAATTTTGTTTACTTTTGAACACGTTTTCGGTTCATACAGGCCACATACTGTATGGATTTTTCTCATTCCAACGCCAATCATTTAGTTTTTTGATAGCCTTCAAAGCCTCTTACTGTCGTGACGATCAGAAGTTATGAAAAAACTGAGAATTTTGGCAGCTCATGCCATTTTAACATACAAACTAAATGGTTACCAAAAAAAAAGCAGAAATTGATATTAAAACAAAAGTCAAAATTAGGTATGGTATTTATTATTTAACAATCTCCAAAACAACCTTCTTTTCAATATGTAATACAATGGCAACCAGTATCGTGATATTTAAAAAGTGAACTACAGTAGGACCCGCTTAAACGCATAGGCTTGGTCCGGACATAAAATATGCAATTAAGCGGGTTAACCGTTTAAACGAACCTAGCAAATTTAGACGTCCGCAGTGTTGTACCCCTTGACTTCATGCACTATCGTAAGTAAGACTATATGACACTGACCTATAGCCTATAGATTGCTGTAAATGGATTTATTTCCTGGTTTTATAATAATACGTAAAATAAAAATTTACTTTTGGACAAAGAAATTTGTTATTGTACTTTGTTTTACTCATTGCCTAACAGTTTACAATTTCAAGTTGCTGTGCTATTTCCCGGACCTAGTTATCAACAGTTGCCCGCTGAGTGGTACGTCATGTGGTACGCTGTGTGTGCAGTCCAGCTGTGAAAGCGGGTTTCGTAGCCAGTTGGGACTAATCCCGTAGTTTTTTCGATCTCGTCTGCCGATTATCCGGGTAAATTCTCAAACCACAGGATGTTTGTTATGCAATTAAGCGGTTTATGCATTTAACCGATAACCGTTTATCAGGACTTAAAACAAAAGGCAGGTATAGGGAATGATTCCGTCCCCAGACATTTTATTCGAATAAGCGGGTTATTCGTTTAACCGCAATTCGATTGATTGGGTCCTACTGTATATCGTTGGCCAGTCAGGATAGCTATTTAGTTTTATGTTTTAATCCAATGCCAACTATAAAATCAGTTCTAACACCTCCAGAAATTTCCAGAAAAGGTAAGTATATAGTTTGATCCATTTTCACTTGTTGTGTTATAAAATGAATAAAAATTTCTCAATTCAATTCAATTTGAATAATAATAATAAGAACTTTGTTTCTGAATATGCGATGAGTTAAGTATATGCGGTGAGTTAAATCATAGGGTAAATGACACCCTGTTACAGCCAACTTCACAAAAAGAGACTAACAGCTATGAGAGAGCTACATACACTCTATTAATCCAGTGTTAAATGTAAGTTACACAGTGACAGGGTAAAGCTTCATGAGATCTTCACACCTTAACTGCCAGTGGTGTGTGTAGAACAGAGAGGCCAACTGAGACCAGAAGTGTGGAGAGTTTAACAAGCTCAGGGTGAATACATGTACTCCAGTAAGAGACAGGCCTTATCAGGGCTGGAGGGATTTACATACAGTGACTGACATGCTGAAACCATGATGCAGGGAAATACAGTAACTCAGGCCGGCTAAGGTAGTGAAGAGAGGCAGTGAAGTGAAAGACAACCTCAGGCAGGCAGGCAGTTATCCAAACTAGCTCAGTGGGAGAAAGACTTTATCAGGGCTGGAAGGATTTACATACAGTGACCAACAAGCTAAAACCATGATGCAGAGAAATACAGTAACTCAGGCCGGCTAAGGTGGTTAGTGAAGAGAGGCAGTGAAGTTAAAGACAACATGAGACAGCCAGGCAGGCAGGCCAAGGTAATCTGAACTAGCTCAGTGTGAGAAAGACGTTGTAAAGGCTGAAGGGATACACATATAGTGACCAACAAGCTAACACCATGATGCAGGGAAATACAGTAACTCTGGCCGGCTCTGCCAACCTTTTTCTCCTTTGATTGTGACGTCCCTTTAAATTGCTGTTTATCATGACTATATAGCCTATAGTGTGCTTTTGATTGTTTGAATTTCCAATAGTTTCTATTGAAGTCAAATATAGCATTCCTCTACATCACTTTGTGTGCAGAACAATCCTCAATGGGGCATTGTCGTGAGGTTTTGATGCAATGCTCTTTAATGTTACAAGTATTAGGGAAAACATCAAAGGAGATGGAACAGAATATATAAAGATCATATCAAATATGTGATATTATGGTACTGACATTGATTATTCAAGAATTTACAGAAATCAACTTTTATAGTGTGAAACTGGTTGGACATACAGTGAAGTTAATACATACTCTTGGTTGATTGAGTGAAGGCATGGAGACTCAACATTACACAGTGTAGGAGAGCCTAACAGTGATGAGAACTACATACACAACTAGGTTAGACAGTGACAGGGTAAAGCTGTATACATGAGGACACAGACCAGGGCTGTTAGCATAAAGACTCTTGGCAGTGGACAGTGTAGCTCAGGCAGACAAATTGAGACCAGTCTAAAATTAGAAGTTACCGTCCTAGTCTTAAGTCCAGATTGAAGCTTTAAGTCAAATGGTCAATATTTTTATCGGAAAAATCCATTGGCATAGGGTTGAGTTCACCTAGGTTGTTTTTATTCGACAAAACTACATCATGGAATTTTACCTGGCGTTTGCTCGCATCTACCCCTTACTCCCTTACACTCGGCTAGGCTAGGGCTATCGTTAGTTACATGGAACATTTCCGATACTAGTAACACATGGAAACCCCACGTGGAGCCTATAACAGTGGCCAGTTCAATGTAAATCAGATTGACATGAAACAGCCATCTTGCCTGTTTTCGTCAAAATGGGACTTTTTTGTGAAAATGACTACATTTTCATTACTGTTTACTCACATTCAAAGTATATATTCACGTATAGTATGTCAGGATTTTTATATTTATCTGATAGCTTTTAAAAATGTTACCCTGGATCGCACGCAAAAATCAGTGTGCTATGTCCGGTAAAGGCATAGGTGGCTACATGTAAATACAGTTAAACAGACAGTGACACATAAACAACAAAGTAGGGTACTGTGAAAAAAGAGACACACGGGCAAGAAAGTTGAGGCAATTAGTGAAGGGAGATAGAGTGGAGGTATAGCCAACCAGAGAGGCAGGCAAGCCAAGGATTGTAGGCATGCTACATGTATATACAGTTAAACAGACTGATAGTTCTACAATATAGACACCTGTCTATGTATATGTAAGACAGACAGGCAAACAGGACAGCCAAGGGTAATATCTGTAGTAATGTATTCATCAATGGGAGCTGTGTCAAACTTACATTACAAAGCAAGGTATTCAATATGAAGGTCAACGCAGTTCTGGAGGGATAGATAGCCATAGAGGCAGGCAAGCTAAGGCAGTTGTTGAAGGCTGACAGTGTGGAGGGATAGATAGCCAGAGAGGGAGGCAAGCCAAGGCAGTTAGTGAAGGCTGACAGTGTGGAGGGATAGAGAACCAGAGAGGCAGGCAAGCCAAGGCAGGTAGTGAAGGCTGACAGTATGGAGGGATAGAGAACCAGAGAGGCAGGCAAGCCAAGGCAGGTAGTGAAGGTTGACAGTATGGAGGGATAGATAGCCAGAGAGGCAGGCAAGCTAAGGCAGTTAGTGAAGGGTGACAGTGTGGAGGGATAGATAGCCAGAGAGGCAGGCAAGCCATGGCAGTTAGTGAAGGGTGACAGTGTGGAGGGATAGATAGCCAGAGAGGCAGGCAAGCCAAGGCAGTTAGTGAAGGGTGACAGTGTGGAGGGATAGAGAGGCAGGCAAGCTAAGGCAGGTAGTGAAGGGAGGCTGTGTGGAGGGATAGAAATGGGCCTTAACAGTGAGCAGTGTATGAAGGGCAGACATGCAAAGTTAGATCATATGTATCCCGTTAAACAGACCTTAGAGAGTAGTGTACTCTGAAGAGAGACAGACTCAGACAGCCATCACACAGAAGGATAGTTATGGGCTAATATATGTACTCCTGTATTCAGCAATAGGAGCTGTGTTAACCTTACGGGTATTCAATGTATGTTGTACCACTAGTTGATAAGTTAATTATACACAAGTTATGATAAGAGCTACACGCATTCCCTTAATCCAATGTTGGAGGTTTGACAGAGACAGGTTAAAACTGTAAACATCACAACAAGGCTGTCAACATGGAGATCCTTAACAGAGAGTAGTGTACATGTAGGTAGGGCAGACAAACTGAGACCAAGGCATTTTGTTAAGACAATGCAGTTATTGAAGGGCAACAGTGTGGATTGGAAAAACAGCCTTAACAGTGAGTTGTGTAAGTAGGGCAGACAGAGGTTAGGATAAGAGCTACACACATTCCATTAACCCAATGTTGAGAGTAGGTTAGACAGCGTCAGGTTAAAACTGTATACATGAGGACATCAGACCAAGCTGTTAACATGGAGATCCTTAACAGAGAGTAGTGTTGCAAGGTTTAGTGGTTGGAAGGAACCCTGACCTTTGCGATTACCTGGCAACTCTTCCATATACAGCAATCAAGTGAAAAATCCAGTCAGAAAATTTTTCAATTTCTATTTGGCGTGATTGGGATTTGAACACGCGCCACAGCGATGGAAGGCCGGTGTCGGACAAAGGGATTATCACTCTTACCGCCAGAGCCAGCAAGGTCCTGACTTTGCGATAAAATTATATAGTTATATAAATACAGTTTGAGAAAGGGCAGACAAGTGAAGGAAGACAGTGTGAATTGAAAAACAGAAAAGGCAAGTCAAGGTAATTGGTGGAGAAGGACAACCAGAGAGGGAGGGAGGGAGGGAGGCAAGCCAAGCCAAAGCAGTAAGGGAAGGGCGACAGTGTGGAGGGGCAAACAGCCAGAGAGGAAGGCAAGCCAAGGCAGTTAGTGAAGGGCGACAGTGTGAGTGAAAGACAGCCTTAACAGTGAGCAGTGTATGTAGAGCAGACAGGCAAAGTTAGAACAGCAATGTGAAGAGTCAGACTAGATCAGTGATAATATCTATACTCCAGTAAGAATGGTGTTAGGCAGGCTATATATACATATGTATCCAGTTAAACAGACCTTAGAGAGTACTATACTCTGAAGAGAGACAGAATGAGACAGCCATCACAGAGAAGGATAGTTAAGGGGTAATATATGTACTCCTGTATTCAGCAATAGGAGCTGTGTTAAACCTTACGGGCATTCAATGTATGTTCTACCATAGATAGCCAGAGAGGCAGGCAAGTCAAGGCAGTAGGGGAAGGGTGATAGTGTGGAGTGAAAGACAGCCTTAACCATTAGCTGTGTATGTAGGGCAGACAGGCAAAGTTAGACCAGCAATGTGAAGAGTCAGACTAGATCTAGAGCTGAAACGAACAGTTGATTTTGGTATTCGAATATTCGGTTCTGATATTAAGATTGGGCGTATAAAAAGCAAGCCCTGGGAACCAAAAACATGTATGAATCAATAATGTGTGGTTACCTCCCCTTGTTCATCAGAATCCGTCTTTCAGTGGTATCAGTCATCATCTAAAACAAAAATCATTTTACTACTGGTGAGTTCACATCAAAATTCACAGGATAGAGAAATTCAAATAGAGTCAGATAAAATTTAGAAAACAATTGTTGTCATTTATTTGTCACTTAATATTAAATATAAATTCACAATGGGCAACTCATTCAATATTTATGTCAGTTCTGTTGGCTGCTTATTTTCATACTACAGGAGAATATTTCACTTATATGGCCTGATGGCTAGGTTCTCACTGCAAGTCCAAATCTATGGATGCAGTCATCACTCGCCTCACATTCACCCAATAGGTTTATAGGAAGGGGGTGTGTCACATACCTCAGATTTTAAAGAAAATCAATTGTATCAAACTTGCTTCTTCCATATTTGTCACCCAATACACCAAGAAGTTATTATCCATAAGTAATTCTTCACCTTATTGGCTCCCATAGAGCATCATATTTATGTGTGTGAAAATACACTGAAAATGAATCTGTCAGACAAACTCGTGTTCGATTGTCAGTGGAGTGCACCATTGACATTTTGAAATTGGCAGGAAAAATCGTAGAGATATGGTTTTGGTACCGTTAGAAAGAAAATTTAGTGTGCCTGTGATATATTTACTCATTTGTTTCCTTTCCTTCTCCTTTAAATTTACACTTCTACCAACAGAACTCACAGTTTGTTATCTAGCAGCGACTCAGTTGAGTTTCCACAACACATAATCATCTTCATTTCTTTCATGGCCAGCATTTCTGTCTTTTACTGTAAAAAGAACAAATTAGGTTGTAGATATCCTGTCCAGTTACTTTCAGATCATCCAGACTCCTAGAGAAAATACATTGATATAACAGGTGATAAAAACTGTCAATCACCTGAAAACTAATTCAGAAGAACCATGTAACAATCACATTGTAAATAGGTTGATTGATTGTTTGGTGTTTTACGCCGCGCTCAAGATTATTTCACTTATATGGCGGTATTGCCAGTTTTATTGTGGGAGGAAACCTGGCTCTGTGCCCGGAGGAAAACCATGACCTTCCGCTGGTAAGTGGCAACCATCCCACATACGCCGTGTAACAATCACATTGTAAATAGAAGGTAATGGTTTGTGTGAGGTTTCCCACATAAATAAGCTGTAAGTGCAGTCATATCTTTTAATATTTACATAAATGGAAACCACGGAAACAGATCATCCATTTGTTAAACAGTGACAAAAAAATACTATGCACAGAAAAACTTGTCAAAAGTGACGTCATACACAGCCTTTGCCACGAAGACGCACTCACATAGCAGAGAGTGTGTATTAGGTCACCACTGTGAAGGTACGTACACAACTGAGGGAGTCATTTGTCACTGAGATAATTAACTGACCTAAGCATTGAAGAGCGACAAATGTAGCATTGAATTTTGTATGTTCTGCGACAGATTTTCTTTTTGGTCAAACCTGTACAGTACATGTTGTACAACACACTTAACACAAATCCTAAAACATTGAAATCTGAGTCTGGTAACAGAGCCAAAAAAAAATCCCAATGGAAGAGAAATAAGAGGTGAGATCCTTCAACAGGCAGCTGTATAGGTAGTGCAGACAAACAGAGACTCACACAGTGGACAGTCACAAACACGTGTTAAATTATAGGAGCTTGCCCATGGTCGCAAGTCTGAAGGGGAAACTCTATGCTGTAAGCCGATGGGTAACCTATGAATAAAACAAGCCCCATGATACTAGCAGTGATAAGAGCTACATACATTCCATTAACTAGGTTGGACAGGGTAAAGCTGTATACATGAGGACATCAGACCAGGGCAGTTAGCATTGAGATTCTTGACGAAATGAGAGCAGCTGTGTGGAGAGTCAGATAAGCTTAGGGCTAATTCAGCATTGAGATTCCTCACTCCTCAAGGTGACGCTTGTCCGTTGTCATTTCAGGCATACTATGCATGACATCAATTGCATTTCTGGAGGACAAGCTGGTCACCCTCTTCAAGGTCACGATTGTCCGTTCTCATTTCAGGCATACTATGCATGACATCAATTGCATTTCAGGAGGACAAGCTGGTCACCCTCCTCAAGGTGACGCTTGTCCGTTGTCATTTCAGGCATACTATGCATGACATCAATTGCATTTCTGGAGGACAAGCTGGTCACCCTCCTCAAGGTGACGCTTGTCCGTTGTCATTTCAGGCATACTATGCATGACATCAATTGCATTTCTGGAGGACAAGCTGGTCACCCTCCTCAAGGTGACGCTTGTCCGTTGTCATTTCAGGCATACTATGCATGACATCAATTGCATTTCAGGAGGACAAGCTGGTCACCCTCCTCAAGGTGACGCTTGTCCGTTGTCATTTCAGGCATACTATGCATGACATCATTTGCATTTCAGGAGGACAAGCTGGTCACCATCCTCAAGGTGATGCTTGCCCGTTGTCATTTCAGGCATACTATGCATGACATCACTTGCATTTCAGGAGGACAAGCTGGTCACCATCCTCAAGGTAATGCTTGTCCGTTGTCATTTCAGGCATACTATGCATGACATCACTTGCATTTCAGGAAGACAAGCTGGTCACCCTCCTCAAGGTGATGCTTGTCTGTTGTCATTTCAGGCATACTATGCATGACATCACTTGCATTTCAGGAGGACAAGCTGGTCACCATCCTCAAGGTAATGCTTGTCCGTTGTCATTTCAGGCATACTATGCATGACATCACTTGCATTTCAGGAGGACAAGCTGGTCACCCTCCTCAAGGTGATGCTTGTCCGTTGTCATTTCAGGCATACTATGCATGACATCAATTGCATTTCTGGAGGACAAGCTGGTCACCCTCCTCAAGGTGATGCTTGTCCGTCGTCATTTCAGGCATACTATGCATGACATCAATTGCATTTCAGAAGGACAAGCTGGTCACCCTCCTCAAGGTGATGCTTGTCCGTTGTCATTTCAGGCATACTATGCATGACATTAATTGCATTTCAGGAGGACAAGCTGGTCACCCTCCTCAAGGTGATGCTTGTCCGTTGTCATTTCAGGCATACTATGCATGACATCAATTACATTTCAGGAAGACAAGCTGGTCACCCTCCTCAAGGTGATGCTTGTCCGTTGTCATTTCAGGCATACTATGCATGACATCAATTACATTTCAGGAAGACAAGCTGGTCACCCTCCTCCAGGTGATGCTTGTCCGTTGTCATTTCAGGCATACTATGCATGACATCAATTACATTTCAGGAAGACAAGCTGGTCACCCTCCTCAAGGTGACGCTTGTCCGTTGTCATTTCAGGCATACTATGCATGACATCAATTGCATTTCAGGAGGACAAGCTGGTCACCCTTCTCAAGGTGACGCTTACCCGTTGTCATTTCAGGCATACTATGCATGACATCAATTGCATTTCAGGAAGACAAGCTGGTCACCCTCCTCCAGGTGATGCTTGTCCGTTGTCATTTCAGGCATACTATGCATGACATCAATTACATTTCAGGAAGACAAGCTGGTCACCCTCCTCCAGGTGATGCTTGTCCGTTGTCATTTCAGGCATACTATGCATGACATCAATTACATTTCAGGAAGACAAGCTGGTCACCCTTCTCAAGGTGACGCTTGCCCGTTGTCATTTCAGGCATACTATGCATGACATCAATTGCATTTCAGGAAGACAAGATGGTCACCCTCCTCAAGGTGATGCTTGTCCGTTGTCATTTCAGGCATACTATGCATGACATCAATTGCATTTCAGGAGGACAAGCTGGTCACCCTCCTCAAGGTGACGCTTGTCCGTTGTCATTTCAGGCATACTTTGCATGATATCAATTGCCTTTTCAGGAGGACAAGCTGGTCACCCTTCTGAAGGTGACGCTTGTCCGTTGTCATTTCAGGCATACTATGCATGACATCAATTACATTTCTGGAGGACAAGCTGGTCACCCTCCTCATGGTGATGCTTGTCCGTTGTCATTTCAGGCATACTATGCATGACATCAATTGCATTTCAGAAGGACAAGCTGGTCACCTTCCTCAAGGTGATGCTTGCCCGTTGTCATTTCAGGCATACTATGCATGACATCAATTGCATTTCAGGAAGACAAGCTGGTCACCCTCCTCAAGGTGATGCTTGTCCGTCGTCATTTCAGGCATACTATGCATGACATCAATTGCATTTCAGAAGGACAAGCTGGTCACCTTCCTCAAGGTGATGCTTGTCCGTTGTCATTTCAGGCATACTATGCATGACATCAATTGCATTTCAGGAAGACAAGCTGGTCACCCTCCTCAAGTTGATGCTTGTCCGTTGTCATTTCAGGCATACTATGCATGACATCAATTGCATTATCAGGAAGACAAGTTGGTCACCTTCCTCAAGGTGATGCTTGTCCGTTGTCATTTCAGGCATACTATGCATGACATCAATTGCATTTCAGGAGGACAAGCTGGTCACCCTCCTCAAGGTGATGCTTGTCCGTTGTCATTTCAGGCATACTATGCATGACATCAATTGCATTTCAGGAGGACAAGCTGGTCACCCTCTTCAAGGTGACGCTTGTCCGTTGTCATTTCAGGCATACTATGCATGACATCAATTGCATTTCAGGAGGACAAGCTGGTCACCCTCCTCAAGGTGATGCTTGTCCGTTGTCATTTCAGGCATACTATGCATGACATCAATTGCATTTCAGGAGGACAAGCTGGTCACCCTTCTCAAGGTGACGCTTGCCCGTTGTCATTTCAGCCATACTATGCATGACATCAATTGCATTTCAGGAGGACAATCTGGTCACCCTTCTCAAGGTGATGCTTGTCCGTTGTCATTTCAGGCATACTATGCATGACATCAATTGCATTTCAGGAGGACAAGCTGGTCACCCTCCTCAAGGTGATGCTTGTCCGTTGTCATTTCAGGCATACTATGCATGACATCAATTGCATTTCAGGAGGACAAGCTGGTCACCCTCTTCAAGGTGACGCTTGTCCGTTGTCATTTCAGGCATACTATGCATGCAATCAATTGCATTTCAGGAGGACAAGCTGGTCACCCTCCTCACGGTGATGCTTGTTTGTTGCTTGTCCGTTGTCATTTCAGGCATACTATGCATGGCATCAATGGCATTTCAGGAGGACAAGCTGGTCACCCTTCTCAAGGTGACGCTTGCCCGTTGTCATTTCAGGCATACTATGCATGACATCAATTGCATTTCAGGAGGACAATCTGGTCACCCTTCTCAAGGTGATGCTTGTCCGTTGTCATTTCAGGCATACTATGCATGACATCAATTGCATTTCAGGAAGACAAGCTGGTCACCCTCCTCAAGGTGACGCTTGTCAGTTGTCATTTCAGGCATACTATGCATGACATCAATTGCATTTCAGGAGGACAAGCTGGTCACCCGTCTCAAGGTGATGCTTGTCGGTTGTCCTTTCAGGCATACTATGCATGAACAACATTGTCAACAGTTGCCCAATTTCAAATCAAACGACCTATGTGGGATGGTTGGCAGTTACCAACGGAAGGTCGTGGGTTTCCTCTGGCCATAGAGCCCAGATTCCTCCCACAATAAAACTGGCAACGCCGCCATATAAGTGAAATAATCTTGAGCGCGGCGTAAAACACCAATCAATCAATCAAATCAGAAAATAAATTCACTCTCCACAGTTTGGAGACTTGCATTGGTTCTTATAATAGCTATAACCAACACGCGACTTCAATACCTCCATTTGGACTCTCAAACAAGGCTCTTTGTCAACTGTTAGCTTTGGTCCATTCAGAATACATATTACTCTGTCGTCCGAAACAGACATCGCATAAAATCAAACATCAAGATATAGACAGTTGTCAAACAAAGTACCCTAATCCTGATATTAAAAAATATGATCTCAATTGAATGTTTATGTCAGTTTTGTTGGTTGCATTTTTCATATCACCAAACAACATTTCTCTTAGAAGCAAAAGTACAAATCCAGTTCAATAATGGAGTTACATTCACAGAAGATGGCAGTTACAAACACCTACCTCTTATACCAACAGAACTCACACACAGCAAGATGTTTATGTCAGTTTTGTTGGCTGCTTAATTCCATAGTCCCTGACAACCTATATCACTTGGTTATCACAGAACTGAAAGTACAAATCCAGTCATCACTGGCCTAACATTCACTCAATAGATTTATAGGAAGGGGTGTAAGTGTCACATACCTCATATTAAATTTACACTTCTACCAACAGAACTCACAGTTTCTCATCTAGCAGCGACTCGAGTTTCCACACCACATAATCATCTTCATTTCTTTCATGGCCAGCATTTCTGTCTTTCACTGTAAAAAGAATAAATTAGGTTGTAGATTTCCTGTCCAGTTACTTTCAGATCATCCAGACTCCTCGAGAAAATACATTGATATAACAGGTGATAAAAACTGTCAATCACCTGAAAACTAATTCAGAAGAACCATGTAACAATCACATGGTAAATAGATTGATTGATTGTTTGTTTTACACCGCGCTCAAGATTATTTCACTTATATGGCAGCGTTGCCAGTTTTATTGTGGGAGGAAACCGGGCTCTATGCCCGGAGGAAACCCACGACCTTCTGTTGGTAACTGGCAACCATCCCACATAGGTCGTTCGAGTGAAAACCCAGTCAGAAAATTTTCCAATTTTTTGGACTGAGTGGGAATCGAACCCGCGACCCATTGGTGGAAGGCTGTTCGGATTGAGCATCCAACGCTCTACCTACTGAGCCACGGAGGCCCCCAGCAGTTATTGAAGGTCGACAGTGTGGAAGGATACACAGCCAAGAGAGACAGGCAAGCCAAGCCAAGGCAGTTAGAGAAGGGTGACAGTGTGGAGGGATAGGCCGCCAGAGGCAGGCAGGCAAAGGCAGCTAGTGCCAGAGAAACAAGCAAAGGCAGTTAGTGAAGGGAGCCATTGTGGAGGGATAGAGAACCAGAGAGGCAGGCAAGCGAAGGCAGTTAGTGAAGGGAGACAGTGTGGAGAGATAGATAGCCAGAGAGGGAGGCAAGCCAAGGCAGTTAGTGAAGGCCGACATAGTGGAGTGATAGACAGCCAGACAGGCGGGCAAGGCAAGGCAGTTAGTGAAGGGTGACAGTGTGGAGGGATAGATAGCCAGAGAGACAGGCAAGCCAAGGCAGTTAGTGAAGGGAGACAGTGTGGAGGGATAGACAGCCATGGAGGCAGGCAAGCCAAGGCAGTTAGCGAAGAGCGACAGTGTGGAGGGATAGAAAGCCAGAGAGGCAGGCAAGGCAAGGCAGTTATTGAAGGGTGACAGAGTGGAGGGATAGATAGCCAGAGAGACAGGCAAGGCAAGGCAGTTATTGAAGGGTGACAGAGTGGAGGGATAGATAGCCAGAGAGACAGGCAAGCCAAGGCAGTCAGTGAAGGGTGACAAAGTAGAGAGAGTGAACAAAAACAATGTGAAGTGAAAGACAGAGTGGCAGGATAACCAAGAGAGTTAGTGAATAAACAGAGGGTGCTTGAAGTAAAACAGAGTGATGCAAACCAAGGCAGTAAGTAAAGAGTCAGTCACAGACTGCCAACAAGGCAGGCAAGCAAGCAGGCTGTCAGAGTTTACATACAGGGAAAGAGAAAGTCCATGAAGACTGCATAGTACACAATATGTTCCACAATGGGGAAGTACTTAAGTTTACAATTAACTAAGGGTGGATTGAGCATCAGGATTTCTTATATACTGTACAAGAAAAAATAAATTTGACTGAGCTTTGGATACTTTTGGTTGACTGAGAATTCATTGACTCACACAGTGGAGGAGACTAGCAGTGATAAGAGCTACATTCATTCCATTGGAGAAACAGAAAATCATTGTTTGATACTTTTAATTGACTGGACAAGAAACACCTCACACACCTGTCAGCAGCCAAGCTCACAAAAAGAGACACTGCAGAAGAGACTAACACTGATGAGAGCTACATACATTCTATTAACCCAATGTTAAATGTAGGTAAAGCTTCACAACTTAATCGACAGTGGTGTATGTAGAACAACTGAAGGCGAATATATGTACTGCAGTTTATAGAGAACGCATTATCAGGGCTGACGGGATACACATACAGTGACCAACACGCAAACACCACACTGCAAGGAAGTGAAGAGAGGCAATGGAGTGAAAGACAACCCGAAAGAGAGGCAGGCAAGCGAAGAAAGTGAAGGGTGACAAAGTAGAGAGATAGACAGCCAGAGACCAACAGGCAGGCAGTGAACATAGACAATGTGGGCTGAAAGAGAGATTGGCAGGCAAGTGTATGCAGACATATCATTAGATACTTTTGGTTGTCTGAGAATTCATTGAGAGTCACACAGTGGAGGAGGAGACTAGAAGTGATAAGAGCTACATTCATTCCATTAACTATGTTACACAGTGACAGGGTAAAGCAGTATACATGAGGACATCAGACCAGGGCTGTTATTTAGCATTGAGATTCTTTACAGACAGCTGTGTAGGTATGGCAGACAAACTGAGACCAGATGTGTGGAGAATCAGACAAGCTTAGGGGTAATATCTGTACTTATGTAGGCTATATGTAAATAGAGTTAAACAGATCAACATTAGAGAGTAGGGTACACTGATACCAGAGACACACAGGCAGGAAAGCCAAGCCAGTTAGTGAAGCGAGACAGTGTGGAGAGATAGACAGCCATAGAGGCAGGCAAGCCAAGGCAGTTATTGAAGGAGACAGTGTGGAGGGATAAATAGCCAGAGAGGCAGGCAAGCCAAGGCAGGTAGTGAAGGGCGACAGTGTGGAGGGATAGACAGCCATAGAGTCAGTCAAGCCAAGGCAGTTATTGAAGGGAGACAGTGTGGAGGGATAAATAGCCAGAGAGGCAGGCAAGCCAAGGCAGTAAGTGAAGGCCGACAGTGTGGAGGGATAGACAACCAGAGAGGTAGGCAAGCCAAGGCAGTTAGTGAAGGGTGACAGTGTGGAGGGATAGATAGCCAGAGAGGTAGGCAAGCCAAGGCAGTTAGTGAAGGCCGACAGTGTGGAGGGATAGATAGCCAGAGAGGTAGGCAAGCTAAGGCAGTTATTGAAGGGTGACAGTGTGGAGGGATAGACAACCAGAGAGGTAGGCAAGCCAAGGCAGTTAGTGAAGGCCGACAGTGTGAAGGGATAGGTAGCCAGAGAGGCAGGCAAGCCAAGGCAGTTAGTGAAGGGAGAGAACGTATAGTGTAATATATGTCTTATAAAATATAGTGAAGAGAGATAGAAATAGATTGATGTTTTACGCCGCACTCAAGAATAATTCACTTATATGGCGGTTTTGCCAGGTTTAATAGGGGAAGAACCTTAGGCAAGTACCTCGCAACTCTTCCACACACTGCAATCGAGTAAAAAATCCACTCAGAAAATTGTCATTTTATTCGGTCTGAGTGGGATTCGACCCCGAGTTGCATGGATGGAAGGCCTGTGTTGGACTGAGGGACAATATACAGCCATAGAGACGGGCAAACCAAGGCAGTCTGTGAACAGAGAGTGGAATCAAAGACAGGCAGAGAAATAAAGTGGAAGGCAGGTCAAAGTAGTTATTGAAGGGAGAGAGAGTGGAGGGATAGAAATCGGCCTTAACAGTGAGCAGTGTATGCAGGACAGACAGGCAAAGTTAGACCAAGTGTGTGGAGAGTCTGTAACAAAGTGAGACAGCCATCACACAGAAGGAAAGTTAAGGGGTAATATGTGTACTCCTGTATTCAGCAATAGGAGCTGTGTTAACCTTACGGGTATTCAGTGTATGTTGCACCACTAGTTGACAATTTAATTACACAGGTCCCTCCAAGAGCTACTCACATTCCCTTCATTCAATGTTGGAGGTTTCACAGAGACAGGTTAAAACTGTATACGTGAGGACATCAGACCAAGCTTTTAACATGGAGCTCCTTAACAGAGAGTAGTGTAGATAGGGCAGACAAACTGAGACCAGCAGTGTGGAGAGTCAGGCAGGCTTAGGGGTAATATATGTACTGACATAAGAAAGGCGATAGGCAGGTTACATGTATATACAGTTAGGCAGTTAGTGAAGATTGATTGATTGATGTTTTATGGATATTTCATTAGGTTGATGACAGGCAGGAATTTGGCCATAGTGCGAGACCCCAATTCACTTTTAGTACAGGACACATCGTTTATTTGTAATCTAGTTATAAAAACAACCAAAAATTAAATCAATGCAATAGTTCCCAAGTTACTGAATGCCAATAGGCTAGGCGACTGTTTTGGTCGAAACAAATAGGAAGATCCAATTTAATTTTGGTATAGGACACCCTATCTAATCATCAGCTAGTTATATCTGACAAAAAAATTTCAATCCATGGAATAGTTCCGGGCTTAATGAATGCCAAAAGGATGGCTAACATACAAACTAAATTGGTTACAAACAAGGACTAACAGGCTGAGAGAGCTACATACACTCTATTAACCCAGTTTTAACTATAGGTTACACAGTGACAGGGTTAAGCTTCATGAGAACTTCACACCTTAACTGCCAGTGGTGTATGTAGAACAGAGAGGCCAACTGAGACATACAACTGGTTAGACATACAGAGTAGTTTATATATACTTTGGTTGATTGATTGATTGATTGAGAAATTCCTGTGGACACACGTGTAAAATAATTGATATATGACGGAAAACAAACACGAATAAAGGACAACACACACGGATGAAGACATAAAACGGAATACCGGTTTATTACCTTGGTTGGCCTTATATAGGACAGGTATGATAATGTGGTCAGTTTGACCCTATACCATTGATCAGTTGACCTCAGTGAAATGGGGCTCTATAGGCTATAGGTTAAAACACTACAACATAGAGACTCAACATTGCACAGTGTAGGAGAACCTAACAGTGATGAGAACTACATACAAAACTATGTTAGACAGAGATAGGGTAAAGCTGTATACATGAGGACACAGACCAGGGCTGTTTGCATTGAGATTCTCTACAGTGGACAGTGTAGCTCAGGCAGACAAATTGAGACCAGTCTAAAATTAGAAGTTGCCCTCCTAGTCTTAAGTCCAGATTTAAGCTTTAAGTCAAATGGTCGATATTTTTATCGGAAAAATCCATTGGAATAGGGTTGGACAGTTCACCTAGGTTGTTTTTATTCGACTAAACTACATCATGGAATTTTACCTGGCGTTTGCTCGCATCTACCCCTTACTCCCTTACACTCGGCTAGAGCTATCGTTAGTTACATGGAACATTTCCGATACTAGTAACACATGGAAACCCCACGTGGAGCCTATAACAGTGGCCAGTTCAATGTAAATCAGATTGACATGAAACAGCCATCTTGCCTGTTTTCATGAAAATGGGACTTTTTCGTGAAAATCACTGCATTTTCATTACTGTTTACTCACATTCAAAGTATATATTCACGTATAGTATGTCAGGATTTTTATATTTATCTGATAGCTTTTAAAAATGTTACCCTGGATCGCACGCAAAAATCAGTGTGCTATGTCCGGTAAAGGCATAGGTGGCTACATGTAAATACAGTTAAACAGACAGTGACACATAAACAACAAAGTAGGGTACTGTGAAAAAAGAGAAACACGGGCAGGAAAGTTGAGGCAATTAGTGAAGGGAGATAGAGTGGAGGTATAGCCAACCAGAGAGGCAGGCAAGCCAAGGATTTTAGGCATGCTACATGTATATACAGTTAAACAGACTGATAGTTCGACAATATAGACATCTGTCTATGTATATGTAAGACAGACAGGCAAACAGGACAGCCAAGAGTAATATCTGTACTAATGTATTCAGCAATGGGAGCTGTGTCAACCTTATGTTACAAATCAACGTATTCAATATGAAGGCCAACGCAGTTCTGGAGGGATAGAAAGCCTTAGAGGCAAGCAAGCAAAGGCAGTTAGTGAAGTGAGACAGTGTGGAGGGATAGATAGCCATAGAGGCAGGCATCAAGGCAGTTATTGAAGGCTGACAGTGTGGAGGGATAGATAGCCAGAGAGGCAGGCAAGCTAAGGCAGGTAGTGAAGGGAGGCTGTGTGGAGGGATAGAAATGGGCCTTAACAGTGAGCAGTGTATGAAGGGCAGACATGCAAAGTTAGATCATATGTATCCCGTTAAACAGACCTTAGAGAGTAGTGTACTCTGAAGAGAGACAGACTCAGACAGCCATCACACAGAAGGATAGTTAAGGGCTAATATATGTACTCCTGTATTCAGCAATAGGAGCTGTGTTAACCTTACGGGTATTCAATGTATGTTGTACCAATAGTTGACAAGTTAATTACACACAAGTTATGATAAGAGCTACACACATTCCCTTAATCCAATGTTGGAGGTTTGACAGAGACAGGTTAAAACTGTAAATATCACAACAAGGCTGTCAACATGGAGATCCTTAACAGAGAGTAGTGTACATGTAGGGCAGACAAACTGAGACCAAGGCATTTTGTTAAGACAATGCAGTTATTGAAGGGCAACAGTGTGGATTGAAAAACATCCTTAACAGTGAGTTGTGTAAGTAGGGCAGACAGAGGTTAGGATAAGAGCTACACACATTCCATTAACCCAATGTTGAGAGTAGGTTAGACAGCGTCAGGTTAAAACTGTATACATGAGGACATCAGACCAAGCTGTTAACATGGAGATCCTTAACAGAGAGTAGTGTTGCAAGGTTTAGTGGTTGGAGGGAACCCTGACCTTCTGCGATTACCTGGCAACTCTTCCATATACAGCAATCAAGTGAAAAATCCAGTCAGAAAATTTTTCAATTTCTATTTGGCGTGATTGGGATTGGAACACGCGCCACAGCGATGGAAGGCCGGTGTCGGACAAAGGGATTATCACTCTTACCGCCAGAGCCAGCAAGGTCCTGACTTTGCGATAAAATTATATAGTTTGAGAAAGGGCAGACAAGTGAAGGAAGACAGTGTGAATTGAAAAACAGAAAAGGCAAGTCAAGGTAATTGGTGGAGAAGGACAACCAGAGAGGGAGGGAGGGAGGGAGGGAGGGAGGGAGGGAGGGAGGGAGGGAGGGAGGGAGGGAGGGAGGGAGGGAGGGAGGCAGGCAGGCCAAAGCACTAAAGGAAGAGATAGAGTAGTGGGACAAACAGCCAGAGAGGCAGGCAGGCAGGCAGGCAAGCCAAGCCAAAGCAGTAAGGGAAGAGATAGAGTAGTGGGACAAACAGTCAGAGAGGCAGGCAGGCAGGCAGGCAAGCCAAGCCAAAGCAGTAAGGGAAGAGATAGAGTAGTGGGACAAACAACCAGAGAGGCAGGCAGGCAAGCCAAGCCAAAGCAGTAAGGGAAGAGATAGAGTTGTGGGACAAACAGCCAGAGAGGCAGGCAGGCAAGCCAAGCCAAAGCAGTAAGGGAAGAGATAGAGTTGTGGGACAAACAGCCAGAGAGGTAGGCAGGCAGGCAGGCAGGCAGGCAGGCAGGCAAGCCAAGCCAAGCCAAGCCAAAGCAGTAAGGGAAGAGATAGAGTAGCGGGACAAACAGCCAGAGAGGCAGGCAGGCAGGCAGGCAAGCCAAGCCAAAGCAGTAAGGGAAGAGATAGAGTAGTGGGACAAATAGCCAGAGAGGCAGGCAGGCAGTCAAGCCAAGGCAATTAGGGAAGGGCGACAGTGTGGAGGGGCAAACAACAAGAGAGGAAGGCAAGCCAAGGCAGTTAGTGAAGGGCGACAGTGTGAGTGAAAGACACCCTTAACAATGAGCTGTGTATGTAGGGCAGACAGGCAAAGTTAGACCAGCAATGTGGTGAGTCAGACTAGATCAGGGCTAATATCTATACTCCAGTAAGAAGGGTGTTAGGCAGTCTATATATAGTTATGTATCCAGTTAAACAGACCTTAGAGAGTACTATACTCTGAAGACAGACAGACTCACTCAGACAGCCATCACAGAGAAGGATAGTTAAGGGGTAATATATGTACTCCTGTATTCAGCAATAGGAGCTGTGTTAAACCTTACGGGCATTCAATGTATGTTCTACCATAGATAGCCAGAGAGGCAGGCAAGTCAAGGCAGTAGGGGAAGGGTGATAGTGTGGAGTGAAAGACAGCCTTAACCATTAGCTGTGTATGTAGGGCAGACAGGCAAAGTTAGACCAGCAATGTGAAGAGTCAGACTAGATCTAGAGCTGAAACGAACAGTTGATTTTGGTATTCGAATATTCGGTTCTGATATTAAGATTGGGCGTATAAAAAGCAAGCCCTGGGAACCAAAAACATGTATGAATCAATAATGTGTGGTTACCTCCCCTTGTTCATCAGAATCCGTCTTTCAGTGGTATCAGTCATCATCTAAAACAAAAATCATTTTACTACTGGTGAGTTCACATCAAAATTCACAGGATAGAGAAATTCAAATAGAGTCAGATAAAATTTAGAAAACAATTGTTGTCATTTATTTGTCACTTAATATTAAATATAAATTCACAATGGGCAACTCATTCAATATTTATGTCAGTTCTGTTGGCTGCTTATTTTCATACTACAGGAGAATATTTCACTTATATGGCCTGATGGCTAGGTTCTCACTGCAAGTCCAAATCTATGGATGCAGTCATCACTCGCCTCACATTCACCCAATAGGTTTATAGGAAGGGGGTGTGTCACATACCTCAGATTTTAAAGAAAATCAATTGTATCAAACTTGCTTCTTCCATATTTGTCACCCAATACACCAAGAAGTTATTATCCATAAGTAATTCTTCACCTTATTGGCTCCCATAGAGCATCATATTTATGTGTGTGAAAATACACTGAAAATGAATCTGTCAGACAAACTCGTGTTCGATTGTCAGTGGAGTGCACCATTGACATTTTGAAATTGGCAGGAAAAATCGTAGAGATATGGTTTTGGTACCGTTAGAAAGAAAATTTAGTGTGCCTGTGATATATTTACTCATTTGTTTCCTTTCCTTCTCCTTTAAATTTACACTTCTACCAACAGAACTCACAGTTTGTTATCTAGCAGCGACTCAGTTGAGTTTCCACAACACATAATCATCTTCATTTCTTTCATGGCCAGCATTTCTGTCTTTTACTGTAAAAAGAACAAATTAGGTTGTAGATATCCTGTCCAGTTACTTTCAGATCATCCAGACTCCTAGAGAAAATACATTGATATAACAGGTGATAAAAACTGTCAATCACCTGAAAACTAATTCAGAAGAACCATGTAACAATCACATTGTAAATAGGTTGATTGATTGTTTGGTGTTTTACGCCGCGCTCAAGATTATTTCACTTATATGGCGGTATTGCCAGTTTTATTGTGGGAGGAAACCTGGCTCTGTGCCCGGAGGAAAACCATGACCTTCCGCTGGTAAGTGGCAACCATCCCACATACGCCGTGTAACAATCACATTGTAAATAGAAGGTAATGGTTTGTGTGAGGTTTCCCACATAAATAAGCTGTAAGTGCAGTCATATCTTTTAATATTTACATAAATGGAAACCACGGAAACAGATCATCCATTTGTTAAACAGTGACAAAAAAATACTATGCACAGAAAAACTTGTCAAAAGTGACGTCATACACAGCCTTTGCCACGAAGACGCACTCACATAGCAGAGAGTGTGTATTAGGTCACCACTGTGAAGGTACGTACACAACTGAGGGAGTCATTTGTCACTGAGATAATTAACTGACCTAAGCATTGAAGAGCGACAAATGTAGCATTGAATTTTGTATGTTCTGCGACAGATTTTCTTTTTGGTCAAACCTGTACAGTACATGTTGTACAACACACTTAACACAAATCCTAAAACATTGAAATCTGAGTCTGGTAACAGAGCCAAAAAAAAATCCCAATGGAAGAGAAATAAGAGGTGAGATCCTTCAACAGGCAGCTGTATAGGTAGTGCAGACAAACAGAGACTCACACAGTGGACAGTCACAAACACGTGTTAAATTATAGGAGCTTGCCCATGGTCGCAAGTCTGAAGGGGAAACTCTATGCTGTAAGCCGATGGGTAACCTATGAATAAAACAAGCCCCATGATACTAGCAGTGATAAGAGCTACATACATTCCATTAACTAGGTTGGACAGGGTAAAGCTGTATACATGAGGACATCAGACCAGGGCAGTTAGCATTGAGATTCTTGACGAAATGAGAGCAGCTGTGTGGAGAGTCAGATAAGCTTAGGGCTAATTCAGCATTGAGATTCCTCACTCCTCAAGGTGACGCTTGTCCGTTGTCATTTCAGGCATACTATGCATGACATCAATTGCATTTCTGGAGGACAAGCTGGTCACCCTCTTCAAGGTCACGATTGTCCGTTCTCATTTCAGGCATACTATGCATGACATCAATTGCATTTCAGGAGGACAAGCTGGTCACCCTCCTCAAGGTGACGCTTGTCCGTTGTCATTTCAGGCATACTATGCATGACATCAATTGCATTTCTGGAGGACAAGCTGGTCACCCTCCTCAAGGTGACGCTTGTCCGTTGTCATTTCAGGCATACTATGCATGACATCAATTGCATTTCTGGAGGACAAGCTGGTCACCCTCCTCAAGGTGACGCTTGTCCGTTGTCATTTCAGGCATACTATGCATGACATCAATTGCATTTCAGGAGGACAAGCTGGTCACCCTCCTCAAGGTGACGCTTGTCCGTTGTCATTTCAGGCATACTATGCATGACATCATTTGCATTTCAGGAGGACAAGCTGGTCACCATCCTCAAGGTGATGCTTGCCCGTTGTCATTTCAGGCATACTATGCATGACATCACTTGCATTTCAGGAGGACAAGCTGGTCACCATCCTCAAGGTAATGCTTGTCCGTTGTCATTTCAGGCATACTATGCATGACATCACTTGCATTTCAGGAAGACAAGCTGGTCACCCTCCTCAAGGTGATGCTTGTCTGTTGTCATTTCAGGCATACTATGCATGACATCACTTGCATTTCAGGAGGACAAGCTGGTCACCATCCTCAAGGTAATGCTTGTCCGTTGTCATTTCAGGCATACTATGCATGACATCACTTGCATTTCAGGAGGACAAGCTGGTCACCCTCCTCAAGGTGATGCTTGTCCGTTGTCATTTCAGGCATACTATGCATGACATCAATTGCATTTCTGGAGGACAAGCTGGTCACCCTCCTCAAGGTGATGCTTGTCCGTCGTCATTTCAGGCATACTATGCATGACATCAATTGCATTTCAGAAGGACAAGCTGGTCACCCTCCTCAAGGTGATGCTTGTCCGTTGTCATTTCAGGCATACTATGCATGACATTAATTGCATTTCAGGAGGACAAGCTGGTCACCCTCCTCAAGGTGATGCTTGTCCGTTGTCATTTCAGGCATACTATGCATGACATCAATTACATTTCAGGAAGACAAGCTGGTCACCCTCCTCAAGGTGATGCTTGTCCGTTGTCATTTCAGGCATACTATGCATGACATCAATTACATTTCAGGAAGACAAGCTGGTCACCCTCCTCCAGGTGATGCTTGTCCGTTGTCATTTCAGGCATACTATGCATGACATCAATTACATTTCAGGAAGACAAGCTGGTCACCCTCCTCAAGGTGACGCTTGTCCGTTGTCATTTCAGGCATACTATGCATGACATCAATTGCATTTCAGGAGGACAAGCTGGTCACCCTTCTCAAGGTGACGCTTACCCGTTGTCATTTCAGGCATACTATGCATGACATCAATTGCATTTCAGGAAGACAAGCTGGTCACCCTCCTCCAGGTGATGCTTGTCCGTTGTCATTTCAGGCATACTATGCATGACATCAATTACATTTCAGGAAGACAAGCTGGTCACCCTCCTCCAGGTGATGCTTGTCCGTTGTCATTTCAGGCATACTATGCATGACATCAATTACATTTCAGGAAGACAAGCTGGTCACCCTTCTCAAGGTGACGCTTGCCCGTTGTCATTTCAGGCATACTATGCATGACATCAATTGCATTTCAGGAAGACAAGATGGTCACCCTCCTCAAGGTGATGCTTGTCACTGTCATTTCAGGCATACTATGCATGACATCAATTGCATTTCAGGAGGACAAGCTGGTCACCCTCCTCAAGGTGACGCTTGTCCGTTGTCATTTCAGGCATACTTTGCATGATATCAATTGCCTTTTCAGGAGGACAAGCTGGTCACCCTTCTGAAGGTGACGCTTGTCCGTTGTCATTTCAGGCATACTATGCATGACATCAATTACATTTCTGGAGGACAAGCTGGTCACCCTCCTCATGGTGATGCTTGTCCGTTGTCATTTCAGGCATACTATGCATGACATCAATTGCATTTCAGAAGGACAAGCTGGTCACCTTCCTCAAGGTGATGCTTGCCCGTTGTCATTTCAGGCATACTATGCATGACATCAATTGCATTTCAGGAAGACAAGCTGGTCACCCTCCTCAAGGTGATGCTTGTCCGTCGTCATTTCAGGCATACTATGCATGACATCAATTGCATTTCAGAAGGACAAGCTGGTCACCTTCCTCAAGGTGATGCTTGTCCGTTGTCATTTCAGGCATACTATGCATGACATCAATTGCATTTCAGGAAGACAAGCTGGTCACCCTCCTCAAGTTGATGCTTGTCCGTTGTCATTTCAGGCATACTATGCATGACATCAATTGCATTATCAGGAAGACAAGTTGGTCACCTTCCTCAAGGTGATGCTTGTCCGTTGTCATTTCAGGCATACTATGCATGACATCAATTGCATTTCAGGAGGACAAGCTGGTCACCCTCCTCAAGGTGATGCTTGTCCGTTGTCATTTCAGGCATACTATGCATGACATCAATTGCATTTCAGGAGGACAAGCTGGTCACCCTCTTCAAGGTGACGCTTGTCCGTTGTCATTTCAGGCATACTATGCATGACATCAATTGCATTTCAGGAGGACAAGCTGGTCACCCTCCTCAAGGTGATGCTTGTCCGTTGTCATTTCAGGCATACTATGCATGGCATCAATGGCATTTCAGGAGGACAAGCTGGTCACCCTTCTCAAGGTGACGCTTGCCCGTTGTCATTTCAGGCATACTATGCATGACATCAATTGCATTTCAGGAGGACAATCTGGTCACCCTTCTCAAGGTGATGCTTGTCCGTTGTCATTTCAGGCATACTATGCATGACATCAATTGCATTTCAGGAGGACAAGCTGGTCACCCGTCTCAAGGTGATGCTTGTCGGTTGTCCTTTCAGGCATACTATGCATGAACAACATTGTCAACAGTTGCCCAATTTCAAATCAAACGACCTATGTGGGATGGTTGGCAGTTACCAACGGAAGGTCGTGGGTTTCCTCTGGCCATAGAGCCCAGATTCCTCCCACAATAAAACTGGCAACGCCGCCATATAAGTGAAATAATCTTGAGCGCGGCGTAAAACACCAATCAATCAATCAAATCAGAAAATAAATTCACTCTCCACAGTTTGGAGACTTGCATTGGTTCTTATAATAGCTATAACCAACACGCGACTTCAATACCTCCATTTGGACTCTCAAACAAGGCTCTTTGTCAACTGTTAGCTTTGGTCCATTCAGAATACATATTACTCTGTCGTCCGAAACAGACATCGCATAAAATCAAACATCAAGATATAGACAGTTGTCAAACAAAGTACCCTAATCCTGATATTAAAAAATATGATCTCAATTGAATGTTTATGTCAGTTTTGTTGGTTGCATTTTTCATATCACCAAACAACATTTCTCTTAGAAGCAAAAGTACAAATCCAGTTCAATAATGGAGTTACATTCACAGAAGATGGCAGTTACAAACACCTACCTCTTATACCAACAGAACTCACACACAGCAAGATGTTTATGTCAGTTTTGTTGGCTGCTTAATTCCATAGTCCCTGACAACCTATATCACTTGGTTATCACAGAACTGAAAGTACAAATCCAGTCATCACTGGCCTAACATTCACTCAATAGATTTATAGGAAGGGGTGTAAGTGTCACATACCTCATATTAAATTTACACTTCTACCAACAGAACTCACAGTTTCTCATCTAGCAGCGACTCGAGTTTCCACACCACATAATCATCTTCATTTCTTTCATGGCCAGCATTTCTGTCTTTCACTGTAAAAAGAATAAATTAGGTTGTAGATTTCCTGTCCAGTTACTTTCAGATCATCCAGACTCCTCGAGAAAATACATTGATATAACAGGTGATAAAAACTGTCAATCACCTGAAAACTAATTCAGAAGAACCATGTAACAATCACATGGTAAATAGATTGATTGATTGTTTGTTTTACACCGCGCTCAAGATTATTTCACTTATATGGCAGCGTTGCCAGTTTTATTGTGGGAGGAAACCGGGCTCTATGCCCGGAGGAAACCCACGACCTTCTGTTGGTAACTGGCAACCATCCCACATAGGTCGTTCGAGTGAAAACCCAGTCAGAAAATTTTCCAATTTTTTGGACTGAGTGGGAATCGAACCCGCGACCCATTGGTGGAAGGCTGTTCGGATTGAGCATCCAACGCTCTACCTACTGAGCCACGGAGGCCCCCAGCAGTTATTGAAGGTCGACAGTGTGGAAGGATACACAGCCAAGAGAGACAGGCAAGCCAAGCCAAGGCAGTTAGAGAAGGGTGACAGTGTGGAGGGATAGGCCGCCAGAGGCAGGCAGGCAAAGGCAGCTAGTGCCAGAGAAACAAGCAAAGGCAGTTAGTGAAGGGAGCCATTGTGGAGGGATAGAGAACCAGAGAGGCAGGCAAGCGAAGGCAGTTAGTGAAGGGAGACAGTGTGGAGAGATAGATAGCCAGAGAGGGAGGCAAGCCAAGGCAGTTAGTGAAGGCCGACATAGTGGAGTGATAGACAGCCAGACAGGCGGGCAAGGCAAGGCAGTTAGTGAAGGGTGACAGTGTGGAGGGATAGATAGCCAGAGAGACAGGCAAGCCAAGGCAGTTAGTGAAGGGAGACAGTGTGGAGGGATAGACAGCCATGGAGGCAGGCAAGCCAAGGCAGTTAGCGAAGAGCGACAGTGTGGAGGGATAGAAAGCCAGAGAGGCAGGCAAGGCAAGGCAGTTATTGAAGGGTGACAGAGTGGAGGGATAGATAGCCAGAGAGACAGGCAAGGCAAGGCAGTTATTGAAGGGTGACTGAGTGGAGGGATAGATAGCCAGAGAGACAGGCAAGCCAAGGCAGTCAGTGAAGGGTGACAAAGTAGAGAGAGTGAACAAAAACAATGTGAAGTGAAAGACAGAGTGGCAGGATAACCAAGAGAGTTAGTGAATAAACAGAGGGTGCTTGAAGTAAAACAGAGTGATGCAAACCAAGGCAGTAAGTAAAGAGTCAGTCACAGACTGCCAACAAGGCAGGCAAGCAAGCAGGCTGTCAGAGTTTACATACAGGGAAAGAGAAAGTCCATGAAGACTGCATAGTACACAATATGTTCCACAATGGGGAAGTACTTAAGTTTACAATTAACTAAGGGTGGATTGAGCATCAGGATTTCTTATATACTGTACAAGAAAAAATAAATTTGACTGAGCTTTGGATACTTTTGGTTGACTGAGAATTCATTGACTCACACAGTGGAGGAGACTAGCAGTGATAAGAGCTACATTCATTCCATTGGAGAAACAGAAAATCATTGTTTGATACTTTTAATTGACTGGACAAGAAACACCTCACACACCTGTCAGCAGCCAAGCTCACAAAAAGAGACACTGCAGAAGAGACTAACACTGATGAGAGCTACATACATTCTATTAACCCAATGTTAAATGTAGGTAAAGCTTCACAACTTAATCGACAGTGGTGTATGTAGAACAACTGAAGGCGAATATATGTACTGCAGTTTATAGAGAACGCATTATCAGGGCTGACGGGATACACATACAGTGACCAACACGCAAACACCACACTGCAAGGAAGTGAAGAGAGGCAATGGAGTGAAAGACAACCCGAAAGAGAGGCAGGCAAGCGAAGAAAGTGAAGGGTGACAAAGTAGAGAGATAGACAGCCAGAGACCAACAGGCAGGCAGTGAACATAGACAATGTGGGCTGAAAGAGAGATTGGCAGGCAAGTGTATGCAGACATATCATTAGATACTTTTGGTTGTCTGAGAATTCATTGAGAGTCACACAGTGGAGGAGGAGACTAGAAGTGATAAGAGCTACATTCATTCCATTAACTATGTTACACAGTGACAGGGTAAAGCAGTATACATGAGGACATCAGACCAGGGCTGTTATTTAGCATTGAGATTCTTTACAGACAGCTGTGTAGGTATGGCAGACAAACTGAGACCAGATGTGTGGAGAATCAGACAAGCTTAGGGGTAATATCTGTACTTATGTAGGCTATATGTAAATAGAGTTAAACAGATCAACATTAGAGAGTAGGGTACACTGATACCAGAGACACACAGGCAGGAAAGCCAAGCCAGTTAGTGAAGCGAGACAGTGTGGAGAGATAGACAGCCATAGAGGCAGGCAAGCCAAGGCAGTTATTGAAGGAGACAGTGTGGAGGGATAAATAGCCAGAGAGGCAGGCAAGCCAAGGCAGGTAGTGAAGGGCGACAGTGTGGAGGGATAGACAGCCATAGAGTCAGTCAAGCCAAGGCAGTTATTGAAGGGAGACAGTGTGGAGGGATAAATAGCCAGAGAGGCAGGCAAGCCAAGGCAGTAAGTGAAGGCCGACAGTGTGGAGGGATAGACAACCAGAGAGGTAGGCAAGCCAAGGCAGTTAGTGAAGGGTGACAGTGTGGAGGGATAGATAGCCAGAGAGGTAGGCAAGCCAAGGCAGTTAGTGAAGGCCGACAGTGTGGAGGGATAGATAGCCAGAGAGGTAGGCAAGCTAAGGCAGTTATTGAAGGGTGACAGTGTGGAGGGATAGACAACCAGAGAGGTAGGCAAGCCAAGGCAGTTAGTGAAGGCCGACAGTGTGAAGGGATAGGTAGCCAGAGAGGCAGGCAAGCCAAGGCAGTTAGTGAAGGGAGAGAACGTATAGTGTAATATATGTCTTATAAAATATAGTGAAGAGAGATAGAAATAGATTGATGTTTTACGCCGCACTCAAGAATAATTCACTTATATGGCGGTTTTGCCAGGTTTAATAGGGGAAGAACCTTAGGCAAGTACCTCGCAACTCTTCCACACACTGCAATCGAGTAAAAAATCCACTCAGAAAATTGTCATTTTATTCGGTCTGAGTGGGATTCGACCCCGAGTTGCATGGATGGAAGGCCTGTGTTGGACTGAGGGACAATATACAGCCATAGAGACGGGCAAACCAAGGCAGTCTGTGAACAGAGAGTGGAAACAAAGACAGGCAGAGAAATAAAGTGGAAGGCAGGTCAAAGTAGTTATTGAAGGGAGAGAGAGTGGAGGGATAGAAATCGGCCTTAACAGTGAGCAGTGTATGCAGGACAGACAGGCAAAGTTAGACCAAGTGTGTGGAGAGTCTGTAACAAAGTGAGACAGCCATCACACAGAAGGAAAGTTAAGGGGTAATATGTGTACTCCTGTATTCAGCAATAGGAGCTGTGTTAACCTTACGGGTATTCAGTGTATGTTGCACCACTAGTTGACAATTTAATTACACAGGTCCCTCCAAGAGCTACTCACATTCCCTTCATTCAATGTTGGAGGTTTCACAGAGACAGGTTAAAACTGTATACGTGAGGACATCAGACCAAGCTTTTAACATGGAGCTCCTTAACAGAGAGTAGTGTAGATAGGGCAGACAAACTGAGACCAGCAGTGTGGAGAGTCAGGCAGGCTTAGGGGTAATATATGTACTGACATAAGAAAGGCGATAGGCAGGTTACATGTATATACAGTTAGGCAGTTAGTGAAGATTGATTGATTGATGTTTTATGGATATTTCATTAGGTTGATGACAGGCAGGAATTTGGCCATAGTGCGAGACCCCAATTCACTTTTAGTACAGGACACATCGTTTATTTGTAATCTAGTTATAAAAACAACCAAAAATTAAATCAATGCAATAGTTCCCAAGTTACTGAATGCCAATAGGCTAGGCGACTGTTTTGGTCGAAACAAATAGGAAGATCCAATTTAATTTTGGTATAGGACACCCTATCTAATCATCAGCTAGTTATATCTGACAAAAAAATTTCAATCCATGGAATAGTTCCGGGCTTAATGAATGCCAAAAGGATGGCTAACATACAAACTAAATTGGTTACAAACAAGGACTAACAGGCTGAGAGAGCTACATACACTCTATTAACCCAGTTTTAACTATAGGTTACACAGTGACAGGGTTAAGCTTCATGAGAACTTCACACCTTAACTGCCAGTGGTGTATGTAGAACAGAGAGGCCAACTGAGACATACAACTGGTTAGACATACAGAGTAGTTTATATATACTTTGGTTGATTGATTGATTGATTGAGAAATTCCTGTGGACACACGTGTAAAATAATTGATATATGACGGAAAACAAACACGAATAAAGGACAACACACACGGATGAAGACATAAAACGGAATACCGGTTTATTACCTTGGTTGGCCTTATATAGGACAGGTATGATAATGTGGTCAGTTTGACCCTATACCATTGATCAGTTGACCTCAGTGAAATGGGGCTCTATAGGCTATAGGTTAAAACACTACAACATAGAGACTCAACATTGCACAGTGTAGGAGAACCTAACAGTGATGAGAACTACATACAAAACTATGTTAGACAGAGATAGGGTAAAGCTGTATACATGAGGACACAGACCAGGGCTGTTTGCATTGAGATTCTCTACAGTGGACAGTGTAGCTCAGGCAGACAAATTGAGACCAGTCTAAAATTAGAAGTTGCCCTCCTAGTCTTAAGTCCAGATTTAAGCTTTAAGTCAAATGGTCGATATTTTTATCGGAAAAATCCATTGGAATAGGGTTGGACAGTTCACCTAGGTTGTTTTTATTCGACTAAACTACATCATGGAATTTTACCTGGCGTTTGCTCGCATCTACCCCTTACTCCCTTACACTCGGCTAGAGCTATCGTTAGTTACATGGAACATTTCCGATACTAGTAACACATGGAAACCCCACGTGGAGCCTATAACAGTGGCCAGTTCAATGTAAATCAGATTGACATGAAACAGCCATCTTGCCTGTTTTCATGAAAATGGGACTTTTTCGTGAAAATCACTGCATTTTCATTACTGTTTACTCACATTCAAAGTATATATTCACGTATAGTATGTCAGGATTTTTATATTTATCTGATAGCTTTTAAAAATGTTACCCTGGATCGCACGCAAAAATCAGTGTGCTATGTCCGGTAAAGGCATAGGTGGCTACATGTAAATACAGTTAAACAGACAGTGACACATAAACAACAAAGTAGGGTACTGTGAAAAAAGAGAAACACGGGCAGGAAAGTTGAGGCAATTAGTGAAGGGAGATAGAGTGGAGGTATAGCCAACCAGAGAGGCAGGCAAGCCAAGGATTTTAGGCATGCTACATGTATATACAGTTAAACAGACTGATAGTTCGACAATATAGACATCTGTCTATGTATATGTAAGACAGACAGGCAAACAGGACAGCCAAGAGTAATATCTGTACTAATGTATTCAGCAATGGGAGCTGTGTCAACCTTATGTTACAAATCAACGTATTCAATATGAAGGCCAACGCAGTTCTGGAGGGATAGAAAGCCTTAGAGGCAAGCAAGCAAAGGCAGTTAGTGAAGTGAGACAGTGTGGAGGGATAGATAGCCATAGAGGCAGGCATCAAGGCAGTTATTGAAGGCTGACAGTGTGGAGGGATAGATAGCCAGAGAGGCAGGCAAGCTAAGGCAGGTAGTGAAGGGAGGCTGTGTGGAGGGATAGAAATGGGCCTTAACAGTGAGCAGTGTATGAAGGGCAGACATGCAAAGTTAGATCATATGTATCCCGTTAAACAGACCTTAGAGAGTAGTGTACTCTGAAGAGAGACAGACTCAGACAGCCATCACACAGAAGGATAGTTAAGGGCTAATATATGTACTCCTGTATTCAGCAATAGGAGCTGTGTTAACCTTACGGGTATTCAATGTATGTTGTACCAATAGTTGACAAGTTAATTACACACAAGTTATGATAAGAGCTACACACATTCCCTTAATCCAATGTTGGAGGTTTGACAGAGACAGGTTAAAACTGTAAATATCACAACAAGGCTGTCAACATGGAGATCCTTAACAGAGAGTAGTGTACATGTAGGGCAGACAAACTGAGACCAAGGCATTTTGTTAAGACAATGCAGTTATTGAAGGGCAACAGTGTGGATTGAAAAACATCCTTAACAGTGAGTTGTGTAAGTAGGGCAGACAGAGGTTAGGATAAGAGCTACACACATTCCATTAACCCAATGTTGAGAGTAGGTTAGACAGCGTCAGGTTAAAACTGTATACATGAGGACATCAGACCAAGCTGTTAACATGGAGATCCTTAACAGAGAGTAGTGTTGCAAGGTTTAGTGGTTGGAGGGAACCCTGACCTTCTGCGATTACCTGGCAACTCTTCCATATACAGCAATCAAGTGAAAAATCCAGTCAGAAAATTTTTCAATTTCTATTTGGCGTGATTGGGATTGGAACACGCGCCACAGCGATGGAAGGCCGGTGTCGGACAAAGGGATTATCACTCTTACCGCCAGAGCCAGCAAGGTCCTGACTTTGCGATAAAATTATATAGTTTGAGAAAGGGCAGACAAGTGAAGGAAGACAGTGTGAATTGAAAAACAGAAAAGGCAAGTCAAGGTAATTGGTGGAGAAGGACAACCAGAGAGGGAGGGAGGGAGGGAGGGAGGGAGGGAGGGAGGGAGGGAGGCAGGCAGGCCAAAGCACTAAAGGAAGAGATAGAGTAGTGGGACAAACAGCCAGAGAGGCAGGCAGGCAGGCAGGCAAGCCAAGCCAAAGCAGTAAGGGAAGAGATAGAGTAGTGGGACAAACAGTCAGAGAGGCAGGCAGGCAGGCAGGCAAGCCAAGCCAAAGCAGTAAGGGAAGAGATAGAGTAGTGGGACAAACAACCAGAGAGGCAGGCAGGCAAGCCAAGCCAAAGCAGTAAGGGAAGAGATAGAGTTGTGGGACAAACAGCCAGAGAGGCAGGCAGGCAAGCCAAGCCAAAGCAGTAAGGGAAGAGATAGAGTTGTGGGACAAACAGCCAGAGAGGTAGGCAGGCAGGCAGGCAGGCAGGCAGGCAGGCAAGCCAAGCCAAGCCAAGCCAAAGCAGTAAGGGAAGAGATAGAGTAGCGGGACAAACAGCCAGAGAGGCAGGCAGGCAGGCAGGCAAGCCAAGCCAAAGCAGTAAGGGAAGAGATAGAGTAGTGGGACAAATAGCCAGAGAGGCAGGCAGGCAGTCAAGCCAAGGCAATTAGGGAAGGGCGACAGTGTGGAGGGGCAAACAACAAGAGAGGAAGGCAAGCCAAGGCAGTTAGTGAAGGGCGACAGTGTGAGTGAAAGACACCCTTAACAATGAGCTGTGTATGTAGGGCAGACAGGCAAAGTTAGACCAGCAATGTGGTGAGTCAGACTAGATCAGGGCTAATATCTATACTCCAGTAAGAAGGGTGTTAGGCAGTCTATATATAGTTATGTATCCAGTTAAACAGACCTTAGAGAGTACTATACTCTGAAGACAGACAGACTCACTCAGACAGCCATCACAGAGAAGGATAGTTAAGGGGTAATATATGTACTCCTGTATTCAGCAATAGGAGCTGTGTTAAACCTTACGGGCATTCAATGTATGTTCTACCATAGATAGCCAGAGAGGCAGGCAAGTCAAGGCAGTAGGGGAAGGGTGATAGTGTGGAGTGAAAGACAGCCTTAACCATTAGCTGTGTATGTAGGGCAGACAGGCAAAGTTAGACCAGCAATGTGAAGAGTCAGACTAGATCTAGAGCTGAAACGAACAGTTGATTTTGGTATTCGAATATTCGGTTCTGATATTAAGATTGGGCGTATAAAAAGCAAGCCCTGGGAACCAAAAACATGTATGAATCAATAATGTGTGGTTACCTCCCCTTGTTCATCAGAATCCGTCTTTCAGTGGTATCAGTCATCATCTAAAACAAAAATCATTTTACTACTGGTGAGTTCACATCAAAATTCACAGGATAGAGAAATTCAAATAGAGTCAGATAAAATTTAGAAAACAATTGTTGTCATTTATTTGTCACTTAATATTAAATATAAATTCACAATGGGCAACTCATTCAATATTTATGTCAGTTCTGTTGGCTGCTTATTTTCATACTACAGGAGAATATTTCACTTATATGGCCTGATGGCTAGGTTCTCACTGCAAGTCCAAATCTATGGATGCAGTCATCACTCGCCTCACATTCACCCAATAGGTTTATAGGAAGGGGGTGTGTCACATACCTCAGATTTTAAAGAAAATCAATTGTATCAAACTTGCTTCTTCCATATTTGTCACCCAATACACCAAGAAGTTATTATCCATAAGTAATTCTTCACCTTATTGGCTCCCATAGAGCATCATATTTATGTGTGTGAAAATACACTGAAAATGAATCTGTCAGACAAACTCGTGTTCGATTGTCAGTGGAGTGCACCATTGACATTTTGAAATTGGCAGGAAAAATCGTAGAGATATGGTTTTGGTACCGTTAGAAAGAAAATTTAGTGTGCCTGTGATATATTTACTCATTTGTTTCCTTTCCTTCTCCTTTAAATTTACACTTCTACCAACAGAACTCACAGTTTGTTATCTAGCAGCGACTCAGTTGAGTTTCCACAACACATAATCATCTTCATTTCTTTCATGGCCAGCATTTCTGTCTTTTACTGTAAAAAGAACAAATTAGGTTGTAGATTTCCTGTCCAGTTACTTTCAGATCATCCAGACTCCTAGAGAAAATACATTGATATAACAGGTGATAAAAACTGTCAATCACCTGAAAACTAATTCAGAAGAACCATGTAACAATCACATTGTAAATAGGTTGATTGATTGTTTGGTGTTTTACGCCGCGCTCAAGATTATTTCACTTATATGGCGGTATTGCCAGTTTTATTGTGGGAGGAAACCTGGCTCTGTGCCCGGAGGAAAACCATGACCTTCCGCTGGTAAGTGGCAACCATCCCACATACGCCGTGTAACAATCACATTGTAAATAGAAGGTAATGGTTTGTGTGAGGTTTCCCACATAAATAAGCTGTAAGTGCAGTCATATCTTTTAATATTTACATAAATGGAAACCACGGAAACAGATCATCCATTTGTTAAACAGTGACAAAAAAATACTATGCACAGAAAAACTTGTCAAAAGTGACGTCATACACAGCCTTTGCCACGAAGACGCACTCACATAGCAGAGAGTGTGTATTAGGTCACCACTGTGAAGGTACGTACACAACTGAGGGAGTCATTTGTCACTGAGATAATTAACTGACCTAAGCATTGAAGAGCGACAAATGTAGCATTGAATTTTGTATGTTCTGCGACAGATTTTCTTTTTGGTCAAACCTGTACAGTACATGTTGTACAACACACTTAACACAAATCCTAAAACATTGAAATCTGAGTCTGGTAACAGAGCCAAAAAAAAATCCCAATGGAAGAGAAATAAGAGGTGAGATCCTTCAACAGGCAGCTGTATAGGTAGTGCAGACAAACAGAGACTCACACAGTGGACAGTCACAAACACGTGTTAAATTATAGGAGCTTGCCCATGGTCGCAAGTCTGAAGGGGAAACTCTATGCTGTAAGCCGATGGGTAACCTATGAATAAAACAAGCCCCATGATACTAGCAGTGATAAGAGCTACATACATTCCATTAACTAGGTTGGACAGGGTAAAGCTGTATACATGAGGACATCAGACCAGGGCAGTTAGCATTGAGATTCTTGACGAAATGAGAGCAGCTGTGTGGAGAGTCAGATAAGCTTAGGGCTAATTCAGCATTGAGATTCCTCACTCCTCAAGGTGACGCTTGTCCGTTGTCATTTCAGGCATACTATGCATGACATCAATTGCATTTCTGGAGGACAAGCTGGTCACCCTCTTCAAGGTCACGATTGTCCGTTCTCATTTCAGGCATACTATGCATGACATCAATTGCATTTCAGGAGGACAAGCTGGTCACCCTCCTCAAGGTGACGCTTGTCCGTTGTCATTTCAGGCATACTATGCATGACATCAATTGCATTTCTGGAGGACAAGCTGGTCACCCTCCTCAAGGTGACGCTTGTCCGTTGTCATTTCAGGCATACTATGCATGACATCAATTGCATTTCTGGAGGACAAGCTGGTCACCCTCCTCAAGGTGACGCTTGTCCGTTGTCATTTCAGGCATACTATGCATGACATCAATTGCATTTCAGGAGGACAAGCTGGTCACCCTCCTCAAGGTGACGCTTGTCCGTTGTCATTTCAGGCATACTATGCATGACATCATTTGCATTTCAGGAGGACAAGCTGGTCACCATCCTCAAGGTGATGCTTGCCCGTTGTCATTTCAGGCATACTATGCATGACATCACTTGCATTTCAGGAGGACAAGCTGGTCACCATCCTCAAGGTAATGCTTGTCCGTTGTCATTTCAGGCATACTATGCATGACATCACTTGCATTTCAGGAAGACAAGCTGGTCACCCTCCTCAAGGTGATGCTTGTCTGTTGTCATTTCAGGCATACTATGCATGACATCACTTGCATTTCAGGAGGACAAGCTGGTCACCATCCTCAAGGTAATGCTTGTCCGTTGTCATTTCAGGCATACTATGCATGACATCACTTGCATTTCAGGAGGACAAGCTGGTCACCCTCCTCAAGGTGATGCTTGTCCGTTGTCATTTCAGGCATACTATGCATGACATCAATTGCATTTCTGGAGGACAAGCTGGTCACCCTCCTCAAGGTGATGCTTGTCCGTCGTCATTTCAGGCATACTATGCATGACATCAATTGCATTTCAGAAGGACAAGCTGGTCACCCTCCTCAAGGTGATGCTTGTCCGTTGTCATTTCAGGCATACTATGCATGACATTAATTGCATTTCAGGAGGACAAGCTGGTCACCCTCCTCAAGGTGATGCTTGTCCGTTGTCATTTCAGGCATACTATGCATGACATCAATTACATTTCAGGAAGACAAGCTGGTCACCCTCCTCAAGGTGATGCTTGTCCGTTGTCATTTCAGGCATACTATGCATGACATCAATTACATTTCAGGAAGACAAGCTGGTCACCCTCCTCCAGGTGATGCTTGTCCGTTGTCATTTCAGGCATACTATGCATGACATCAATTACATTTCAGGAAGACAAGCTGGTCACCCTCCTCAAGGTGACGCTTGTCCGTTGTCATTTCAGGCATACTATGCATGACATCAATTGCATTTCAGGAGGACAAGCTGGTCACCCTTCTCAAGGTGACGCTTACCCGTTGTCATTTCAGGCATACTATGCATGACATCAATTGCATTTCAGGAAGACAAGCTGGTCACCCTCCTCCAGGTGATGCTTGTCCGTTGTCATTTCAGGCATACTATGCATGACATCAATTACATTTCAGGAAGACAAGCTGGTCACCCTTCTCAAGGTGACGCTTGCCCGTTGTCATTTCAGGCATACTATGCATGACATCAATTGCATTTCAGGAAGACAAGATGGTCACCCTCCTCAAGGTGATGCTTGTCCGTTGTCATTTCAGGCATACTATGCATGACATCAATTGCATTTCAGGAGGACAAGCTGGTCACCCTCCTCAAGGTGACGCTTGTCCGTTGTCATTTCAGGCATACTTTGCATGATATCAATTGCCTTTTCAGGAGGACAAGCTGGTCACCCTTCTGAAGGTGACGCTTGTCCGTTGTCATTTCAGGCATACTATGCATGACATCAATTACATTTCTGGAGGACAAGCTGGTCACCCTCCTCATGGTGATGCTTGTCCGTTGTCATTTCAGGCATACTATGCATGACATCAATTGCATTTCAGAAGGACAAGCTGGTCACCTTCCTCAAGGTGATGCTTGCCCGTTGTCATTTCAGGCATACTATGCATGACATCAATTGCATTTCAGGAAGACAAGCTGGTCACCCTCCTCAAGGTGATGCTTGTCCGTCGTCATTTCAGGCATACTATGCATGACATCAATTGCATTTCAGAAGGACAAGCTGGTCACCTTCCTCAAGGTGATGCTTGTCCGTTGTCATTTCAGGCATACTATGCATGACATCAATTGCATTTCAGGAAGACAAGCTGGTCACCCTCCTCAAGTTGATGCTTGTCCGTTGTCATTTCAGGCATACTATGCATGACATCAATTGCATTATCAGGAAGACAAGTTGGTCACCTTCCTCAAGGTGATGCTTGTCCGTTGTCATTTCAGGCATACTATGCATGACATCAATTGCATTTCAGGAGGACAAGCTGGTCACCCTCCTCAAGGTGATGCTTGTCCGTTGTCATTTCAGGCATACTATGCATGACATCAATTGCATTTCAGGAGGACAAGCTGGTCACCCTCTTCAAGGTGACGCTTGTCCGTTGTCATTTCAGGCATACTATGCATGACATCAATTGCATTTCAGGAGGACAAGCTGGTCACCCTCCTCAAGGTGATGCTTGTCCGTTGTCATTTCAGGCATACTATGCATGACATCAATTGCATTTCAGAAGGACAAGCTGGTCACCCTTCTCAAGGTGACGCTTGCCCGTTGTCATTTCAGCCATACTATGCATGACATCAATTGCATTTCAGGAGGACAATCTGGTCACCCTTCTCAAGGTGATGCTTGTCCGTTGTCATTTCAGGCATACTATGCATGACATCAATTGCATTTCAGGAGGACAAGCTGGTCACCCTCCTCAAGGTGATGCTTGTCCGTTGTCATTTCAGGCATACTATGCATGACATCAATTGCATTTCAGGAGGACAAGCTGGTCACCCTCTTCAAGGTGACGCTTGTCCGTTGTCATTTCAGGCATACTATGCATGCAATCAATTGCATTTCAGGAGGACAAGCTGGTCACCCTCCTCACGGTGATGCTTGTTCGTTGCTTGTCCGTTGTCATTTCAGGCATACTATGCATGCAATCAATTGCATTTCAGGAGGACAAGCTGGTCACCCTCTTCAAGGTGACGCTTGTCCGTTGTCATTTCAGGCATACTATGCATGCAATCAATTGCATTTCAGGAGGACAAGCTGGTCACCCTTCTCAAGGTGATGCTTGTCCGTTGTCATTTCAGGCATACTATGCATGACATCAATTGCATTTCAGGAGGACAAGCTGGTCACCCTCCTCAAGGTGATGCTTGTCCGTTGTCATTTCAGGCATACTATGCATGGCATCAATGGCATTTCAGGAGGACAAGCTGGTCACCCTTCTCAAGGTGACGCTTGCCCGTTGTCATTTCAGGCATACTATGCATGACATCAATTGCATTTCAGGAGGACAATCTGGTCACCCTTCTCAAGGTGATGCTTGTCCGTTGTCATTTCAGGCATACTATGCATGACATCAATTGCATTTCAGGAAGACAAGCTGGTCACCCTCCTCAAGGTGACGCTTGTCAGTTGTCATTTCAGGCATACTATGCATGACATCAATTGCATTTCAGGAGGACAAGCTGGTCACCCGTCTCAAGGTGATGCTTGTCGGTTGTCCTTTCAGGCATACTATGCATGAACAACATTGTCAACAGTTGCCCAATTTCAAATCAAACGACCTATGTGGGATGGTTGGCAGTTACCAACGGAAGGTCGTGGGTTTCCTCTGGCCATAGAGCCCAGATTCCTCCCACAATAAAACTGGCAACGCCGCCATATAAGTGAAATAATCTTGAGCGCGGCGTAAAACACCAATCAATCAATCAAATCAGAAAATAAATTCACTCTCCACAGTTTGGAGACTTGCATTGGTTCTTATAATAGCTATAACCAACACGCGACTTCAATACCTCCATTTGGACTCTCAAACAAGGCTCTTTGTCAACTGTTAGCTTTGGTCCATTCAGAATACATATTACTCTGTCGTCCGAAACAGACATCGCATAAAATCAAACATCAAGATATAGACAGTTGTCAAACAAAGTACCCTAATCCTGATATTAAAAAATATGATCTCAATTGAATGTTTATGTCAGTTTTGTTGGTTGCATTTTTCATATCACCAAACAACATTTCTCTTAGAAGCAAAAGTACAAATCCAGTTCAATAATGGAGTTACATTCACAGAAGATGGCAGTTACAAACACCTACCTCTTATACCAACAGAACTCACACACAGCAAGATGTTTATGTCAGTTTTGTTGGCTGCTTAATTCCATAGTCCCTGACAACCTATATCACTTGGTTATCACAGAACTGAAAGTACAAATCCAGTCATCACTGGCCTAACATTCACTCAATAGATTTATAGGAAGGGGTGTAAGTGTCACATACCTCATATTAAATTTACACTTCTACCAACAGAACTCACAGTTTCTCATCTAGCAGCGACTCGAGTTTCCACACCACATAATCATCTTCATTTCTTTCATGGCCAGCATTTCTGTCTTTCACTGTAAAAAGAATAAATTAGGTTGTAGATTTCCTGTCCAGTTACTTTCAGATCATCCAGACTCCTCGAGAAAATACATTGATATAACAGGTGATAAAAACTGTCAATCACCTGAAAACTAATTCAGAAGAACCATGTAACAATCACATGGTAAATAGATTGATTGATTGTTTGTTTTACACCGCGCTCAAGATTATTTCACTTATATGGCAGCGTTGCCAGTTTTATTGTGGGAGGAAACCGGGCTCTATGCCCGGAGGAAACCCACGACCTTCTGTTGGTAACTGGCAACCATCCCACATAGGTCGTTCGAGTGAAAACCCAGTCAGAAAATTTTCCAATTTTTTGGACTGAGTGGGAATCGAACCCGCGACCCATTGGTGGAAGGCTGTTCGGATTGAGCATCCAACGCTCTACCTACTGAGCCACGGAGGCCCCCAGCAGTTATTGAAGGTCGACAGTGTGGAAGGATACACAGCCAAGAGAGACAGGCAAGCCAAGCCAAGGCAGTTAGAGAAGGGTGACAGTGTGGAGGGATAGGCCGCCAGAGGCAGGCAGGCAAAGGCAGCTAGTGCCAGAGAAACAAGCAAAGGCAGTTAGTGAAGGGAGCCATTGTGGAGGGATAGAGAACCAGAGAGGCAGGCAAGCGAAGGCAGTTAGTGAAGGGAGACAGTGTGGAGAGATAGATAGCCAGAGAGGGAGGCAAGCCAAGGCAGTTAGTGAAGGCCGACATAGTGGAGTGATAGACAGCCAGACAGGCGGGCAAGGCAAGGCAGTTAGTGAAGGGTGACAGTGTGGAGGGATAGATAGCCAGAGAGACAGGCAAGCCAAGGCAGTTAGTGAAGGGAGACAGTGTGGAGGGATAGACAGCCATGGAGGCAGGCAAGCCAAGGCAGTTAGCGAAGAGCGACAGTGTGGAGGGATAGAAAGCCAGAGAGGCAGGCAAGGCAAGGCAGTTATTGAAGGGTGACAGAGTGGAGGGATAGATAGCCAGAGAGACAGGCAAGGCAAGGCAGTTATTGAAGGGTGACAGAGTGGAGGGATAGATAGCCAGAGAGACAGGCAAGCCAAGGCAGTCAGTGAAGGGTGACAAAGTAGAGAGAGTGAACAAAAACAATGTGAAGTGAAAGACAGAGTGGCAGGATAACCAAGAGAGTTAGTGAATAAACAGAGGGTGCTTGAAGTAAAACAGAGTGATGCAAACCAAGGCAGTAAGTAAAGAGTCAGTCACAGACTGCCAACAAGGCAGGCAAGCAAGCAGGCTGTCAGAGTTTACATACAGGGAAAGAGAAAGTCCATGAAGACTGCATAGTACACAATATGTTCCACAATGGGGAAGTACTTAAGTTTACAATTAACTAAGGGTGGATTGAGCATCAGGATTTCTTATATACTGTACAAGAAAAAATAAATTTGACTGAGCTTTGGATACTTTTGGTTGACTGAGAATTCATTGACTCACACAGTGGAGGAGACTAGCAGTGATAAGAGCTACATTCATTCCATTGGAGAAACAGAAAATCATTGTTTGATACTTTTAATTGACTGGACAAGAAACACCTCACACACCTGTCAGCAGCCAAGCTCACAAAAAGAGACACTGCAGAAGAGACTAACACTGATGAGAGCTACATACATTCTATTAACCCAATGTTAAATGTAGGTAAAGCTTCACAACTTAATCGACAGTGGTGTATGTAGAACAACTGAAGGCGAATATATGTACTGCAGTTTATAGAGAACGCATTATCAGGGCTGACGGGATACACATACAGTGACCAACACGCAAACACCACACTGCAAGGAAGTGAAGAGAGGCAATGGAGTGAAAGACAACCCGAAAGAGAGGCAGGCAAGCGAAGAAAGTGAAGGGTGACAAAGTAGAGAGATAGACAGCCAGAGACCAACAGGCAGGCAGTGAACATAGACAATGTGGGCTGAAAGAGAGATTGGCAGGCAAGTGTATGCAGACATATCATTAGATACTTTTGGTTGTCTGAGAATTCATTGAGAGTCACACAGTGGAGGAGGAGACTAGAAGTGATAAGAGCTACATTCATTCCATTAACTATGTTACACAGTGACAGGGTAAAGCAGTATACATGAGGACATCAGACCAGGGCTGTTATTTAGCATTGAGATTCTTTACAGACAGCTGTGTAGGTATGGCAGACAAACTGAGACCAGATGTGTGGAGAATCAGACAAGCTTAGGGGTAATATCTGTACTTATGTAGGCTATATGTAAATAGAGTTAAACAGATCAACATTAGAGAGTAGGGTACACTGATACCAGAGACACACAGGCAGGAAAGCCAAGCCAGTTAGTGAAGCGAGACAGTGTGGAGAGATAGACAGCCATAGAGGCAGGCAAGCCAAGGCAGTTATTGAAGGAGACAGTGTGGAGGGATAAATAGCCAGAGAGGCAGGCAAGCCAAGGCAGGTAGTGAAGGGCGACAGTGTGGAGGGATAGACAGCCATAGAGTCAGTCAAGCCAAGGCAGTTATTGAAGGGAGACAGTGTGGAGGGATAAATAGCCAGAGAGGCAGGCAAGCCAAGGCAGTAAGTGAAGGCCGACAGTGTGGAGGGATAGACAACCAGAGAGGTAGGCAAGCCAAGGCAGTTAGTGAAGGGTGACAGTGTGGAGGGATAGATAGCCAGAGAGGTAGGCAAGCCAAGGCAGTTAGTGAAGGCCGACAGTGTGGAGGGATAGATAGCCAGAGAGGTAGGCAAGCTAAGGCAGTTATTGAAGGGTGACAGTGTGGAGGGATAGACAACCAGAGAGGTAGGCAAGCCAAGGCAGTTAGTGAAGGCCGACAGTGTGAAGGGATAGGTAGCCAGAGAGGCAGGCAAGCCAAGGCAGTTAGTGAAGGGAGAGAACGTATAGTGTAATATATGTCTTATAAAATATAGTGAAGAGAGATAGAAATAGATTGATGTTTTACGCCGCACTCAAGAATAATTCACTTATATGGCGGTTTTGCCAGGTTTAATAGGGGAAGAACCTTAGGCAAGTACCTCGCAACTCTTCCACACACTGCAATCGAGTAAAAAATCCACTCAGAAAATTGTCATTTTATTCGGTCTGAGTGGGATTCGACCCCGAGTTGCATGGATGGAAGGCCTGTGTTGGACTGAGGGACAATATACAGCCATAGAGACGGGCAAACCAAGGCAGTCTGTGAACAGAGAGTGGAAACAAAGACAGGCAGAGAAATAAAGTGGAAGGCAGGTCAAAGTAGTTATTGAAGGGAGAGAGAGTGGAGGGATAGAAATCGGCCTTAACAGTGAGCAGTGTATGCAGGACAGACAGGCAAAGTTAGACCAAGTGTGTGGAGAGTCTGTAACAAAGTGAGACAGCCATCACACAGAAGGAAAGTTAAGGGGTAATATGTGTACTCCTGTATTCAGCAATAGGAGCTGTGTTAACCTTACGGGTATTCAGTGTATGTTGCACCACTAGTTGACAATTTAATTACACAGGTCCCTCCAAGAGCTACTCACATTCCCTTCATTCAATGTTGGAGGTTTCACAGAGACAGGTTAAAACTGTATACGTGAGGACATCAGACCAAGCTTTTAACATGGAGCTCCTTAACAGAGAGTAGTGTAGATAGGGCAGACAAACTGAGACCAGCAGTGTGGAGAGTCAGGCAGGCTTAGGGGTAATATATGTACTGACATAAGAAAGGCGATAGGCAGGTTACATGTATATACAGTTAGGCAGTTAGTGAAGATTGATTGATTGATGTTTTATGGATATTTCATTAGGTTGATGACAGGCAGGAATTTGGCCATAGTGCGAGACCCCAATTCACTTTTAGTACAGGACACATCGTTTATTTGTAATCTAGTTATAAAAACAACCAAAAATTAAATCAATGCAATAGTTCCCAAGTTACTGAATGCCAATAGGCTAGGCGACTGTTTTGGTCGAAACAAATAGGAAGATCCAATTTAATTTTGGTATAGGACACCCTATCTAATCATCAGCTAGTTATATCTGACAAAAAAATTTCAATCCATGGAATAGTTCCGGGCTTAATGAATGCCAAAAGGATGGCTAACATACAAACTAAATTGGTTACAAACAAGGACTAACAGGCTGAGAGAGCTACATACACTCTATTAACCCAGTTTTAACTATAGGTTACACAGTGACAGGGTTAAGCTTCATGAGAACTTCACACCTTAACTGCCAGTGGTGTATGTAGAACAGAGAGGCCAACTGAGACATACAACTGGTTAGACATACAGAGTAGTTTATATATACTTTGGTTGATTGATTGATTGATTGAGAAATTCCTGTGGACACACGTGTAAAATAATTGATATATGACGGAAAACAAACACGAATAAAGGACAACACACACGGATGAAGACATAAAACGGAATACCGGTTTATTACCTTGGTTGGCCTTATATAGGACAGGTATGATAATGTGGTCAGTTTGACCCTATACCATTGATCAGTTGACCTCAGTGAAATGGGGCTCTATAGGCTATAGGTTAAAACACTACAACATAGAGACTCAACATTGCACAGTGTAGGAGAACCTAACAGTGATGAGAACTACATACAAAACTATGTTAGACAGAGATAGGGTAAAGCTGTATACATGAGGACACAGACCAGGGCTGTTTGCATTGAGATTCTCTACAGTGGACAGTGTAGCTCAGGCAGACAAATTGAGACCAGTCTAAAATTAGAAGTTGCCCTCCTAGTCTTAAGTCCAGATTTAAGCTTTAAGTCAAATGGTCGATATTTTTATCGGAAAAATCCATTGGAATAGGGTTGGACAGTTCACCTAGGTTGTTTTTATTCGACTAAACTACATCATGGAATTTTACCTGGCGTTTGCTCGCATCTACCCCTTACTCCCTTACACTCGGCTAGAGCTATCGTTAGTTACATGGAACATTTCCGATACTAGTAACACATGGAAACCCCACGTGGAGCCTATAACAGTGGCCAGTTCAATGTAAATCAGATTGACATGAAACAGCCATCTTGCCTGTTTTCATGAAAATGGGACTTTTTCGTGAAAATCACTGCATTTTCATTACTGTTTACTCACATTCAAAGTATATATTCACGTATAGTATGTCAGGATTTTTATATTTATCTGATAGCTTTTAAAAATGTTACCCTGGATCGCACGCAAAAATCAGTGTGCTATGTCCGGTAAAGGCATAGGTGGCTACATGTAAATACAGTTAAACAGACAGTGACACATAAACAACAAAGTAGGGTACTGTGAAAAAAGAGAAACACGGGCAGGAAAGTTGAGGCAATTAGTGAAGGGAGATAGAGTGGAGGTATAGCCAACCAGAGAGGCAGGCAAGCCAAGGATTTTAGGCATGCTACATGTATATACAGTTAAACAGACTGATAGTTCGACAATATAGACATCTGTCTATGTATATGTAAGACAGACAGGCAAACAGGACAGCCAAGAGTAATATCTGTACTAATGTATTCAGCAATGGGAGCTGTGTCAACCTTATGTTACAAATCAACGTATTCAATATGAAGGCCAACGCAGTTCTGGAGGGATAGAAAGCCTTAGAGGCAAGCAAGCAAAGGCAGTTAGTGAAGTGAGACAGTGTGGAGGGATAGATAGCCATAGAGGCAGGCATCAAGGCAGTTATTGAAGGCTGACAGTGTGGAGGGATAGATAGCCAGAGAGGCAGGCAAGCTAAGGCAGGTAGTGAAGGGAGGCTGTGTGGAGGGATAGAAATGGGCCTTAACAGTGAGCAGTGTATGAAGGGCAGACATGCAAAGTTAGATCATATGTATCCCGTTAAACAGACCTTAGAGAGTAGTGTACTCTGAAGAGAGACAGACTCAGACAGCCATCACACAGAAGGATAGTTAAGGGCTAATATATGTACTCCTGTATTCAGCAATAGGAGCTGTGTTAACCTTACGGGTATTCAATGTATGTTGTACCAATAGTTGACAAGTTAATTACACACAAGTTATGATAAGAGCTACACACATTCCCTTAATCCAATGTTGGAGGTTTGACAGAGACAGGTTAAAACTGTAAATATCACAACAAGGCTGTCAACATGGAGATCCTTAACAGAGAGTAGTGTACATGTAGGGCAGACAAACTGAGACCAAGGCATTTTGTTAAGACAATGCAGTTATTGAAGGGCAACAGTGTGGATTGAAAAACATCCTTAACAGTGAGTTGTGTAAGTAGGGCAGACAGAGGTTAGGATAAGAGCTACACACATTCCATTAACCCAATGTTGAGAGTAGGTTAGACAGCGTCAGGTTAAAACTGTATACATGAGGACATCAGACCAAGCTGTTAACATGGAGATCCTTAACAGAGAGTAGTGTTGCAAGGTTTAGTGGTTGGAGGGAACCCTGACCTTCTGCGATTACCTGGCAACTCTTCCATATACAGCAATCAAGTGAAAAATCCAGTCAGAAAATTTTTCAATTTCTATTTGGCGTGATTGGGATTGGAACACGCGCCACAGCGATGGAAGGCCGGTGTCGGACAAAGGGATTATCACTCTTACCGCCAGAGCCAGCAAGGTCCTGACTTTGCGATAAAATTATATAGTTTGAGAAAGGGCAGACAAGTGAAGGAAGACAGTGTGAATTGAAAAACAGAAAAGGCAAGTCAAGGTAATTGGTGGAGAAGGACAACCAGAGAGGGAGGGAGGGAGGGAGGGAGGGAGGGAGGGAGGGAGGGAGGGAGGGAGGGAGGGAGGGAGGGAGGGAGGGAGGCAGGCAGGCCAAAGCACTAAAGGAAGAGATAGAGTAGTGGGACAAACAGCCAGAGAGGCAGGCAGGCAGGCAGGCAAGCCAAGCCAAAGCAGTAAGGGAAGAGATAGAGTAGTGGGACAAACAGTCAGAGAGGCAGGCAGGCAGGCAGGCAAGCCAAGCCAAAGCAGTAAGGGAAGAGATAGAGTAGTGGGACAAACAACCAGAGAGGCAGGCAGGCAAGCCAAGCCAAAGCAGTAAGGGAAGAGATAGAGTTGTGGGACAAACAGCCAGAGAGGCAGGCAGGCAAGCCAAGCCAAAGCAGTAAGGGAAGAGATAGAGTTGTGGGACAAACAGCCAGAGAGGTAGGCAGGCAGGCAGGCAGGCAGGCAGGCAGGCAGGCAAGCCAAGCCAAGCCAAGCCAAAGCAGTAAGGGAAGAGATAGAGTAGCGGGACAAACAGCCAGAGAGGCAGGCAGGCAGGCAGGCAAGCCAAGCCAAAGCAGTAAGGGAAGAGATAGAGTAGTGGGACAAATAGCCAGAGAGGCAGGCAGGCAGTCAAGCCAAGGCAATTAGGGAAGGGCGACAGTGTGGAGGGGCAAACAACAAGAGAGGAAGGCAAGCCAAGGCAGTTAGTGAAGGGCGACAGTGTGAGTGAAAGACACCCTTAACAATGAGCTGTGTATGTAGGGCAGACAGGCAAAGTTAGACCAGCAATGTGGTGAGTCAGACTAGATCAGGGCTAATATCTATACTCCAGTAAGAAGGGTGTTAGGCAGTCTATATATAGTTATGTATCCAGTTAAACAGACCTTAGAGAGTACTATACTCTGAAGACAGACAGACTCACTCAGACAGCCATCACAGAGAAGGATAGTTAAGGGGTAATATATGTACTCCTGTATTCAGCAATAGGAGCTGTGTTAAACCTTATGGGCATTCAATGTATGTTCTACCATAGATAGCCAGAGAGGCAGGCAAGTCAAGGCAGTAGGGGAAGGGTGATAGTGTGGAGTGAAAGACAGCCTTAGCCATTAGCTGTGTATGTAGGGCAGACTGGCAAAGTTTGACCAGCAATGTGAAGAGTCAGACTAGATCTAGAGCTGAAACGAACAGTTGATTTTGGTATTCGAATATTCGGTTCTGATATTAAGAACGGGCGTATAAAAAGCAAGCCCTGGGAACCAAAAACATGTATGAATCAATAATGTGTGGTTACCTACCCTTGTTCATCAGAATCCGTCTTTCAGTGGTATCAGTCATCATCTAAAACAAAAATCATTTTACTACTGGTGAGTTCACATCAAAATTCACAGGATAGAGAAATTCAAATAGAGTCAGATAAAATTTAGAAAACAATTGTTGTCATTTATTTGTCACTTAATATTAAATATAAATTCACAATGGGCAACTCATTCAATATTTATGTCAGTTCTGTTGGCTGCTTATTTTCATACAACAGGAGAATATTTCACGTATATGGCATGATGGCTTGGTTCTCACGGCAAGTCCAAATCTATGGATGCAGTCATCACTGGCCTCACATTCACCCAATAGGTTTATAGGAAGGGGGTGTGTCACATACCTCAGATTTTAAAGAAAATCAATTGTATCAAACTTGCTTCCATATTTGTCACCCAATACACCAAGAAGTTATTATCCATAAGTAATTCTGCATCTTATTGGCTCCCATAGAGCATCAGATTTATGTGTGTGAAAATACACTGAAAATGAATCTGTCAGACAAACTCGTGTTCGATCGTCAGTGTAGACTGTAGAGCACCATTGACATTTTGAAATTGGCAGGAAAAATCGTAGAGATATGGTTTTGGTACTGTTAGAAAGAAAATTTAGTGTGCCTGTGATATATTTACTCATTTGTTTCCTTTCCTTCTCCTTTAAATTTACACTTCTACCAACAGAACTCACAGTTGCTCGTCTAGCAGCTACTCAGTTGACTTTCCACACCACATTACCATCTTCATTTCTTTCATGGCCAGCATTTCGGTCTTTTACTGTCAAAAGAAGAAATTAGGTTGTAGAATTGCTGTCCAGTTACTTTCAGATCATCCAAACTCCTAGAGAAAATACATTGATATAACAGGTGATAAAAACTGTCAATCACCTGAAAACTAATTCAGAAGAACCATGTAACAATCACATTGTAAATAGGTTGATTGATTGTTTGATGTTTTACGCCGCGCTCAAGATTATTTCACTTATATGGCGGTATTGCCAGTTTTATTGTGGGAGGAAACCGGGCTCTGTGCCAGGAGGAAAACCACGACCTTCCGCTGGTAAGTGGCAACCATCCCACTTACTCCGTGTAACAATCACATTGTAAATAGAAGGTAATGGTTTGTATGAGGTTTGTCACATAAATAAGCTGTAAGTGCAGTCATATTATTTTAATATTTACATAAATGGAAACAACGGAAATAGATCAACCATACGTAACACAGAGTGAGAAGGAAATAGGCACAGACACACTTGTCAAAAGTGACGTCATACACAGCCGTTGCTTCGAAGACGCACTGACATAGCAGAGAGTGTGTATTAGGTCACCACTGTGAAGGTACGTACACAACTGAGGGAGTCATTTGTCACTGAGATAATTAACTGACCTAAGCAATGAACAGCGACAAATGTAGCATTGAATTTTGTATGTTTTGCGACAGATTTTCTTTTTGGTCAAACCTGTACAGTACATGTTGTACAACACACTTAACACAAATCCTAAAACATTGAAATCTGAGTCTGGTAAAGGAGCAACAACAAAAAAAATCACAATGGAAGAGAAATAAGAGGTGTTACCATGATCACTTCTACATATGACCTCAACCATTGGATTTTCTTCAAATAACTGGTAAAAGAAGGCGGATATTTCGTTTTTTCACCTGTAAGAAAAAAGAAAAATTTGGACATAAGCAAATGTGGAAATACAGCAAACAACATAAACCTTTATTTTACTGTCCATTTAAGTTTATTTCAAATGTTTACATCACCAACAGATGTTGAGAAAAGTAACACATATGTTTGACTGCTTAATTGAAGTTTAATGTCATGCTCAAGATTAATTCACTAACAGCCTCACAGAAGGATGTCTTATCTGACAAACCTGTTTAACATACAAACTAAATGGTTACCAAAAAAAAAGCAGAAATTGATATTAAAACAAAAGTCAAAATTAGGTATGGTATTTATTATTTAACAATCTCACAAAACAACCTTCTTTTCAATATGTCATACAATGGCAACCAGTGTCGTGATATTTAAAAAGTGAACTACAGTAGGGCCCGCTTAAACGCATAGGCTTGGTCCGGACATAAAATATGCAATTAAGCGGGTTAACCGTTTAAACGAACCTAGCGAATTTAGACGTCCGCAGTTGTACCCCTTGACTTCATGCACTATCGTAAGTAAGACTATATGACACTGACCTATAACCTATAGATTGCTGTAAATGGATTTATTTCCTGGTTTTATAATAACAAAGAAATTTGTTATTGTAGTTTGTTTTACTCATTGCCTAACAGTTTACAATTTCAAGTTGCTGTGCTATTTCCCGGGCCAAGTTATCAACAGTAGGCTGTGTGTGCAGTCCAGCTGTGAAAGCGGGTTTCGTAGCTAGTTGTGACTAATCCCGTAGTTTTTTCGATCTCGTCTGCCAATTATCCGGGTAAATTCTCAAACCACAGGATGTTTGTTATGCAATTAAGCGGTTTATGCATTTAACCGATAACCGTTTATCAGGACTTAAAACAACAGGCAGGTATAGGGAATGATTCCGTCCCCAGACATTTTATTCGAATAAGCGGGTTATTCGTTTAACCGCAATTCGATTAATAGGGTCCTACTGTATATCGTTGGCCAGTCAGGATAGCTATTTAGTTTTATGTTTTAATCCAATCCCAATTATAAAATCAGTTCTAACACCTCCAGAAATTTCCAGAAAAGGTAAGTAAAAACTTTGATCCATTTTTACTTGTTATGTTATTAAAGGGAAAGAAAATCTAAGCTTTAGACTAGTTTAGATGGAAAGAGTAGAGTTCATTTATTGCAAAACAACTGTCCAATGTATGTTTTATCCCCTCATAAGTGAATAATTGAAATTTGAAGGTGGCGTGACAATAGAGAATAAGCTCCATAGGCCATTCACAAGGCCGCCACCATTTTTTCATTAGTTTTATCCAATTATTGTTGCATAAAAATTTAAGTGCGTTATAGAGTAGTCATGTGATGCAATTTAGCCAATGGATGGCTAAGTAATGGCGCGCGGTTGCATACTGACCTATATTTTCGGAGACAATCTTCCCACTTCAAGTTTGTCGCCATGTTTTTGTTGACCTAAATCTACCCTTATACATTAAAGAGCGGTAAAAATACGTCATTATTGATCTAAAAATAGCTATACCAACATCACGTCATCCTAAAACGGAAAAATGGCTACACAGATAAGCCACTGAAAGGACATACTTCTGTCTGTTTTTATTAGCTTGAGGGTCACAGGAGGTAATTGACGTGGAATGTTTTAAGTACTTTGAAGGTTGTTATCGACGATAATCCCTATGTATTTCTAGAGATTTCCCCTCCTTTAAATGAATAAAAATTTCTCAATTCAATTCAATTTGAATAATAATAATAAGAAGTTTGTTTCTGAATATGTGGTGAGTTAAGTATATGTGTTGAGTTAAATCATAGGGTAAATGACACCCTGTTACAGCCAAGCTCACAAATAGAGACTAACAGTGATGAGAGAGCTACATACACTCTATTAACCCAGTTTTAACTATAGGTTACACAGTGACAGGGTAAAGCTTCATGAGATCTTCACACCTTAACTGCCAGTGGTGTGTGTAGAACAGAGAGGCCAACTGAGACCAGAAGTGTGGATACATGTACTTCAGTAAGTAAGTGACAGGTCTTATCAGGGCTGAAAGGATTTACATACAGCGACCAACAAGCTAACACCATAATACAGGGAAATACAGTAACTCAGGCCGGCTAAGGTGGTTAGTGAAAAGAGGCAGTGAAGTGAAAGACAACATGAGACAGCGAGGCAGGCAGTTATCCAAAACTAGCTCAGTGGGAGAAAGACGTCAAGGGAAGGGATACATGTACAGTGACCAACAAGCTAACACCCTGTCAAAGAGAGGCAGGCAGGCCAATGCATTGAATGAAAAGGAGTAGATGGAAAGACAGAAATAGACAGATAGAAAAAATGCTAGATTGAGCTTAAGGTTTTATTATATTATGAGCTACAAAGAGATGTGATCACAGCTATAGGACTATAAAATAAAGAAAAATGTTATTGTTTGAGTTCATTGTTGTTGTATTTAGCTGAAATAATGTGAAGAATTTTTTTTGGAGCGAGGAGGAGCACCAGCCTCGCCTTCAAAAATTGTGAAACTCGTCCATATTACCTAATCGAAATCCCCAACAATAAAAAACATTATTAAGTTTTTTTTACTCTTCAAATGTATTTTGGGAAATGTTTTATTTATACAAAAGTTTGTTTGCCAGCTGTTAGGTAGCATTACTAGAATTTCAAATTAATCAAACTTTATAATTGAAATGTATTTAGCTTAGGGATTTATATCTACAGTGAGTAGAAATCACAGTTGGTGGTTCAAGAATGTGGTCCATACTGGACAATATCTTAGACAAGCTGTCTGCTATCAATATTGACTTATTGTTAAGTAATTCTAGACTAGATCTTATTGTGTTAAGAAGAACAAGTTTGGAACAAGTATCAGACCTGTCCAAGCTATGCCAATGTGTAGCCTATATAAAGATAATGGTAATTTAGATACATGTAAATAAGAAAGAAAATGTGAAGTGAGCATAAGAGTAGTTTGTAGAGTTAATAGAAGTCAAGTCAGTAGCACAGATAGAGTTAGGGTTAGGAGCTTACAGTTTAGAGTTCTATTATGCCAATAGTAGCTAACTGAGTAGTTACGGCTTTTAAATGAATTATTTGGAAGGATTTCAGATTTAAGCTAAGTCTTAACTATCCTTAATCTCAATTACCTTTCAGCTATTACCGCCTATTATATCTTTGAAACATTGCTCTTTTCACTGAACCAGGTGATTTCTTCAAAATCCGTTGTTAAACTGTTAAATCGCTCTATGTAAAGCATAGCATAAAAATTGGCCTAATGACTTAACACGAGTTATATCACCCTTATTATGGCGGTTTAATGTGTGGCTCTACCTGACCGGCAAAGTAAGTAAACCAGGATAGACACCCTACCCTGTGTCAGTTGTATAACGTATGTGGTAACAATTAGTGCCACCTGGTTGATAACAATTGGTGGACAACCCCGACCCTGATCGCTTACAATACTCTTGGTTGATTGAGCAAGAAATTCCTGTGAAGGCATTCAGACTTTCAACATTGCACAGTGTAGCAGGGTTAGAATTAATGGAAAATTTTACACTAGACAAACAGGATATTAAGTCTGAGAATTTACTATCCCCTCAAGGTATCAACTATCCCAAATTAAAACATATTAAATCGTAGATTTGAATGCTTATGCGTTATTTGATTTATGCTTTGACAGTTAAAGTATTGATTTTTGGCTACTCTTTTTTTACCCAATCCAATCCAATACTCTAAACTATTGTGCAAAAAGCTATCCTGAGTTGAAGTTTGCAAGCGTCCACGAAATACAAACATGAAACATGCGAAGTGATTTGACTAATTTGTCAAATTAACATGCTCATGTATGACTGCTATAGTACAACACCTTGCAAGGTTTTCCCACATGTTGACTTTGCTATATGTTTTTCTTTTTATAGAACATTACCTATTTTACATGTAAGAAATATATGTATATTTATCTAATGTATACTGAAAGACCAATAAGGGTTTGATAAAAACAAACTACCAACTCACACTTGGTTGTATTACATTTACAATACAAATAGGTTTACATAAAACAAAACTTTTTTTAAGAATGGCCTGATACAGAAAATAAATTAACTGGATTAGACAAAGTTTCCCCATGATATAGTTTCTTTATATATCAGTTAGCTACAAAGAAGTGTTTTGAGGGTGTGAAGTGTTTTTTCTCTATTTTTTTACCCATGAATTTCGCCAACACACTTTGTAACACACTTTTGCGTTTGCTGACTCTTTTTTAGATAAAAACTAAACTAAATTAAACAGTAACTTTATTTACAAGAAACGACACAAATGGAAAAGTTTTGTTATTTTGAAGGGTTTCCAACTTGTCACTTAACTGTATATTTGAGTGGTTTCACTTTTGTTTTGGTTCACATTCAAGTTTCAATGTCCCCTGAACAAAAGTCATTCCAGGTGTCTCCATGCACACTCTACACACGTTACCAAACATATACATTCTCTTCTAAACTCTAGCCCTGTTTACGATAGTTATGGAGATAATAGCTAAATCTATAAGCCAGTTATGTAAGTTCTAAATCACATCGCTGTCAGACTTGAACAGGAAATCAGAAATTGGAAGTTACGTATCCGTAAACTGTAGTTAAGCTTCTTACGTGGACACCGATTGGCTGAAATTTAATCAATTGGCCAATGCATGGCAAGGTTGTAATTTTATTGACAGCATCTGTGATTGAAGTAAGCAACATTACCCGACGAATTAAACAGCCGAGTAATCACATTTTGAATGTAAATTAAGAATATTTAAGTTAAAGCAATGCAAAAAGTTGGTATCCCAGCGGGCCACTGGATTTATTTTTGTACCTGACCGATCAAATTTTCACTATAGCTTATTTCGAACCCTGTGGATTGCGTGGGATTCGAACCCGTGACCAATTGGTGGAAAGCTGTTCCGTGTGAGCGTCCAACACTCTACTGAGCCTCAGAGATCCTATCAAGAGTTTGAACGACAACATCACAGAATGCCAAAATGTATTGGAGAAAGTAAGATCCTATCAAATAATAAAATAACTCAAAAGGATGTTTGATTTCAACTTACAAAGAATAAGATTAAAATGAAGAATCTCTCGATATATAAGATGCATACCAAAAATATCCGAAGATCCTTTCATAGCTTTAAAAATTATGAGAACAGTGACAAAAAGCAGAAGAAGAATAATGGCCAGCGTCCACCATTTTGAATATGCAAATGAGCAAAAAAATGCATAGCGCACAGTGAGACCATAGGGTTAATTTACGAAGATTGTATTGTAGGAGAAGAGCGACAAAAAGAACAAAAGCAGAGGCCATTTTAATACGCAAATGAGCAAAGGAAATAAATGTCACACAAGTAGACCATAGGTGGAACGTGCATTCCCGATCACAAGTGAGAAAAGTGATAAAGAGAAGAAAAACAAATAGGGAACACAGAAACATTTCATCCAGATCTGGTGGTTTTCCGCGATCACAAACTATGTAGGTAAAAATCCCAGAACAATATCGAAATTAAGACATCACCACGCAGTTAGTTGTTTTGAACAACACGTACACCTGTACTGGTGTCTTCACTTTCACTTGACGAAGACACCGGTACAGGTGTCGAAAGGTTGTACGTGTTATTAAAAACAACTGAGTGGTGATGTCTTAATTTTTTTGATCATTAAAAAAATAGATGTTGCAGAACTAGAACATTGGGGGAAAATGTCTGTTAAATTTGATGAAGATCCGACCGGTAACGACCGATAACACAAGACGACGGACGTAAAAATGATTTGAAATGATATACTCGTTTAAATATAATTCAATTCAAAAGAAGATAAACAAAGATGTGGTCAACAGTAAACTGTCAGAACTGACTGAACTTTAAAACTTTCAGTGCAAGCGATTTATGTTCAAGCGATTTATGTGAAAATAGCGACCTGATTAAATTGGACACTTCTCAAATCAAACACATTGTAAATGGGTGAAGAAGAGGATATCACCATAAAAAAATATGTTATTTTACACGAAATATATAAAAGAATTCGTTCAAATCTATTTAATTCAAAATTTATTCTGTGTTTAATTTTTCTGAAAATGTTGTTACTTAGGAAGAAATTACTTTCAAGCTGGTGACCCCATAAATTGTACCCAAATCAGGTCAACAACAGCTGTATTTCCCGCCAAAACTTTGGTCCCAACACTCTGTACGAAAATGGGTCGCGATTTCATAAGATTTTCACGGCTTACAACAATAAATTTCACATCACTAAGTGTGCCAATTCATACCTTTTTAAAACGTTTATTTTTTCCGCTAGCCAACATTAATTCGGAAGTTTTAGGTGAAATTCCCGTAACGTCCAAATTTCGAGACGTGACGTCATTTGACAGAAACCTAACTTTATCGTTAGGTGCAAATATAGAAGTGGTCCGTCACTTAAAGCTTCCATTTAAAACCTTAGTTTCCTAAAAAAATTTTAGTGGATTACCTCATGATACTTTGTTTGTGAAAAATCCTTCCTCACATGCAGAAATAGTTGTTTACATTTACCGTATGGCTTGGTTTTACAAGTTACTCATACAGTTCACTGTCAGTTCGCCATTTTGGATTGTCTTGTACATGATATAAACCAGACCAATGTACGAGCTCGGCTAAATACGAGTCCCTCCTTCATTACCCGCTCTGATACATGTACTGGTGTAGCATAAAGATAAATGATAAAAAATTAAAGACATCACCACGTCCTCAGTTGTTTTTAAGTGGTGATGTCTTTAATTTTTTATCATTAGTATGGAACCCACGTTTAAAGAGAGTTTCAAAATTTCTTATAAAGATAAATGTTACATATACTAGTATACTGATATAGACGTATTAACGGTTAGGAACCTTTTTTTGTTATAATAAAATAGATGTTTGATTTAACTGTTGCTGTATTGTTATGTTTTCGACGAAGGCAAATTAAAGGCATAATTTAATTTAAATGAAAAGAAAAAAAATATGTAGGTTTATATACATGTAGTAATTAGTAGGCCTACCATACACATTTTACACTTACAGATAGTGGTAATACTAAGGTCAAAGGCCATATTACTATTAGACAATATGCTACAAGTTAGTTTTTATTGTATCTGCAAATGAATAATGTGAACATTTACAGAATTATTAATCCAGATTTAAGGCTAGCACTAGAGACAAAAAATAATACATATAAAGTGGCCAAAATTCAAACTTTTTCCATAATTTCTGATCGTCGTGACAGTAAGAGGCTATGAAGACCGTCGAAAAACTACTTGATTGGCGTTAGTTCAAAGTTAGTTCAAAACAATACTTACAATACTTTATCGTAGACTAGAATCTCTAAAAACTTCTGAATTATACGTCTTGAGAAAAATAGACAATAATTTCAACGTTCTGTTTTAATGTCAAAATATCAACATTTTGGCAGCTCATGCCACTTTAAGAAAGGTTGATAGTAACAAAATGGAATTGAATGTGACATCCTGATTATAGAGAAAGGTTTACCATCCCCAGATGAGTTAAATCACCAATTCTTCCTCTAACTCCTCACAATTTAATTTCCTTCTGTTTGATTGATAGTTTGGTGTTTTACGCCGCGCTCAAGATTATTTCACTTATGGTGGCGTTGCCAGTTTTATTGTGGGAGGGAGGAAACTGGGCTCTATGCCCGGAGGAAACCCACGATTTTCCGGTGGTAACTTGCAACCATCCCACATTGAAAACCATTCAGAAAATTTTGCAATTTTTATAGAATGTACTGAGTGGGATTTGAACCCGCGCCCCATTGGTGGAAGGCTGTTTGTATTGAGCGTCCAACGCTGTACCTACTGAGCCATGTTACTGAGCCATGTCCTTCTCTCTGGAAGATCATTTCACTTATATGGGGACGTTCCCAGGTAACTGGTTTAATGGTTAAGCAACCCATGCCCGTAGGAAACCCCCAAAATGTCGTGGGGGAAAATGTCGCGGGGGAAAATGTCGTGGGGGAAAATGTCGCTGGGGGATAATGTCGGCACACCCCTTTCGCACATAAGAAGCTTTCCACTTTCTAGCTCTAAATTAACCTTGAAAATGTGAAAATTGCTTAACATTAAACCTTCTGATTTTAACCATTACACATTTGAAATTGACAAATTTTATATTGAACAGAAGCTGAACCTATGTAAAATGAAATGTTATTTTCTTCCTAGAGCTAATTGAAGTAAGTGTATAATAAACTTGATACTCTTGATTTAGCTGTATTATCGGTATGCTTAGATTGGATGTAAGAAATCCAGTCATCCCATATTTTGTAGCAGGGTGTAAACACTAAGCACTACAGCTGTGTGAATTTTGTGTAACTTCTTGAAAAAAATGAATGAATTATGTGTAAAAATTAATGAAGATGCATTGAAATGGAATAGAAATCCTTGTTAAAATAAAATTCCAAAGCTTTATTCCTAATTCATTTTTTAAAACAGATAACACTAAAGCTACTAATGTTCTAACACATGCATATTGGGTGCACAATTTATATTTATATGAAATTATAGTCTCCGTGAATATTTCAGGTGTTGTGAAGAAATCATGAGAGGTTTCATACCTATAAAATCACAAATACATGTAATCTGAGTGTAATGTACTAACCAGTAGCGTAGCCAGAAATTGGCTCAAGGGGGGGCCAATTATCACAGGTCAACAAGGCGAGGGTCCAGGGGCCGCCCAGGCCCCGGAAGCTCTGGGGTCCTAGATCGCCAGAGATGCGTTCTGAGCGTTTTCCAGGGAATAAATCTGAACTTAATTTGTGAAGATTTATTTTTCTATTTTCCGACTTATTTTTCAAAAACAGGAAGATCTACTATTTCATAATCAATATTCGTTTATTTTGTTATCATTCTAAATGCAGCGCTGCAAGCCAATCATGGTCTCCGGATCTCTCCATGAGCCTGTTTTTCATTTTTTTTCTATATATATATATATATATATATATATATAGATCCGCCAATGGGCCCTGCTAACAGTGGTTCTCACTCTTTCCTCAGACAGCCATTCTTAAAAATAGAGCGACATCACCAAACATATTCTTAAGTAGAGTCCTTATTTTGTTATTTATTAATTTGAAAATTAATAGACTTGAGTGATATTCATCGTAACAGACTGGCTCTCGTTAGATAACCTCTATGTACATGTAATTTCCCTGGCCTCATGTGTTTTAGGGAATGAGAATTAGCAATTATTCTATGATCGGCAAAAATATATTACACTCTCATAAATTAATGACATAACAGTCAAACAGAAACAGCCCAAGAAATTGGAATTCACATTCACATGAAACAATTATCAGCAATGCACTTAAGACATGCACAAGATCAATTCGTTTATAGTTATATTTAGGAACACCGGGAAAATTTTTCTCGTCTAAAATAACCATGGAGACAAGTATTTAATTCTGTTAAAAGGGATATATCATTTAGACCCAATCATAGGTTGTTTTATGTAGTAATCACTTATCTCTTATATTCTTATCCCTTATATTCAATAATTTCCCTGGACAGTTTGAGTTATTTTTCAATGGGTTAGGGTAAGATCATTTTGTTAGTGTTAAAAGAATACTGTATTGTCCTATCAAGATAGTTTTTTCTTCAAGAGAAAGAACATTTTCAATTTGTTATTTTGTTTTTATTGATTCACATTCACATTAAAAGTAATGGCTCGGGATGTCATACATGTATATTTTTTTTTTTCTACACACATTGTGTCTTTATTTTTCTATGATACATCTAGGCTATAATGCTGCTGTGTGGCCAAGCTATGTCAATTTTTTAAAAGAGAATTTAATGATAGCAAGAAAGTCAGTAAGATAGTCAGCAGAATTAGATCCTTCAGAGAGAGAATTGTAATGGGTAAGAGTTTTATTATATGACAATAGTAGCTAACTAATAAGCCCTACCTATCCAATAGCTGTTGTATGTAAATACCTATGTAAATATTCCTAGATGTGCATTTGTGTATATAAAACTGTTGTTGTTAAACATGGACTTGTGTTAATTATTTTAAGTCATAAATGGTCAACACTAAAGCTTGCTTCCCCAGTTTAATGCTATAGGACACTTGGTGAAAATACATGAAATCCTTTTAAACTTAGTGGTTTCCATTTAAATAAAAATGTTTAATATTTAGGATTGATTAAGCTGAATTGAAATATTTGGATATGAAAAAGATGGGTATGGTTTGGTCATTTGTAATACTCTAATCATAGTATTTGGTCATTTGTAATCTACTCTAGTCATAGTATATAGTGCAAAAAAGAAGAATATAATGAATGATCGATCGATCGATCGATCGATCAATATACACGTACCATGATCGGAAAGAAAACACTCATCATTGGGACTTTGATCTTACAAGGAGTGAAGACAAGAGGCCTTCAATCAGATGTTGAATTCATGACATAAAGAGGTGCAAGTATTAAAGCCTTCAATCAGATGTTGAATTCATGACATAAAGAGGTGCAAGTATTAAAGCCTTCAATCAGATGTTGAATTCATGACATGAAGAGGTGCAAGTATTAAAGACATGTATAATAAACTATCTTCAATGCATCTAGATCAATCCAAGACAGTTATACTCCAAGTTGGAACAAATAATAATCAAGATTGTTTAGATGACAATATGATAATGTTCTTGATATATTGTTACTAAGCTGTTAGACAACATTAGGAATTGTAAATGAATCACCTATCAAATTGTATGTATGTAGTTTAAAGATTATGATATCTAATATTATATGTGTAGTAGACTAGAAAGTAGTAATCACAGTAGGTGACAATGTCATCCCAGCAGTGGTCCCTAATAGATAGGATGCTATAACACAAGTTGTCAGACTGTCCACAATTAATCTTTCCTTATTGTTTATTAATTCTAGAGTACATGTAAATCACTATTGTCTTAAGAGGAACATGTTTGGTTCAGTATTAGAACATGTCCAAGTAATCAAACTTGACCAAGCTATGTCAAGTATATAAACTAGAATTTAAATCATGGATAGATGATGAGAGCAAGAGAGTCAGTAAGATAGTCAGCAGAATTAGATCATTCAGAGGGAGATCTGTAAGGGTAGGAGCTGAGCTGGACGTTAATGTTTCTATTATGCCAATCATAGCTAACTAATAAGCCCTACCTACCCAGTGCCAGTGTTGTATTTAATTACTTATGTGCCTATGTAAATAATCCTGAGTGCATTTGTATATAAACTATTGTCGTTACATATGGACTTGCGTCATTTATTCTGAGGTCCAAAGTGGTCAAGATTATAGTTAGCTTCCCCGGCTCATGCGATAGGACCCTTGGTGACAACTGGCAACCCGGACGTGTGACTATTAGTGGATGAGGCTTGATTGTCACAATCAACAGATAACCATCAGGATCGCAATTTGTATTACATACGTGGTAACAATGAGTGCCACCCGGTTGATAACAATTGGTGGACAACCCCGACCCTGATCGGTTACAATAAGATGTTACTCCAGTGTAAGATTGATAAAGTCCTCATCTGGTGTGTCATCAGCCAGTAGACAGAGCCTTTTTTTTAGGTATAAATGACTGAAAATTGGCCATGTTAATATTCAACACATTTTGCCAAAGATTGATCAGATTTATATATTGTTAAAGAAATCTTACACTTGGTTTATGTGAAACTTTTCTGAAGAAAAAACATGTTAAAAATCTGTTGTCCAATTCAGGGTTTTCAATTGAAGGAAATAAAAGGATAGGTTACGAAAAAGTGGTGGAGGTTTGATAGTCTTTATAAAAGACAAATTTAATTAGAAGGAGGTTTGATAGTCTTTATAAAAGACAAATTTAATTAGAAGCGACGTATTGATTTAGAGACAACTACATTGGAAATCATCTGGTTAGAAATTATGTTATTAAAGCAAGCCATGGTGGCTGATTTGTTCCATTTCGTGTGAATCAAGAGTCAAATTCATTTGAATACGAAATTAAACTAAATCTCGCTGCAAGAATGCCAAAACGCGAAAAAAAATACATAATCTTGTGCCGAGAACGCAAAAACTAGTGTCGGTTTGTGTCATTTATTCTTGTGTCCGGCGAAAACTCGAAAACAAGAAATGGCCCAAATAAGGCACTTTTTGCTCATTGTTGATTTTTTCACATTCTCGCGGCCAGGTTATATTTTTTATTGTCTTTTCGCATTCTCGCAATGAAATTATAATTTATTCTTGTGTTTTATCATTCTCGCGAGATTATAGTTAAATTTTTGTCTCCTATTTCTCGCATTGAAAACGTCAGAGCGTGAAGTGGCACAATTCAGCCACCATAGTAAGCTTTTTATTTTAGACCACCTGCTGTGTGGATTGAGGAATATAAAAATGTTCTTGATTGTTCTTGAGGAAATTTATGCAGAAGATAAAGAAATAATAATATTAGGTGATTTTAACATCAATCTTTTAATTGAGCCTCCAAGCAATAGGATTTCCTGCTGTGAATTTTTTACACTTACACAACCTATCAATAAACCAAAAAGAAAAACTAGTTCGGGATCAACTTTTGTATGTCGCAAATGTAACTTTGAAAAAGATAATTGTCACAAAACTGTTATTAAAACTGTTAATCGTTTGATTCTGAAAATTTATCTTCTGTAGACTGGAAGTTAGTGCAGTGTTATATACAACGGCAAGACTGTAGATGAATGGGTCGAAGTATTTACTGATGTACTTTATGAAGATGCTGCTGTAGTACATAAACGGGTTAAACAAATTAGTCAACAGATGAAATGGTGTACGCCATGAGAGAAAGAAATCAGACATCAAAAGTTAAAGAAAATGAACTATTTAAACCCAGAAGAAACCATGTTAAATCACTTTTTGTAAAGCTAATACAAATTTGATCACAACTGTCATAGAAAATGGAGAACAATTATACAGGACTATACTTAAGAAACTTAATCGGAAAGATACACGTAAAGTTCCTAATATGCTAGAGGCTGGTGAAAAAAAAACATACAAAATATAGATATTGCAGATGAATAAGTTTCTTCAAGCATGCAGAAGAACGCCTATTACCCCTATGTTCACTTTAATTAATTTAAAATCATTTTTTCATCAGAGACTTCCACCTGGAGATAAATTTCACCTATCTTGTCTGGACTACTAAAAGTACAGGTTTGGATGGATGAAACCCGAAATTTCTTAAAATCAATGTGATAAATGTAAAAACTGGAATATTCACAAATGGCTTGAAAGCAGTTAAAGTTTTTCCATTTCATAAAAGTGTGTTCAGCTTGAAATTATCTACTAATTTCTGTATGACCAATTATATCAAACCGAAAGATCTTAGAAAGACATGTACTTGACTGGTTATATACATACAATTCATATAATAGATATATATCTAACAGTATTGAAATAAATAATAATAATAATATTATTATTATTATTCTTAAAAAACCGGCCCTACTTCAGCTGTTTAAACTGACTTCCAATACACATGAAGGTAATGTATGATGGCAATTAAGGCAAACTACATCTGACTTTAGATCAAGGTGATTTGAGATAATGGATGTGTATATGTGTAAGTGATAGTACCAGGATTGGGCTACATATGTACCTACATGTACCTACATGTACCTACCTAGATAAATGTGTTAAAAGACTGTGTGCATGTACGGAAAAGGTGAAAGTAGTTTAGAAGAACTGGACTGTTGATATTTTTTCCTATTTCTTGAATGAAATAAACATGGCATTGAGTTAAGTTTCTCTGTCAGAAACAGGTGTGTATCCTGGCCTAATTATTATTTGTAATTAATGGAAAGTCAGCTTTATAATAGTTGAGTTATATTATTGGATATAAAATGTTATTGCTTTCTATTGTTTTCTATTTCCACTAGAGCATTAATTTTGACTGAGCAGATTAAAAACTGCAGCACAAAAAATCTTTCTG